>VZSV01000267.1:574536-609134 GCA_013398735.1 Nothocercus julius | reverse complement strand
CATTTTCAACATTTCCTTCCACTGATTCTGTGTATATGTGTGTGAGGGAGAGAGAATATGGGGAAAATATACAGTTGTGATAAAAAAATAAAAGCAGCAATATAATTTTAGCAAAAAAAAAAAAAAAAAAATGTTAAAGGAGAAAAATAGTCCTGGCTCTGCAAAGTTCTGAAGAGGTTTCTTGCACAGTCATAGACATACTTTGGACTACACTTTTTAAACTAGAGATCAGTGAAAACTGCTGATACAATAACCTTTGGATTTTTATTTTTTTGTTATAAAAGGGCCACAGAACGCAAGGCATCAGAAGCATCAGAAGGCAAGAGCTGTGCCTAAGGAAAAAACTTCTTATTTATTTTATTGTCTCCTCTCTGCTTAGCCAGGATAAGTAATTTTTATTTGTTGTATTTCTACTGGCTTATGCTTTCCTTTCCTCCGCATAGACTAGCATGGGTAGAGACGAAATCAAACCTTAACCCCATCTGTCCCCTCATGAGAAAACCCACACATCTTAACTTGCTTCTGACGTTTTGTGCTGGCTCAGATGGCGATGGGTTTGGCCTGTCTTTGACCGAGACTTGCCAAAGGGTTGGTGGCTGTGAAACAGGCTCACCACTAGTTGTGACAGGCAGAAAAGGGTCACAGTGCACAGCTCCAAGGAGGAAGGTGATTTTTCTATCTGGTGTTTGTTGGTGTGCAGTTCCTTTCTCTTCTAAGCACTTTGATGCTCATCTTCAGCACCATTCCCCTGCATGTCCTGGTGACTCCCCAAGCAAAGGCCCATGAGCAGGACCTTGGACAAGGCACAGGAGAGGGGCCCAACCACATGCATAAGGTGCGGGGCAGAGATGGACCCAGACAAAATGATCTCGGACAGCCTGGGATACCTGGTGTCTCAGTGAGTTTCTGGTGGTATCACATGCAAGGCCCATCTAGCTGTGAGGGGGCTACAAGTAGAGAAGAGAGGAGGAACCTCAGTATGTCAGGGTAGGATTGTTCTTCATAGGTCTTCTCCTGAGCTCAAAGGAAGCCTGCCACAAGCACTCAAGTCTGAGGTTAAAGATCCCTTCCAGTTTATTATTATCACTTTAAATAACTTTGGGTTTTCTGCATAGCTGCTGAAATACATTAAAAAACAAAAATCAAAAACCACCTTGTTCCACTCTTTTCACTCTTTACAACTTGCTGTCTTCCAGTATTACTGACCTTTGTCGCTATCCCATGGCACATGAGAGCTGCATGGGAGCAAAAGACCTTTCTGATTCATCTTTCTAGGCTTTCTCATGGAATTTTTTTTCTATAATTGGTTACCTCTTCTACTTATCTGCTAACTTTTATCATGTTACTTCCTACTTATCTGTTTTTGAAGAGAAAATACCCTCTCCTCCTCAGTGTCTATTCATAGTTTTTCAGTTTGTCATGGTTCACTTTGATTGACCTTGTCATCTTCTTGAAATTCCCTAATCTTCCACAACATCCTGAGTTCTTTCAGTTTGCAACAGTCTGAGATGCATGTCCAAGACTGGAAAACAGTTCAGATGAGACTGGGACATTTATTTCTATCAAGACATTCTAGTATTGTCTTGTCATTCACCTCATGCAGAATGACATCTTGTTTGCTATCTTCTGTATGTAGCTGAGCAGCAAGAGGTTTTCACTTATCTACATACATTGATGCCTCTGTTTGACCTGATACAATTCATTTAGCAGACTGTAGAGCATACAAATAGTCTACATTTTTGCCTTCATCCTTTTTTTTATATTTATCTCATATTTACCTTATTGTTGCCTATTCATTTAAGCCTCTGCTATTTACTAACTAATTTCATGTCATCTGCAATTTTTTTTTTGCTCTCCTTGCAGCTTTCTGGTTCTGTTTAACAAAGCAGAACCACATCCAGATTTTGTGGTGCTCCATAATTACTTTTTTTTTTTTTTTTTTTTTTCTTGTTGAAAATAAACCATTTGGTTATATACTGCAGATTCTCTTGGTACTCCTTCACAGTACACTGATTTCATGGCTCCAGTCAGCCTGGTAGTGTTTGGATTAAATTTGTTGTCTTTATATGTCCTTCAATACCTCTATCTACTTGCACTCAGGTCTCAGGTGCAAACTATGCTTATAGTTAAATAGATATCAAGTTCTGAGTCTCTCAAAGTTTTAAAAATATTAGCCTTTAAAAAAAAAAAAAAAGAAGAAGAAAAGGAAAAAAAGGAACAATATTCATTAATTGCAGTGGAAAACTTTACTAGGTACAACTTTATTCCACAGGTAGCAATTTCCTAGGCTCAGTTAATAATGCAGGCTATCTCAGGGGATCCTGACTGTTTTTGATAGCATCCTTCAGACCAATCCCAGTAAAAAGACAATATAAAGAAATGCATTTTTGAAGGAAAGATAAGTGAATCAGACACATCTGTCTTCATAAATTCCATACAGTGAAGAGGGATGAATCTATGTAACCAAATACTTCTCAGTCCAGCGTGGAGGGAATAGGTTTCTTGCAACATTTCTGTGACCTACATATTTTGATAATAGCAAGACTTTCAGCAAGCAGATGTACACAGGACACTGGGTAGGACTGGTACCTTGTGGCACAAGAAATCTGGTAGCATTAAAAAAGGAAAAGAAAGGAGAGGAGAGGAGAGGAGAGGAGAGGAGAGGAAAAAGAGGCAAGGTCAAAAAGATGGTGAAAAGATGCTAAACCAAAGACATGGATGTGATGAAATTCATGGTCAATGAAATGTCAAAGAGGTCGTTCAATGCCTGAAGTGCTGTAGCAATGGGCCAGAAAACAGCACCTGCCTACCCAACCTTAAATGAAAAGCTGTTTCAGGGCTAAATAAAACTAAAGACAGCAGTTCCATGAGTGTGTTCAACTGTAATTAAAGTCTCCTGCAAACTTTTTAGAAGTTGACTTTACCCATGGAAAAAAAAAATTGCTTTTTTTTTCTTTAATTACCCTTTCTTGATCTAAAAAAAAAATCCTTAACTCTGATAACTCTTTATCATCTGTATCTCATTAACTCATAATTAAACAGTATAACATCGCTCTTGTTGGAGGCTTGCTCAGTACATGGCCTTTTGAAATATTCCGTCCCATTCTTTTCTTTCGTAACTTCACCACAGGTAGTGGAACAACATTTTAAAGGTGCTTGGAAAAGAAATCAAATATAGATATACTTGAATGCAATCATGGGAGCAAATGATTGTGTACCAGGGAATCTTGGTTTAATCTAAGCTAAGCAATCATCTTCTGTACCCTTTTTAGTATCTTATTATTAACTTCTTGTCTATGGAAAAGCCACTCTCAAAATGAAGGAGCAAATGAAAGTAGTTAAAATGTTAGACTTTCAATCTTCGCTGGGTCTTTATTCAGTTAACAAGCACAGCCAGAGCTGACAGTGCAGCCTATAAAGTTGTCTAGCACTTTCACTTGCATATGACCTCTCTTTTCCAAACTTTTCCCAGGCTTTTACACATTCATGGAGTAACTTTAACTATTTAGGCTAAAATATTCCATGATGATTCACCTAACCAATCCATGCCTTATTTGCACCAAAAATGATTTGGCTGTAAGATGGAATAAAAATATGGAAAATGTTGCTTGTTTCACCCAAATCCTCTGATCTTTTGGGAAGCCTATTATCTACATATTCCTGAGCAGAGATGACATGCTTCTGGAGCCATGGTTATGTGTTTTTTTTGCAACTCTTATTAAAATTCATCCCCATTAATCTTAATTTCAGATTCCTGAAAAATCTGTTTGCACATATTCAGTAGGGGCGTATTAGAGCCTGGATTCTACATTTTGTTAAGATGCCACCCACCCTGAGTGTGCTCTGTTCCCTCATCATAATTCCTTGTTGCCAGTACTGGGCATAGAACTATCTATGACACCTCTGCCTGTATGTGTTCACCTACAACAGGCATCTCCAACTCCGTCTGAGAAAACCGCAGCTCCTTTATTGTTAGTGCCAACCAGATCAGTATGAACCCAATGACACTCAGGGCATGCTTTTTTTTTTTTTTTTTTTTTTTTCACTCTACATTTGGCCATATTTACCCCGAACCCCTAGCTCTTGATGAGAACACTATTAGGTCTCCAAGGGAGGTTAGCAGCTCAGGTGCAGACATCTACCCTGTAGACACAAGGTAGTAGAGGTGAATTGGACCTGAAAGTTACTGATTAACTGAAGGCAGTAGGGACTGAGCATGACTTGAGAATATGTCATAACTAAATATATAGAGGGAGGAATTACAGTTGCCTGAACATTTGTTAAACATAAATTTTGGGTGGAATCTGTGACACTGTTTCTCCCTAAATTAACTCAAGTTACCAGGGATCTTAGCCACATTCCACTTTCTCTAATGGAACAGAATAATAAGAAAAAATAATCAAGTATCAAGCTAACTAGTAGCAGTAAGATGACTGTGTAAGTTTTCATTGTTGTAGGATTAAGAACAAAATGAATAATGCTATCTGAACTTTTTTGTTTCAACAAAGTGTAATATTTCTGTGAGAAAAAATCTCTCTCACACAAAATGTATGTAATTTAGAACAGGTGAAAGAGTTTAAATATTTGGAGAATAATTATGGAAATCAGTACTAGGAGGAAATATGCTGTCTGGACTCACATAAACTCTAGTGGGATTGCCTACTGATAAAATACACACGTAACAAGTGGCAGCATACTACTGTGATGAGCTAATTCAAGGATCAGAAGTTTATGTTATGACTATGGACTTGTTCAGCTGAAATTCTTCCAAAATCCTGGTCTAGAAGGCTTATTATTAACCTACCTCGGGTATAACTGACCAGTGATGGGAAGGTCTGTGTGGCCACCCTTAGACTTGCACTGAGCTTCCCTGCCTGTGAGTAGCATGAATTATCTTCACTTTATTCAAAGCATTTATTGGTGCCAGAGTGCAAGTCCAAACTCACTTTGTAATCACTGTCCTAGGTCAGTTAGGTGGGGATTACAGGGCTGGAGAAATCTTGACCTCACGCTTTCTCTGCCATATGAGATCGACTGTGGATAGACTGTGAATAGGATAAGACACACCTGTCTATTTCTCTAGTTGTCTATTTGTTATGAATCCAGAGACAGGGGTGAAGGAAAAGGGATGCGACCTGTAGGGTGTGTTGGGGCATAATCTGTAGTAGTTAGAGGTGACTCTTTGGCAGACCATGGAAAATTCAATAGCAGCTAGAAGGAATGTCATTGTCCTTGGGCTGCTCAAGAAGACCACGCTGATCATAGATATTTTTGGACCTACCACATTTCTAGAACTCAAGAAGATAAAATGTTATACCAGAAGAAAGTAGTGAAGCACAAGGCCCTAGGTTCTCCTTTCTCTCAAACCTGCCTTTTAATTCCTTCTCCAGCTTCTGATTCCTTTATGAATTCCAAAAGAAGTCAAGCATGGGAAGGATCCTCTCTTCTACAACAAGGAGGAAAAGCAAAGGCTGCAAGGAGGCAGAAGTGAAAAAACATGGCAGAGAAGTGCAGCTGACCCATTGGAAGTGGATATCTACTTGCTCCCTTGGCACATGAGGTAGCTGTGATTAGACTTTCCTCTCCAGAAGCCAGAGAAAAGAAAAAGAATGATTAATGTCCAGTTACACTTTCTAAAAACCAATTAAGGACTAATAGTAGAGAGCGGGCAGTTCTTTCATTTGTGTGGGAGGTTGAGGATGCAGATGCACAACTGACAGGCTCCCTGGACTCTTCATATATATCTTGTGCTTTCCTACTCTCACGGCTGTTGGACATCTGGAATATTTTTTGCTCGACTCTAGCTGTTCAATAGGCAGCATGTGCAACATAGCAAGAGCTTTGGAGAAGCAAATTCTGGCAGCAAAAGGTGGGAACCCTGACCATATCAGTAGCTGCTGTGGCAGCCTCTGTGAACTGCTCATCCAGAAATGTCTCGACTGTTTGTTAGCTACTGCACTTGAGATCATGACAATCCCTGGTGTTGCTGAAGAGTGTGTTTACTGCTAGCACCCTTAATGGGATACAGCATGTCTCGGCTGCGTGTTCTTCCAGCCCTAACTGCAAAGGGGAGGAGGGGAAGAAAGGGGTAGGGCTCTGCTCCTGCTTCCTTTTTCCATTAGGAGCACTGGGAGAAAGCCGTCGTCAGTTGTGCATGGATGCTATGTGGGGATAATTGGAGATGTCAGTCCCTTCAGTGTGTTATCTGCCACAGTTTGCCCGAAATATTTGTATGGAAGAAGAAATTTTAAAAGGCCTCTAATAAGCTTTCTTCAAAGTGCATGCACGAATCAGCAATAATGGCCAGTATTGGGCATTGCATTTCCTGAAGCTTAAATAGACTTGTTAGTAACTTCAAAAATGTTAGTCATTTTAACATTGATGAGTTTGTACAGAGACTCAAGAAAGGAATGGAAAGTATCTACTGATGTATTTTGCTTGAAGATGCCCTTCACCAGCAGCACCATATACCTGGAAGCTTGAGAAAGACACAAGACTGAGTGGGTGGCTGAAGATAGCAAAAGATCTCACATACTGATCACCACGACTGAAAGATATGTTTCCAGCTGCTACTGTTCTCTTCTGCAGTCGTTGCCTCCTTTCAATCTTCAACAGGTACCGATGAAGTTTATTTATTTGTTACCTAAAAATTTGCAAAAAAAAAATATGCTGAGGTGTCTTGAGGAAAGAAATCAAATAGTTATGACATGGTGTCAATCCTTATAAGACAGGCCTTACAAGCTTATTTAAATACGACACTGAGTATGAGAAGAGCAAACAGCAGGAGGACTAAGGGTGAGAGCCAAAGTGTTCAGATCCTGTAGTGAGTCACTCTGGCATGTTTGTGTGTGTTTTAATTTTTTTCTGTTTGCTGATTTTGCTGTCTTTTTTTTCCCATTGAAACTTTATTAAGACAGATAAAAATATATGACTATAGACCTGACATGAGAACAGAGGCTTAATGGAAACCAAGTTTGGGAAATAGCATTGACAAAAATGATCAAGGTTAATGTAGTGCAACATCTTGCCTGCTAAGGAATGAACTAATTTGAAAGCAGCAGCTCGTACTCACAAAACAAGCGAAATGAGCGACCAAAACCAATGAGTTTAGCTAATAAGGACATGGTGTATGTCTCCTGAAACTGGAGAGGTGTGCTGTCCAGTCCAAGAGCAAGAGAGTAACCAAAAGTAAAAATAACTCTTTTTGCCCATTCACAAGGGATGTCCCTTGTGACATAAATTACATTAAGAATTAATCCTCTTTTCTGTCTGTCAAGAAAAGACTTAACTTTTGTATCCTCAAACTGCCATCTGCTCTAATTTCTTCAGCTCTTGCTACTGTTTTACTCACTTTCATTCACCCTCTTATTCAAACTTTTCTTTATCCCTTCAGTGTCTCTCTCTGACGCTGATTTCTTTACATTCTCCCCTCACCCCAGGCATCTTACATATAACTATGAAAAGCAGCAGGAGTTGGCAACAGTTTTTGATATAGGACTGTCTGTCAGTAAGCAAGCATCTTTTCATGGGAAGTGTAAAAGCAAATAAGCCTCTAATTTCTTGAATAGCTATAAGCTAATGAGAAAAATACAGTGTCTATGCCTATATTAGCAAGCGATATGATACATTATTATCAATAGGAGCAGATATGTAAAACTAATGAGCTGACCTGACGACCTGACATCCACACAATATAGGTATTTTGAAGGTTTTACATCAGAATACGCCTAGCCTGATCTCATGAATCGAATGCCCATTAATGGCTCAAGTACCTTAGGTACCTGCCCAGAGGGCATCATTTGGTTCAGTTTAACCCAGGAGTCCATCTCACCACAATGTTGTGAAGAAGGAGCAGCAGCTGTGACTGACAAATTCACTTCTAAAGCAAACTCCAATCTAAACTAATCCCATAATGAAGACAAATCTAGTATATAGTGTCTAGTACCGCTTGACTACGGTGGTAGGAAGGTGCTGGTCTCTACTTACCTCTGGGAAGCACTAAATGTTGGATTATAGAAATCTATTATAGATCAGTGTTGAAGTTGCAGGAAGTTGGAACTAGCTGGAATATGCCTTCCAAGACTGTAAATCAGGTAGGTGCTTTTCAAAGGACATCAGCAAGGTATCTCTTCAGTGATTGAATTCAGGTGTCTTGTGGGCTGGTGGATATTCCTTCCATCTGGAAATCAATATTTCCCAATTCAATGAGCTTCTGGTGACTGATGGGATCTTTAGGAAGCCTAAAACCAGTTTTCAGGACAAGAAGAAGCTTCAGTCTTCTAATGAACTGTAATTTGAATGGGTCAAGCTGCCAATAGTGGCTTGCTTATCTCACTTGTTTGCTTTCTTGGACAGAAGTAGCCAAAAAGGGCTATGGAGGAAATGAGGCTGAGTGCTCAGCTGCCCTGTGGCTACTTGCTGTTACTCTGATTGTCAGGGGATGGGGCAGGGACGACCAAAAAGCAAAGCTCCTATGATGGCAGATGTTTTACTTTTTAGTTGATTAGCTTTTCCGGTAACTTACTGTTCCCATGTTTATCCAAAATTCGTGCTAATTTCATTTATACCTAATATAGTTTTCTCCTGATTCTCCACTGATCTAGTTTGATGTATGGCTAAATATATCCACTGAAAATAGAAAAACTGGTGGTATTGGCATTTTTTTGGGGAAAAAACTTCTGGACATTTCAGTCTGGCTCTTGATATTGTTAAAATATCTCTCAGAAACTTTACACAGAGATATTACTCTGTCGATGAGGAAGGGCTTGACTTGAGCAGTGTGGCTTTTTTTCATTGAAGATATAGTACCGATGAGGAGAAGGGGGTTCTCTCCAGCTGGGTGGGAATTGTAGCTCCAAAGAAAGACCATGTCTCCTCTCTTCCTTGCCAGTGGAGTGGGCAGAAAGGGTTTGCATAATTACTAACTCTCATAGCCATGAATGTGCTCCTAAGCTTGTTCCTAGAGAGTCCAGTTAGGTGGAATACATTCCTTTCATACATGGCCTTGAGACAGTCTGCTCATAAAATAACATTTGTGTCCGCAGCTTCAATATGTGCCTTTTAGGTCTGAGGGCTTTAGGTATCAAAGAGTGACAGGAAGGCATTAGAGTAAGAGGTGTAAAACACACAGAAGCTCTGTTTATTTTCCTTGTTGCAACCAGTAAGGCATTTCAATATGGATGTTAAACTATGGTTTATTTAAATGTTTTATTATTTATAGCCATGACTTGGACAGTATTGAAAGCAAGATTTTGGCATGACAGCAAATTGGGAGGAAAGGTAAATAATGAAGAACAATGCAGTTAGACGCAAAAGGTCTTAGATCATTTAAGTAATTGGATAAAAAGATGACAAATTCAGTTCAGTGCAGATAAAAGTAGAATAATGAGTCTTGGAGGAAGGAATATAAAGAGGGAATATGCTCAGCAGGAGGATCCAGCAGCATACTGACTAGCAAAGAGATTTGGGAAGCTAATGGAAAGAAATCTCCTTAATGCTTAGGACATAACTGCTCCTGAATGGGCGGAGTCACAGTGAAATAATAATAATAATAAAAAAGTCAAGTACTGAATTTTTCATAGACAGAAAACCCTTTTAGGTTATCTTGTCCATCCCCTTGCATCAGATAAGAGACAAGTCTTTCTATAAAGAACATTATTGTGTTGAATTAAGAGGGCTATCAAGCTGATTTATAAGACAAATGCAGTTAGAGTGTAAAAAATTTTTGCTAGCCCACATAAAAGCTGAGCATTTTGGATAAGTTTCTGACCTCACTGACAAAAAGGTAAATAAAATCACCTCCTCAGTTGTGAACAAAATCTCTCATGCTGCATATACTCATTTACTTTCAGATTTTGAATTAAAAGCGGGTTTTACAATATTGAAATTTAAGCTACAGATGCAGCCAAGACAATGCAAAACCTGTGGATTTCCAACAGGGAAATTCATAGCACCTCTGCTGCTGCCCAAGCTGGTTTAGGACTGTGAGGCTGGAATCCCATTCCATGTCCTACACGGGTGCTGCAAGGTGACCCTTTTCAGGCACTGATCTGGATGAAAGCTTAGCCCTTTTCTTTTGAAGGTTTGGCTTTCTGCTGGATCAGTTCCATAGACTAGGCTTGTATCTGCACAGATAAACTTGCAAAACCACAGGGAAGGCAGGATGTCCCACACTTTATTAGCAGATCCATTGACTTCAGGAGATGTTATTGAGCAGTGAAAATGGCAGGAGTTCAGTCTTGGAGTAAGAAGATAATGATGAAAAGCAAGTATTAAAGTACCCATGTCCAAATCTGTGAGCTTAAAACTCCATGATTGGCTTCCACTGGAAGCACAAATTTTCTAATATCTGTTTATTTGGCACTATTGTTTTCCAGGTACTTGAAATTTTACTCTGTTCATGTGCAGAACTGCTGGAATCTGCACCAAAATCCAGGTGGTCATCCCAAAAGAGGTCTAAATTAGTTGTCTTATCTGAGAGGAATGTATTTTCTGACCTTCCTCCAAGGGCTGGTAATATGCTTTACATTTAAAATTTACATTGCAAGGGCAATGACAGGAACTCAGGGCTTCCCTTCTCGCAGGAGGTGCTGTCATGAGCAGATTGTAGCACTGAGCCCTCTTTGGGCTTCTGTTCTATGGGTCAGTGAGGCTTGTGTTCTTTGGGTTTTTTTTTTTGGCACAAGGGGTAGAGACCATCTCCTTAAACCTCCCCCTCTATATCTTGGTGTACAGCACCCTTTTGGGAAGCAAGAGAGGTGAGTGAGATACCCTTTGGTCTGAGCAGGTCACAGACAACATCTGTGACCAACATCTCTGCTAAGCAACATGGCAAATGTGTGGCATGAGGAGAGAGTTAGAAAGATGCAGAGGTACAGAGATCCTCAAGTGATCTCAGAGCAAAACTAATAGGGTAATCAGAGCACCATCATTTGTTAATTCACCCTTGGAGAAACTTAGGTAAGCGATAGCTGTAATACCCTTTTTATGCCAATGAGGTGTAAATTCTCCTACTTCATTCACCTCAGTCAGTTTTTATTTCCAGACCTTTCTTGGGGATCATAAAATTCTTACACTGTTAAGCAGAGGCAATTTAAGAAACAAATACTCATTTGGAATTTGAGATGTTAATTAAAAGATTCTTTTGCCAATCTCCAGACCTCACTTCCTTGTTTGCTTTCTATTTGGGCAGTACTTTTGAGGAAGCAAACCTGAGGCTGGGTGAGTTGAAAATGAGTAATCTCAGGTGGCATGGAAGCAGGACTGCTGTGCTGCCAGCAGCAAGCTAGACTTGCTGTCCCGTGGGCATCACACAGGTCCCTTTGCATGAAGAGGTCCATTTCAACACGGATTTTCAGAAGTCACACCTGAGATGTGGAAAGCAGAGGCAACTGCTTGCAAGCTTTCCTTACAACCTTAGCCAAGGTGCATCTGATCTCCTACCCATGTCTATAAAATGAATACGCACTGAGTCACACAGCATAACCATCATAACCATCACAGAACCATCACCCTTCTCCCAGGGGCTGGGTACCAATGAATGTATTAAAACTCTTTATTTATGAGAGCATGGCCATGGGAGCCTTTAAAATGCTTGAGAGCTCTTTCGACATCCAATTCCCTTTTTAGGAGATGTGCTCTTTCTGCAAGGCTCCTTGCTGTCTAGGGGGATCCACTAGACTGTTGAAAACCACTTGAGGTTTTGGTATTTTGTGAAAAGAAAAAAATTCCTTCTTCGTAATGAGAGTCTACCAACTCTCTGGGGCAGCACCCAAGTAACACTATTGCATTGCTACGTGCTCTTGTTTTCTTCGAAGTGGGTGTTACTGCCTGTGTCTAATAAAGCTGCTAACAAGTCTCGATGGCAATTTGTTTCCTTCTGATGCCATGCTAGCAAAGCCCTTGAAGACTGTGACATCACACTGTCTTTTCAACATACAAATGAAATGTTTTTCCTGCTCTTTGATCTTCTATAGGTTGCAAACACCTATTACTTGAATATCAAATCATAGAATTCTTAAGGTTGGAAGGGACCTCTAGAGATCATCTAGTCCAAAAATGGATGCCAGTATTCAGTTGCATAATTATTAGGCATTCATTTAACCTTTTTATGACACACAAAAATGTCAAATTCTTCCAAAATGCCTACCAGTTTTGATTTCATAGTTACAGAACTTTCTCTTAAATACTGATGTGTCATAACATCCCTAGGATGCTGTTATTTTAAATGCTATATATTTTTATAAAATAAAATGATACCCTGCTTAGTACTAACAGTGTTAAACAGCTCCTAGAGCCTACCAGTTATATAAACCACGATGAATTCAATTCCCTTTCATGGGAAATGTCTGACTGCAGCCAACCACAGAGAGAACAGTTTGTTGAAGAAACTTCACAGTAAGCAGCTCATATCACAGCTTGAAAATTTATCTTCCTGTGAGCAGTGAGGAGCAACCCATGCTCCCATGCATCAACAGGCGTGGGGCATCAACAGGTTATGAACTTTGGATTCTTATTGACATGGGAGAAAACCCTCACTTAATGAATTAAGAGAGAAATTCTGCATGAAGGTACTGTTAATAATCTATTATTTTCTTTATGAATTAATCCTTTCTGCAGAGAACTGCATTCTGCTTTCTAGAGGAGAGTTCCCTACACACACCTAATCACAAAAGCATAACACTGTCATCCAGCCATGAACAAGACCATATCAACCAGTCCAGACCTTGGACTAATATCACTTTGAGAAAGAAAGTCCTATTTGAAAGATGCATGAAGATTCATTGTGGAGAAAAGCTGCCTGAGACATCTTGGCGGGATGATGGATTAAAGAAGTGCAGGCACGTTGAACATTGCAACATTACAACACTACAGGATGTACAAGACAGTCAATTTTGTGGGATCTGTTCATGTCATGTCACTCATTGTACTGGAAATAAAGAGTGTATCTTTACTAAATATCCATGAAGGCCTGTTCTGTATGTGCAAGAAGATGGCCCACTATTTAAAGCTTTTAAATCAACAACTGAAATCTTTCCAAAAGGCATGAACTGTTTCAAAGAGAATGAAGGAACTGAATGCATCACTGATGAGTAGAATAGCAAGTATGGGTGATTAGAGTAATTCCCTCTCAACTTGAACCCCCTGGGTGAAATCCTGGCTTCACAAAGACAGGTGAGGCCAGGATTTCGAAGTATGTAGCAATGTTTTCTAAAGCTAGAGACATGGACATCTCTGCATTTTTTATTAAACAGATATTTGAAACATGGTTGGTTTGTATTAGGTGGTATAAGTTTGTATCAGTTGGTTTGTATTAAGAAGAACTCAGAAATCAGATCCTTCAGAAAAGCATTACTGGTGTTTTGATGAAAAAGTGTCCAGTAGGATTACAGATGAACAAAGATAGTAGTTGCTGAACCACTGGAGCTGAGTCAGAAATGCTCAAGGACATCACCTACAGGTCTTTCTTCTGAACCTTGAAAATAGAATCAGAGCAGGAGAAGTATCACTATCACAAAATTAGGGAAGTGTGGGCTGATTTGTCAAAGAATGGGCTAGGATCAGCTATACCACCATATTTAGTGTCAAAGAGTTTGTCTGGAACAAACTCTCATGGGGCTGACATATTTTACAGTGACGGAAATAACAATATAGACTTGAAGGAGAGAATATCAATATGCTTTGTTAATATAGCATGTGTGTGTGTAATGGATAATTTTTTTCTCCCAGAAGCTTTGTGATGTTTTAATCCCTAACCAGGAGTTGCAGGTACATGAGGCATTTGGGCCATTGGTACCTGCTCTGCATCACTGAGTGCATGATGCTATGTTTCAGTGATGAGGAAACTGGGCAGGAGCTAAGGAGACCTGCATTTCTCTACCAGCTCAAGGATAACTTGACCTATGGAACCTTTGGGCAAAATCAGTACAACCCCGCCTCAGTTTTACAGTCATTGAAAAGGTAACACTGTAGCTTGATCTGTGAATATGGTGAAATCTACAGTGACCAAAACATTGATGTTAGAGTTAAGAGGACTCAGTCTGGATTTGTGACCTTATGGGTGGGTGAAAGATACATTATTCTCTTCTCTGTCAAAAAGAGGGCTGGAACCTTTTCTGCTTTGTACTGCTCCAGCAGAACATTGCTATTGGTGAAGACTCTGATTAAGAAACAGTACTTGAGACTTCATACATTTTCAGTGATTACCATGGGAACCACAAATGATCTCATAAGGGTGGAGAAATTATAAGTTCTAATTGAGAGAGGATGAGGCTTAAAACAGTTTCTATGGAAACCAGAGGTGGCATCCAAAAAAAGTATGTATACTACTAATCTGGTAGTCTGATTGGCAGGTAACTGGTTTAGTGTTAGAGTGGTGAAAGCCTTGGGTTGTGAGATGAAGTGTCCATTGTATGAATATATAAAATACATAGTCTTCTGAAGAGGAGCTGGAACCTCAAACTCTTTCTTTCCCAGCAGAATGCACTCATCACTCAAATGGTGATTGATTTTCACTCTTGTATCTTTGCTCAGTGAATCCTGCCTTTTTTTTCTCTCTCCTTTTTTTCTCTTGCAAAGCGGAACCACTTCAACAGAAGGGATGAAGCTGCTCCCTCACTCCCTCACCATACAAGTCATGAGGAGGTGCCTCACAGCAGGAGATGTGGGTACCATAGCCCTTCTCAAACAACAAAGAGAAATGAGGTCAGGAAGACTTCAGTTAACACTCTAAATAGTTAGATTTTTGCCTGTGTTTTCTAAGATGTCACTTTCTTCTGGCCAACCAGCTAACATCCAGGTAAATGTATTTCACAGAACCCAGAATTTCTTAAGTAGCTGGAAGATCACAGTGTTAAAGTGTAAATATTACTGTTGTAAGACACAATATCCTGCATGATCTATGAAGGACCCTACATGTATATAATAAATCAGCTAGGTTTATTATAGTAATACTTGTATCTATCAGAACTAATTGCTTTTCTTGCAAGTGGAAGACTGCAATCTAGAGTTTGGGGGAGGACATACAGTGAACAAACAATATCACTTTCTTTGGTGGAGCCACAGCCCAAGGATATTATATTGTCCTTCAGCTGATGCTGAAGGAAAACAACATAACACTGTTATCAGTAAATTAGATAAATAATAGGCTTTTGGCCAACTACAAGTTGCTAAATTCCTTGGCAAACTCAGTGCTACCTCAGTATTTTGTCAGGCAAGTTCTTATCTCCGCTCTTCTATGAGATCACATAATTTATTTCTCCATTCAGAAAATACAGACAGAAATGCCTAGCATTTAAAATATTTCACAGATCCAAGATATTTTGAAAGAGGATAATCCACTCTATGGGAAAGCCTAGAAGGCTGGTCTGCAGCTCAGTGGCACTATGGTTCATTGCCCTCTCTCTGACATTCATAATCAAGATCTAAACTAAGTCTTGCAAAAGAATCAGGAGTAAAAGCTTCCCTTAACTTAGCAAATATCCTTCTGCAGAAAGCTTTGTGCATTTCCCGATCATAGAATTACTGACTGTGTAAATCTCAGCAGAGTCCAGACTGGAGCCGTCTCCAGAATGTCCTTGTTTGCCACAGACCATGGCCAACTTTTAGACAATTTCTTCTCCAGAATGGCTGTTATATCACAGCCTCTGCATGCTCCAGCATAAAATGATTTTAGAGACTGACACAAAAAGAAAGGCATTCAAGAATATCAGGAAGATTTCTTGCTCCACCTTTGGTCTGGCTATTTTAAATTAATTTTTATCTTGCTCAAGTTTCATTCTGGGTATGGCACTAAGACTGGATAAGTCTTATGTTATATGTATCACACCTTTACAAAACACTAAAATATCTGCATAGAAAATGGGCCAAAGCTGACACCTTTCAAGGATTCACTCTTTAAAAATATTTGCAAAAGATTGCCTTTCCATATATAGAAAAGCTAAGAAAAGCTGTGATGAAGGTGGTGACATCCATTTAAAGTAGACTAATGTGCTATTAGAATAATGGCACATAACAGCCACCATTCAGCTGAAGTGGCTATCAGATTGTTGCCCTGCCTTGTGGTTCAGTGAATCCATTGCTGCTTGTACCACACTTACTTAATAGCAGCATTTCACAAAATCAAGGCAGTAAACTGAGTAGAATAGCCAAAGAAAATGATGGAAGTTATAGCTCAGTGCAAGAAAATCCAAGGCTGCAGCACACTCACTCAGTCAGAATGGCTTTTTAGGTGGGCCAGGGATACACTCCTGTCTCAGAAACTGCATATTTGTGAATTTATATCTATATTCTTACTTCTATCAGCACTAGTAGGCAATCAGAGCAGCAAATGTGACCTTACCATACGCCCGGTAGAGTGTTTAATTTGCACATCCAGCGTTTTGCTGGTGTGTTCATTGGTAGTACTTGGTCCTGCCTATTAGGAGCCCTGCCACATATGGCCACTTGGCAGAAATGTCCACAGAGACTGCCTTGTTAATCCACATTTCAGTTCGTCTCAGCGTTTGCTATTGCATTTCTCAGAAGCATGTGTCTGAGGTGTGTAGCAACCTTATTTTTATACACTCTCAATAGAAAGCATTAGAGAAAGGTTTACACAGGTGAACATTTCTGACTGGGTATTGCAGATGGTGCTTCGTCCCTTCCGTATGTCAAGCCAAAAGAATTAAGCCCCTCCAGAGACTCTCAGATCTTTTCTGTGTATACAAAATGTTGCACTAGCTGCAGAATTATCTGGTAGAAGTTGGAAATAAGCAGTAATTCTGTACTGTAGTGGACAGAAGAGAGCATCTGCCACATTTTGTGGGATCAGCATGCAAGAGCAACCACTGAGTCAAGACCAGGTGAGCTAAATAAAGAAACTCATCACTCCTGAATCTTCCTAGGGCTTGGACAGGAGATGCTTAGGCCTGTGAGACTGAGAGATGTCTGAGCATGCACAAAGCAGATATTTATAACCTTTCAGGAGCTAGGTTTTGAGACTAGGATGATATTATTTGTATTAAAACATAAGCATCTTGCTCAGTGGTTGTCAAAAATACAAATCGGATTTTGGAAAAGGGGAGAGAGAGAGAGAGAACTTTGTCATACTCCCGTGTAACTCCACACATACTGGAAACTGTGTGGAGTTCTGGCTTGTCTATCTCAAAAACATATAGTGGAACTCAAAAAGGCACAGAGAAGGTGACATGACACAGAGAAACCTTCTGTATGAAGGATGACTAAAAAGATTGGGATTCTTCTGTCTCAAAAGGGAATAGCAGAGGAGGAATGTTAAAGATGCCTGTAAATTCTTGAGTAGCATGGAGAAAATGAAAGAGGAGAGTTTTATTCATGTCCTCCTTCAGTAAAAGAGCTAGGGATTTCACTACTAGTGAAAGTAGCAAGTTGCAGGTCCAGAACAAGCAAGAGGATATAGTCCTTTGTGTAATATGTAATTAAGCTTTGAAACTCCTTTCCATGGCATACTGTAGATGTGAAAAGTTTGCATGGGTTCAGGAAGTGACTGGGCAGATTTGTAGAGGAAATAGATGTGCTAATGGCTATTCAATAGAAAGACAACCTCCGGGTCAGGAATTCCTAAGTGACAATTTGCAGTAGCTGAGCAAGTATTAGTACATGCTGATCCTGTTCTTGTTCTCTCTTTTGCAGGAACCCACTTTCAGCCAATTTCAAGGATGGCGTAATGAGCTAAAGGAAACCTGGAGTGAATCTGGGATAGCTATTCTTGAGTGAAAAGACAAGAAACTCTGCAGAAATCTATCTGTAAGAAAAAACTGAACATGGAAGAAAGGAAGCTAAGAGTGGAAAACACCAGTGGTGCCCAGATGAAAACTCAGTAGCTCAAGAGGACCAGGTAGGGTCTCACACTACTGTTCATTTCTGCTTGGGCTCAAAATCATAACACTAACTGCACTGAAAGCCTTTCAGAATATTTTGCAAAGTTGTGAGCATACAGTCCTAGATATTACAAAATAATCAATAATTTGCTGCAATTTTTTGAACTCAGTTCGAGACATCTTCATGTAGCTTGAAGTTCAGATTGTGAGTACTCCCACCCCTGTTAAATAACATTGTTATGCATTCAGTAACCAGGATCTTGTTAGTAAATTCAACTGAAAACGGGTCAAAACTAGTTTTGTTTTGTTTTGCTTTTCTGTGCTATATGTTCAATCAAGAAAATTTCTGGAGCTGGATTCTTTTATCATCAAACCACAGTGCATTCTGTGTGTCTCGTAGTACAACTTCATGCTTCACAGAGCTATTATACAAGTTTTGGGAATGACTGAATGAGTGTTCCTAAGATTTAAGGCCTTCATATAATCATGTTTTTCATAGAATACCTGCCTATGAAATAAAAATAACCTTGTTGGTATATATGCTTTAACTGGTCTAACTAAACCATTACAGAGACCTACAGTATCTACTTGTAGATTTAGGCTAAATTGGAAGAATTTAGCTTGACTTTTTTTTTTTTTTTTTTAATAGGAACATCTGTTATCAGTATAATCAAGGTGATATAAAATCAAACTTTAAATTAAATAGTGCCTGTTCTATTTGCAGACATGCCAAAATCTACATCAGAGTGAAGTCAATGTGCATGTTCCTGAAGGCTGCTTACAGTGATTTGCTCACTGAGTTTGAAAATATAGTGATTTGCTCATTTATTGAGTGACAGTTAATATAGCAGCCTAGCTAATATTTTAGCCTTCCTTCCTCCAAGCTGTAAGGTAAGGTAACATTAACGGAGTACAGGAAAAAGGCAGTCAGAAGTGGGAGAATAATTTGCAATCAATAATTTATCTGATAAATGCTACCTTTTCTTTCTTCTGTTTACAAACTGCCCATGAATAGAGGCTAGGTTTGGAATTATGCCCTGAATAATTCCTGCCACCGAGTCTCCATCTACAACGAACATTTTTCTCTGAATGTGCAAAGGCCAAGCAACATACGTTACATGGACTATTTCTTTTTCATTCTTGCATGGCAGGAAATCTAAGAGTAAAACCTGGAAAGAAACAATTTTAAAAACAAGTTCTGAGTCTGCTTTCTGTCTATTTTGGTGTTCTATTAAGCTCTTTTAAAAGACCATCATGTATTTGCTTCTGAAAGTTCTCTCCATTTGTTATTCACAAAGAATCTGGAAGCTCTTCAATTCAAAAGCAGAAGAAACTCATGAGCTCAGGTCTAGAGGCTTCCAGACATATCTTCTGTGCCATTTAAAATGAAGAGTGCTGCTCTTTGCCTCAGTGCTCTGGAGAATAAACTTGTCTTATAAATATATTTCAGAATGAGAGATTAATGCAGGTCAGAAAGGACCTCTGGAGGTCTCTAGTCTTAACCTTATTTAAAAGCTAGGTCATGTTGCTCATGGTCTTGTCCAGCTGGGTTTTGAATATCTCTAAGAAAGGAGATTCCACAGCCTCTGTACATAGTTGTTCCAGTGTTAAGCACTTTATTGCGAAACACTTTCCCCAAAGGAAAATGAAATTTTCTTTATGGCAACGAGTCTATAGCTTGTATCCCTTCAACATGCACCTTAGAGAAGAATCTGGTTCCATTGTCTCTGTAATCTCTCACTGTAGTTAATACAGCAACTGGATCCTCCCTTAGCTTTCTCTTCTGCAGACAGAGCCAACTCAGTAGGGGCAAGCTCTCTTTCTGCATCACATGGCAAATAAAGAAACCTACAAGTGATGGCAATTAATTATTTTAAATATTGAAATAAATATTCCCATCATTTGTCCCACCCCACAGTATGCCTAGCTCTACTGAAAGAGTAGATTGTCCCCTAAGAATATCTGAATGTCTTAAGCTTTAATAAGGGCATATATGAAACATTGGAAGGAATACTTGTCTGCATGAAGTTCTGTCCTAAAGTGAGGCACTTATTTATAGAATAAATGATTGGGGTATAACCCCTATTTATAATGGCAAAATTTCTTACTCAGGAAGCAGAGATGTCATTGCAGTAAGGCAAATGAAGACATAAAAATAAAGAAATCAGAGACATTTAATAAATAGGTTATTTTCCATGTCTGTAAGGTTTGCCATGAAGGCAAAGCTCTTGTTCTCCCCTCCAGAACTGCTAATCCTAACCTGGACTGGTGTCTTTTGTGTGTATGCAAATGCTCATGACACCTCTCACAAATCTGAAAGCTACTCTGCAATTTGTCAATATTTTCATGGCATTAAAAGTTTCCCTATAGGGCATCTTTAGAGAAGTAAAAGCCACCACATTCCAATTGGCACACCACCAGAGGAGCATCTGGAATTCTTTTGGATTCCGGGGTCTAGCCGCACTGAGCTTAAGACATCATAATTTTTTAAGTGTAAGAGTTTATTAGGGCTAAGCAGTTCTACAGATAGTAAACAAATAGAATCAGATAATCTACAAGCATAACAAAGCTAAAAAGTATAGGAAAGAACTAAAAATAGGATACACATATAGAGCTCTCTGGTTAAGCCACGGGTGCACAGTACGTCTGATCATTCTCACATGCATGGCACAATGACCATTCTCAGCTTTTCCTTTTCCTTATGGACTACCACTCTGGTATAGTTTTCTCTGAACTTTTCTCACCATCCTTGAGCAGTTTCAAGACAATTGAGCAGTTTCAAGACAATTCTCCTTGACAGCAGCCATTGGGGCATCTCTGCTGAGCAGTGTGTTGTTGGGTCATCAGGTGATTCTGAGTAGATGCAGAAGCTTTTGGCTTACTTTCTTTAATCCTTTCTATGCTTAGTTCGTTATCCGATCAATCAGTGCCAGACCAGAGTTACGCGATAGAACAGATGTCTTCAGTAGATATGAATATCAGTATGGATACCAGCAGGATGACCAACAGGATGGACAATATGGTCAACAGATAACAGTATTCATGTGCAACAGATAACTCAATGTAAACTTCCATAGTACCCAGATGCTTGCAGTGGGAGTCTGCAGCATCACTTCCCATGGCTGACTATGTTCACTCAGCATCCATGGGGTCATTGGAGGGCTACAGCAACACCACAGTGTGGTGACTTCAGCCATAGAGCATAAGGGGTTCTTTAAGCCTTGGGAGCATCCAGAGCAAAACCTTATTCTATGGGCTGAGCCATCCTGAGCCCCATGCTTGCCTGTGTGCTGTCTATAACTCAGTTGAAATTGCAGTGTATGCTGTTGGCAAGTAAATCTGCTCCATAGGATCAAATTATGTGCAATATAATGGCACAGTAAACTCAGGCCAGTTTACACTAGTCATTGCAATGAATGAGATTGTTAAAGATGACTTTTTAGATAGGACTGCAGAGATACCAAGGATTTACAGTTGCAGGATGATAGGCTGTGATACAACTAGTGGTGCAGAACTCCTGACAGCCACTCATGGCTGAACTGCAGATGTTGGAGCCCTGAGGGACAAGGTTTGTAGTGCTGCTGAAAAATGGGTATTTAGACAGTTGTTTTCCATCCCCAGGATGGAAATTAGGGGTAGTGTAAGTGCTACATCTATCTGTCCAGGGGCTTCGTTAGCTTTCTGTCTTAGCTCCCCTTTCCCACAGTGGGAACAGCCAGGACCCAACAAAGTCCGAGTTCCTCATCAATATTCAGTTTTGCCTATATAAATTAAGCTTTACTCTTTATGGGATATGCTTCAAGAGAAAGTCTTCAGAAAGCAAGTTGGATTAGTTGTTAGTATCAGTATTGTGTGTTTCATTTTTGAGAAGGTAAATTATAAAATAGCCATTAAATAATATCAGAAAACTTTCTTTTTTTCTGTATATGCTAATTTTGCCCTTTAAAGATCTTTACATCTTCAGCATATGTGTGCCACAAGTCAGACCCAGTCTTATTACAGCACAGTTGGTTTTGGCACCTGTCCATAACCCCGATGGGGCTCTCTAAGGCACTGGAGGAATCCTGTGTAGCACAGAGTCAACATATCATTATTTTATGAGCTGCCCTGTCCAGGTTTCATGTCAGAGGTCTTGTGATAAGTCTCATGAGAATGAAGGTACTGGACAGAGCAGTGCTGTATGATGACTATTCCAGGCTGGTGGGATGACTATTGACAGTTTTGTGTCTGCTTTAATTAATGCCATGAGCAAGCAGACTAAAGGTTATCCTAGGACTAGGAGGGTATGAAAGTAAGTTTAAACAACCTCTATAAGATGGCTCTTGTGCTGAATGCAGATGGTAGGAACAGAAGCTAAGAGAAGATGTTGAGCCTTGGATACCTGAATCTATGCAACTGGCGTAAAACATCCTTCTTCATCTCAGTTGCATCAAATGACGTCAGTTAGGTACAGCACTAACTGGTATTTTTTCCAACTGATGGTGGCATATGTCAAGTGCTGGGCACATTTATTGCACAGTGCGCTGATGTTAAATTATACTAAAAGAAGGGTTCTGCTAGTAGTATGGCCATTGACTTTAATGAAATAGCTAATTTGATCATTTTAATTATGAAGTTGAGGCAAAGGAAGAGCATAAATGTTAAAATATCATTTCGTGCCTGTGGAGAGAAAGGTTGACATTTGCTTAAACCAAGGACTCGATTGCTGAGTATGAAGGAGAGCGATAATGAGCAAGTGAAAAGGAAAATAGGTATGAAAAGGTGAGACTATCTGAAAGCTGACAAGACACTAGAAGGACATGACCTGGAGATAACTGGAAAAACCTTCTGGCAGGGAGGAGATGAAAAGTTTTGTAAAAAGATTTCATCTGTTTCTTTAATTCAGGGAAGAAGAGTCTCAGGGCTGGAAAATGGATCCTACATTTCCTGCAGTGCTGGACCAAAGCATTGGATATCATATATACAATAATGTCCCTCGATTCTCTTATGAGAGGAATTATTTCTGCATTTGTAAGGCTAAATTTGATCAGATTCCCACAAGAAGAAAAGCAGGCACACTGATTCTCTATCTCCCTAAATAAATAAATAATAAAAGAGCCATATTTTTATGGTGGAAGGCTAGCAAGTACAGATGTTAATAAAAATGAGTTTCTAAGAGAGAACAAAAAGTGGGATTCCACCATCACTTTGATACCAGAAGCAGAGTAGAAGTACAAAGCACTGAAATTACAAACCATTGCAGCACCAAAGCACCTTCTCCTACCCAGGTCATGAGAGTTCTGCTTTTGTTTTAGCCAGTGGTTAGGTCTATGGGCTTCATATGAGTTATCACAATTCTCTAAGTGAAATCTTGGCCATACTGAGAATGTCTCCCCAGTGAGAATTTTATCACTGGCTTCACTGGCCTCAAAATAGTGGTGTACAATTTTGAAAAGAGGGGTTAAGAATGTTTACTAAGTTTTCAGGGAAGTTAGTCCCTCACTATTTGATGTTATTTAGCACTTGACTGGACACAGTGCTATGGGAAGGTTTGCTGTGTTTAAGGGTTGACCAACTCTTGCGTTAGGGCAAAATTTGTCAGCCTTTTTCTTGGAAATGATTTTTGTATTATCAAGAAGAAAATCTATGTCCTAAGCTGAAAGCCTGAATAATTGCTGTGTTCTGTGTCAATACCTTTGCCCAAAAGCCAAGAGGTTAAAATTACCTTCAAACTTAAATTATGTCCTGGTACTCTTACTCCACACTGGCACTTTATATGGGGCTGGGGCAGTTACTGTTTATTGTTAAACCTATTGGGAGATCCAGAATGATACTTGATGGGAAGACAAAATGGGGAAATTTTTTTCATAAGGAAGTTCTCACAAGAAGAAACTTCTTCACAAAAAAAAATCCCATGTTTCTATTTTTTTTTTTTGAAGCATTATCATAAAAAGAGAAACATTAATTGATTTTTGTTCTTAAAATCCAGCAGAAAGCAATCCCCTAAGACTAAATAGCCTAAAAGAATGATACGATCTCATATTAAAGATATATTAGATCTGACAATTTCAGTAGTTTAGCGTTTATGTGATTGGATATAGATTGGGCCAAAATCTCCCCCAGGTGTAACTGACACCCTTGGTAACTCTGAAGCTTTGCGTCTGCTCTGGTTTCTGTCAGGTAAAAATTTCAGCCAGAGACTTAGATTATCATATAGTGGTTTGATAGCTCAGTTGTGTGATTGGTTAGGGAACAGTCTCTGGGAGATCTTTCACTCGTAGGTACTGCAGTGAGACACATGGGAAGGCAATTTTGACTAGCGTTTATAGCCTCTGTGTCTCCATGACTTTTGACTGAGATGTCTGATCTGCACAGATTTTCTGTGTGATCCTGTAAAATCCTGTAATTTTTCTAAGATCCTGTTTTCTTTCTGGAAAATGAGACTAGTAATGCAGCATTTCCTCTTCACTTGAATGATGCAGGGAGGATACATCAATGCAAGACATTTAGATAGTACAGTAGTGACGGCTATGAACACCGCAAATGTCTGGGTCTAGTCTTACATAGGGATGTGCTCTGTTATATTTATATGGACATGAGAACCATGATCTGCTATCAAACTGTTTGATGTTCTGTGTTGAAAAAGCACAAGGCAGTGAAATAAACATCCTAACTGCAATTCCAGGGAAGGATCTTGTGAAAATAAAGAACTGAAAACTGGAATGTGCTGCTTTAACTTCGGTTGTCATTCGTTCTGCCAGGCTACAGAAAGGTTTTGAAAAACAAAATTGCTGTTTGGAGGCTCCTGCTCTCCCTCTGTTATCATTCCCTCTCCCTTGCTCTAAGGCACCATGACAGCCTGCCACTTAGTAGTGATATTGCATAGGATTGAATTCTCCCTCCTCCCTGAAGTCCCTCACTCAGCTCCAATCCTGGCCTGGAGCTCCTGATCCATTCCTTAGCTACACAAGTTGTGCTTGGAACAATTTAATGACACGGTAATACAAGAACCTTTGAGCTAAATCCTAAATGTATTTTCATCTATTCCCTGTCTCTGCTCTTGCAAACTCCCAGTGAAAACAGGCATTCTTCCAAATCCAGATTTTGATTGACTGGACCTCAAGACACACAGAGAGTCAATCACTGAGTTTTCAAGAGGTTTGGTTGTGGTATCAGATTAACCTTTGTTCTTCCTTCACCATGCAGAAATGTTGAGGCATAGAGACGTGCACAGAGTTGCACTAAACCATGCAGCCAGCCTGTGCTGAGCCAGAAACACCAGCCGATGACAGAATCCCACAAGGCCGTCGTGAGCTTTGGGCTTATGCATGTCATAGTAAAAGTGACTTTTACTGAGGACTTGTATGAGTTGGTGGGATGAGGGGGCACTCAGCAGGCAAACTGGGCCAAGGAAGGTGAGAGGCATAAAATTAGGCATGAACTCAGGAAAGGAATAGCAAGACAAGCAAAGCACAAGGGCCAGAGTAATTGAGAGGTGGGAGTAGTACTTGGACAGTGGAGGAGGATGTGATAACAGACGAGGCTGCTATAAGAAGCCTCAACTATTAGTAGTGCATCAGTCTTCTGTTTTACTTAGTAATTCAGTCTTGTGTAGCTTGTGGAGAGGCAGCTCTTTGCACTTTTGCAATGCAGGAGATGCAGCAATCTGGAGTGGGTCTTAGCCACAGTTTTATCTTGCACACCTGACATTTACTGTTGAAGGAAACCTGCAGCAGGAAATGGAGTGTGGTTTATTTCACAACATCTATATGAAAAACATTCAATCATATGCCCTGATGTTCATACAGTTGCTAAGAGGATGAGATTGATAGTGAGTGGTCTTATGAAGCCATCAAGCCATTTTATAGCAAGGGTTCAGCTTCCTGCCTTTCAGTCTGCCCAGAACAGGCATTTTTAAGGCTTTTCAACCTGCCCAAGAGAATTTTTCAATCTGCCCAAAATTTTTATCCGTGGCAAGATATTATCACCCAGGAAAAACAAAACACCCAGCCCTATCCTTCCCCACCTCCCCTGGCTGACTCATCAGGTCAGCACATTGCCACTTCCTGCAGACTTTTGTTCCAATGCTGGTGCCAGTTATTTAAAGTGGCTTCAAAGCAGGTTGAGTGAATGAGAGCTCAGCAGTGCCCTGAGCACATGTGGTGCAGAACTAGGCCCACCTCCAGCTGCAGATCAAGCCACCCAACTCAGCCTGCTCTAAGCACAAACTCTTGATGGCTTGCAACATTGCCCAGGGGTTGGAGAAGGTGGGAACTGTGACTGTTTAGCTATGCTGGTACAAAGTCCCAAAGCAGTGTGGTTGTATGGCTAAAGCTGTGTGTTTTAATAAGACGGCTTGCTTTGCTAATGGGGAAAAATGTTAAGCTGGTGCAAAGCAGAACTTTGCAGGTATCTCAGTATATGTGCAAAGATGCCTTGCCACTTACTGTAGTCTAGCTGTAGAGAAATGCACTTACTGTAGACATAAATCTAATCCAGGGAAAATTCTACTTGAGCACCAGATTTCCCTCCCAGCAGTCTATTCAGGGCAATGGGGGGAAGGACTGCCTGGGAGATGCATTAGGGCTAATGTCTCTCAGATACCTCAGTGCACACAGGCCATCTCCAGCAGGAGAGTCTGGGGTCAGGAGGCTGAGGCACTGGGGGAGCCCTAGCTCTTTTTCCACCACTCCAGAAAGTCTCTGCACTGTTATCATGTCTATGCAAGACCAAAGTCTTAATAAAAACGGTCTGGATTTTTTCTGGACAGTGCCAAATGGCTGATTGCACCAGCTATCTCCCTCCATCCCCTTCCCTTAGCTTTAACATGTAGCTGCCCCCAGTTTCTCTGTCCTTCTCCTTCCCTGACCCTCCACACATTCTTTTACTTTATTTGTTTATTTTCTTTTCCATCTAGGTTAGATTCCCATGATGAGTATGTCCTGCATGACAAGCAACACTATCATATTCTTCACTCACCTTGTGTTTTCTACCCCTAGTTCTAGTCCCACCTGCCTTTGGTGCATAGCGTGCGAGCATTCCTAGCACAACAGAAGCCTATTCTTTGATGGTTCTTCAAAATGGTCTTAAAGAACTATTTATGTTTTTTCAAAGTCCCATTCGCTGCCTCTGAGAACTGACTAGGGTATGGACTACTAAGCAGAGCCATAGAGCATGGACTGATGATGCATCTAAATGTCACACTATGCAAGGATGAAGGCAGTAGCACCATGACTCTGCTAAACCGTCATTTTCTGGTAGTCAAGAGAGGTGAAACTGCAGAAATTCTCCTTCACTGTCTCTTGTTATTAAGATAATCTCAAGCTTTTCAGTCACTGTAGACTGTACGATGCGAACACCAGGAAGAAATGCTGTCCCAAAGCACTTCTGCGTGATGGTTAGGATACAGTGACCTGAGTTTGGTTCATACTCTGCCTCTAATTCATTTGTTGGGCTTGTAAGCATGTAACCATGCTGCTCTTCAGAGCAACCATCTGCACACTGAGTATATTATTTACTGAATCACAGGGATGCTGTGAGGCTTCATCAATCCATTGCAGTTTTTAAAGGACTCTCAACTCTTGGCCCAAAAATGTAAATCATCATAATTTATGTCCTTGTTATATCCTTTATGCAAAGTCCTTGTCGCATTCTTTTCTGATAACAAATGTACACCAGTCAATTCTCAGTGGGTTACTCCTGATTTCAGTGTGTGTAACTGAGCTGAGAATAAAATCCCTTTTCTTCAGCCAGAGGAACCCTCTGGAAGAGGAACCGTAGCCACTTACGTACCCTTGGAAATGGAAGCTATTTAACAACCTTATTAGACTTCAGCAGCAGGAAAATGTGCACCTCGCTTTCCTCAGCATCAATCCTTTTTTTTAAAGCATACTGTGTGTTTACTAGCTGTCTTGAACACTGAAATTGATTTTAGATCAGGGCAGTTATTAAACGTTCATTTTCCTTCCCTCCTCCTGCTCTAAAATAAGTGATAATATGAGGTGGTGGGAAATTCTCTCCATGAGGGGCACTGCCTTTGCCCTGACTCTCTGAGTTTCTCAGGAAAGGTTTTCACTAGAGTATATATCCTGCTTGATCTCTACAGTAAAACTATAATCTTCCTTTCAAAGAAATAGTTTAGCCTCTTGTGTATATACAGGCTGGAATTATTTGGGGGAAAATGGCTGTAAGAGACTCTGGCACAGCTAAATGTAATTGAATTAGTTGAGGTTTAATGTATGGCTATGCTTTTACTTCCATAACAACACAGTCAGATATGGTAATAACAATACTTAGCACCCAAATTCTTAATTGCTAATTAGTCCAGCCAGTGCCTGAGTTCGGTGAGATAAGGCTGACGCTTCCAGCATGGGGATGGAGGGGAGGAAAGATGCTGCTCGTCCATTTGCTTGACAGCAGGCAGGTTTGCTTTGCCTTGGTCTGTCCTATGTAGCTTCCAGTGTTGCACCTACAGCTGGAACATACAGGGAATACATTGCAGCATTCAGGTCTCAGGCTACCAAAAAGATTTGCTAGAGATGCAGTAGCAGAGGCAAGTTGCACCCCATTAGTAATAGTTGTAGGCTATTGCATTAGCCAGGCCTCCCCTCCCACCCCCAAGCACTTCATTTCTTCCTTTAGTGGTGATTTTTAGTAAAATGCATATTGAATTATATTGCCCATTGCTAGGAAAAGACTGCTGTCTTTTCTGCAGCTTCAGATCTCAGTTCTTTGCTGCTCACTTGCCCATGGCGATGACGAAGCCTGCAACAGGACAAGGTTCTTCCCTTCTGCTTTTCCGGGATTCATCTTGACGACTCACTGCTCTTAGTCAGCAGCACTTGTGGTATGCAAGGTGCTCATCTAATCATCAAATACTATGTTGAGGCAACAACTACTGTAAATGCAAAAGTGACAGCCACACTGTGGGCAACTGGAATTCTGCAAATAGATCTGGAAGTCACATTGGCTGCAGAAACTTAAGTGAGGTCAATTCTGTAATGAATGTGTCCATAATAACCACCTTTGCCATATTAATTTCTCCAAGGCAGCCAGCTTCTCTACTGCATGCCTACAAGCCTTGCATACATTACTGTCAGTGACTGATGCTGTCCCCTTAACTGCTCGTGTTCAAAGAAACCTTTGTGCCTATTCAGATATTCTGTGTTTGAGTGAATCTTCTTCCAAATCCTTCACAGAAGAGAAGGAAGAGACCTTTGGCTTGAATATTGAGGAGTGAGCTCACCCTTTCTGCCATGCACAAGCTCTGCAGAATAAAAATGATACACGAATATAAAAATAGAACAGAAGAAGCTATTTAGATTGGACCAGATGCTCACATTCCTGCCACCTAGGTTGATTAAATATTAGTGACTTCACTGTAAAAAGAAATAAATGTGGGAAAAAATATGAAGCGTAGGTCTGATCCTGTTCATTTTTCTCCCACATGAGTACTTGCTTCACACAAGCACCCTCTCTAGAAGTCAGTGAGACTATTCACCCATGTTTTGTGCACCACTGATTTCTTTCAAGAGGATTGTCATGTTGCAGGCAGGGGGATATGGAGGCAAGAATTAAGCCACTGTCTCCCTGTTCTGCTTTCTTCTGTGTAAGCACTGCTTGGGGAAGAGAACACTGTTGAAGGACTTTGGATCTGTCTGAGTGCATCCCATAGAGGCTGTACAAGGAGAATAAAAGGAGCAATGCACAGGAAAGGTTCCCTTCTCCATTGTTTTCTTGTGTTCCTGCACGAAGGACCCAGGTGTATTCACCTGTTAGGCAGAGCTCAGTTCCTCTGCAGTCAGTCTGTGCCACGAACATTTCCTCAAGTATTCAAATGCACAGACTGACAGAAACACAAAAGGAGAGTTGTAAAGCTAAAGGGAGGTTTGCCTCCATACCGTCCAATGTTAATCCTTTTTATAAAAGTGATAATCTTTGCATTCCTGGAGAGTCAATACTAGCAGCCTGATCCAGACTGACAGAGTTGATGGAAAGACTTTATGATAGGCTTTGAGTCAGACAATGCATTTTTATCTTGAGCCACTTCTCCATTCCTATCTTTTCAATGTCCTCTTCAGTGCTGCAGCTGCATTGTGAAGGACAATCTTCATTCATGGACACATCAGTTCCTAACTATTTTTTTTTTTTTTTAATTTACAAGAGAAAACTTATATGGGGGAACTCTGGTGAGCTGTTCTCAGCCTCTGACATTTTTCTTACACAGTTCCAATCTTGCTGAGTGTTGGAATTGCTACAGATCTGAAAAACTCATCCCTTATAACCAGTGTGGTAGCAACCACCCCCTGTGTGTGACCACCTTGCATGAAGAACAGCCCTTTGCCACCTGAAAGAATAATCAGAGCAAATTTCATCACTCATCAAGTGTTGAAAAATATCTCCTGCCTCAGTATCTAAGTTTCCTTAGGGCATGCAAGATTGGAGATGACAAAGCTTAGCACAGTATTTGTAGAGCAATAATTCAAAGAAATCCCAGCTAGGGACAAGACACTGCACAGTGGGGGAACTGAGCCAACGCTACACCTCTGTCTTGCTAACCTGTATGTGAGGAAAGAATTGGGCAGGGAGCCTCTTACTGCCTGTGGTGGACAGATGGGGAAGCCACACGGAGTTGTCGTGTCATACTCCTACTTGGGGTGTTCCTATGTGTCACTATGTGGGAACACTGACGCAAAGTGAGGCTGCCTTGCTTGACCTTCAAAGACTCCACCAAACCATGAGGGGAATGGAGAGTTGCGTAGACACCAGTTCTTCACTTTCTCGTTCAGTGCAGGAGTTGAAGGGACCATTGAAATAAGCCTGGTTTGAAATACCATAAAGAAGTGTTCTTCCCACTGTGAATAAAGGAGATCTGCTCAACTCCTTGATAGGGGATATTATGGAGGCAAAATTTTAACCTGTATTCAAGAAACGAAAGAATAAGAAGTTGGAGGAAATATCTATTACAGGTCAGCGCAATTTAGCAACTGTATCAGACTCAGCAAATCCCCTGAATTAAAATAGTCTGAGGCCAGGAAAGGATTCAGGGAAGAGAGAAGAATCACATATATTTGTTCTGATTTAATTTCTCCCTACATGTCTGCTACAGTCGACTACAGGGTTAAATGAACCCTTGCCCTAAACCAGTACTGCTATTCTTACCATCTTGTTGTCACTGTTTAAGAAAATATTTCCTGATAACCTGTGGAGAAAAATGAACATGAAAGTTATTTTTCTTTCTAATTTTGATCACTCCTTTCAGTAGTTTTTTTTCTGTTCTGTTTTTTTCTTTTTTCTCTATCTGAGATGCCATGAGGCCGGTGTTTGAGCTGAAAGATGGCTTGTGGATTGGAGGCTTTCAGGCCCTTCTTGAAGAGACACAGACATTACATCTCTGACAAGCAGCATCTGACAGGTCAACAGTAGCAACCAGAGAGGGCCACAAAAGCAACCAGAAAGCACCCAGCAACTCTCCTTCACCAGAAAAGTAAATTCAGGGTAAAGCTTGAGCACCCAAACTCTCTTATGCTGATCACAGGAGACTTTTACCTCCCTCAGGTTCTTGTGGAGGGAGTGGGGGAAACCTTGGTTTAGCACAGTTCTCAGCAGCCAGTGCAAGCACTAACCAGCCTGTTTGCTCTCCCTCAAATTACCTAATTTGATAGCACCTTAACTATATGCGGACGCCTTGAGTTAACCTTTCTTTCAGTGAAGATCAAGATCCTTCAGCAGTTCTTTTTACAACTGTGCAGGCCCCTGGCTTGCAAACAATTTTTCCATAAGAGATGTGATTTTTTTTTTTATTTAATCGAGAACAGTTTGGGCCAGTAGAGACCTTTTTAGACACTTTCATTTATTGTAAAAAGGAAAAGCTTTTCAGCTATCCCTTACCCTTCCAATCCTTTCCCTGTTACGTTTACACACAGATGTTTTCTAACTTCTTCACCTTTATGGCTTCCTTTTCTGTCTGCCATGCTGTTTACACCCTTGGGTCCCCATCCTGCAATCAGGGTGACAACATTGTGTTCCAGGGTGAGTGTATCTGTCTCTGCCTTTCACTCTGGTGATTTCAGCTCAGTGTGGCACTCGGGCAGAGCCAGTGAGCGGAGCCATCGATCAGCGTGTTGACAGTCACTCCTTCTCCCCTAAGTTTGACTGACTGCTTTGCTGCAGACAGAAAGTTCTCTTTGGGTGCTATTTGCACCACAGTTCCAGTGTGGACCTTCACTGGCAAGTCTGGACGAGCAAAGTCTGGTCACTCTGAGAAAAATCACACTTTCTCTGCAACAAGCTTGGCAAACAAAAAGAAAATCCCTAAATCTGGATGGTTGTAAACCTGGGCTTAAAAGGTGACTGTGGCTTTTATCTAAAAAAAAAATGCTGAAACCTTTGTGAGTGCACATAACTGCTCCTATGGCCTCACACAAATATGCAGATATTCTTCCAGAAAGCACTACAAGTGCTCTGCTGTTTGACTCCCAACGGAGGGAGGGAGGCTGCAAGCCCGTGACCGTGCGTGCGTGCCTCTGCCCTGCACCTCCGTGACCGTCACGCTACCGTGTATCCCCGAGCACCGCGGAGACCTCGTCCATCCCCAGCTGCTCACGGCATCCGCTTCAAGCCGGGCTAACCACCACTTTCCAGCTAAAGGTTAATTACTCAGGGGGCTGTTTTCATCCAAGCTGTTGCCCGCAGGTTGCAGTCCCTGCTAGAGTGCTATTTATAGACCCGCTCCTTCGTTGCTATTGATCCCAGTCACCCTCTGTTAATTAGATACACACAACACACACAGCATTTGCAACTCATTTATCAATTCAGTTCAGCACCTCCCTCCCCTGAGATGTAATTTGGAGCCCTCCTTGAATCATGTTATTGATCTTTCCCAGCAACTTTGCTATAGGATTCTCTGTGTTGCAAACTATTTATAGATCCATCTTTTTCTGTCCGTCTCCCTTGGGGAATCAGAAACGGGCAACAGTAATCAGACTTCTATTTTTAAGATGGAGTTGATCGAAACCAGATATTTCCTCTTTCCCCTTTCTTTCCCTCTTTCACCCTGTTGCTATTGCACGCAGGTTTCGTTCAGCTGGCGAGGCCTTCTTGCTCTGCATCACGATTTTGGTAACACTTAGGCAATGCGATCTAGGCTTCGCCCTGCTTGAAATCTCCATCCCTGAATTAACAAAATGAATTCCTTCTCCTCTGACTGAAATCTTTCTCTGACCGAACCCCCTCAGCCCATGAGTTTCACGAAGGGCGTCATGGGGAGACCTCCCTTTCAAAGGGCTTCAGGCTCCAGGGTGGCCTTTTCAGCCCAGGGATGTCCTGTTTTTTGAAGGCCCTGGCTCCCCACCTTCTGCTAATGTCTCTGCAAGGGCGCACAAGGGTTTTGGTGACCCTTAGCGACTCTTAATCAGGAGGGAGGTGGATGAGGTTGCTCCTGGGGACGGCGGGATTAGAGCAGCACCCAAGGGAAACTGAACGTGAGGGATGTGCTGAGAGCGGGAGACGCAAGGGTCACGCGGTGGGGGAAGCAGGTGCACGGGCCTGGCGGCACCGCCCGCGGGCGGCAGCACGGAGCCAGGCCGGGCGCCATCGACCGCCGGCCAGCTGGTTGCTCTGAGTCACCTTGTTTGCAGAGCGGCTGTGTGGCGTCGGCGCGTGGCAACGGCGCGACGCGGCCGCCCGCTCCGAGGGGCGACCTGTCTGTGCGCGTGGGGCGTGCGAGGAGGCTGCGGTTGTGCGTATGTGGGTGGTCCGGTGCAAGGGTGTGCGTGTGTATAGGTGTTGTGTCCTCAGCTGCGTGAGGAGCGGGGTGTCCATGTGGCTGTGGTGTCTGTGGGGTGCGGTGCGTAGGGGGCTGTGTGTTGTGTGTGCGGGTGTGCTGGGGATGCTGTGGTGAATACGGTGCTGCAGTGTGTTGGGTTGTGTGTGGGGGCTGTTAGTTGAGCTGTGGTTTGTGTATGGCCATGGGAAGGGCCATATTGCTGTAGGGTCCTGTGGGGCTGTATGGAGTTGTGCTGTGTGTAGGGATGGGGGAGAGGAAAGGCTGTGTGTGTACGGTTGTGTGTGTAGGGTTGTATGGAGCTGTGATGTGTGTAGGGCCATGTGGCTTTAGGGCCCTATGGGGCTGTGTGGGGTTGTGCTGTGTGTAGGGATGGTGGGCAGAGAGCTGTGGTGTGTGTAGGGCTGTGTGGTGGCTGTGTGTGTAGGGCTGAGTGGGGCTGTAGTGTGTGTGGGTGTGTGTGCATGGAGCTGTGGTGTGTGTAGGGCTGTGGGAAGGGCCGGGTGGGACTGTGTGGGGTTGTGGTGCGTGTAGAGATGGGGTGAGAGGAAAGGCTGTGCGTGGGTGTAGGGTTGTGTGTGAGTTGTGTATGTAGGGCTGTGTTTGGTTGTGGCATGTGTTGGGGTGTGCGTGGAGCTGTGGTGTGTGCAGGGCTGTGGGAAGGGCTAGGCAGCTGTAGGGCCCTGTAGGGCTGTGTGGGGTTGAGCTGTGTGCAGGGATGGAGTGACAGGAGGCTCTGCGTGTGTGTAAGGCTGTGTGTGTAGGGCTGTGGCATGTGTCGGAGTCTGTGTGTGTAGCTGTGGTGTGTGCAGGGCTGTGGGAAGGGCTGTGCGGCTGCAGGACCCTGTAGGGCTCTGTGGGGCTGCGCTGCGTGTAGGGACGGGGGAGAAGCAAGGTTGTGCGGGCGCTGTGTGTGCAGGGCTGCACGCGCAGGGCTGTGCGTGGCTGCGGCGCGTGCAGGGCTGTGCGTGGTGCTGGGCACGTGCGGGGCAGCGCAC
>VZSV01000267.1:547494-563903 GCA_013398735.1 Nothocercus julius | reverse complement strand
GGGGGGAAGTTCCCTGGACTACTCAAGAGGAAAACAGCATATTTTGGGACATGGAAGTTTGGGGACCAAAGTTTGGGAGGTGAGATGCTCTCCTAGCATTTAAAGAGACCTGCCCACCATTACTCCTCCATATACTCTATAGAAGGCCCCGATCTACTGTTTATTTGCTACTGGATGCCAAATGTGTTACCTTTGTAGTCTTTTTTGAAATATTACACAGATGTGTTAGAAAATGAGATTAAACTAATCCTGGGGAAGAGTCACAACAGTAACCTCAACAGTGCCTGAATTTTTCGGTTGCCCCTTGAACAGATTTATTAAGAATTCAGGAGTCTTCTTGATCTTGCCCCTTCTGAGTTTCTTCCATCCTTTGCTATTTCATGTGGCACTGAACACTGCAAGAGGAGGAAGGAGATGGTAACTGCTCTGTTTGTACTGATGCCATATCAGCTTTTGCATTCCTTTTTGTTATTTTCGTCTGACAAACCAATAAAAGAGCATCGAGTCTTTTGGCAGCAAAGGCTTAAGCTCATGATTTGCTCTTAAAACACATCCTGCCTAGTAGTAAAAGGACTGTTATTTAAAGGGCACTTTTCAAAACAATTAGGGGTTTAGTAGCAATGTGTTTGCCTTAATGAGTGCACTCTGCCAGTCAGAGGAAACAACATAAGCTGATACCTACCGATGTAGGCCAACAGAGGCAAATTAGCAATGTTACAAGTCAGTTCATGAACGTACTGCACACCCAAGAGGTTTATTTTAATGCTTGAGAAGCACTAGATATGATTCAGAATGGCTTCATTTCTGTTTTCTTCCCAGATATCCACCTCCAATTATATTTTCATTTAGAAACCTTTGTACAACTCCTATGTTTTTGGTAGCTTAATGTGTATGGGTTCCATTTAGCTCTGGTTTGACTTCTTGGACTGGCACCAAAGATAATTTTTCCTGGAGCCTCACGGTATTGCAGTGTATCTGCATGTAGCTTTTGTAGTATGAAATTAGAAGTCAATGTCCTTACAATATAGGTGAACCAGCTGCTGACACTTCGGTCTTCTGTCACGATTTATGAATTGTGGTTTTGATGGTGGTTTACCCCTATCCTCTGTTTCCAAAGCTTGGGAGGATAAGTATTTTCTGACATGCACATACACATTTTTTTAAGTTTTCAAATAGTTTTTCTTTTCTTGAGGTGAAACACAGTAAAGTTTGGTGGTGCTGAAAAGGTAAATGCATGGGATACAAGCTTGGCTCTGAATATCTAGCTATAGATATCACAGTGGAAGTTGCTGGCTCTGGAGCATTTGTGTCCTCTGTTTGGAAAACTAACTGAAACTTGACTGCATATACAGTGATGAGCAGTTAAAAAGATTTCCAGGATAAAAGATCCACTCTGGGGACCTTTTCACATTTTATCCAGTCTAGGGTCTTTTCCTGAAGAACTTAGATGTGGTACAACGAATAAGAAAAAATGATAAACAAATAATAAATAGGATTCAGTGTAGACCTGGGGGAAAAAACTCTTTCTAGCAATGATACTTGGGAAATGCTCAAATAGATTGCTTGGGGAGGGGTTAGGCTCTCCTTTGCTATCTCTTGAGGAACAGGTTAGACAAGCATCTGTCAAGAGTGACCTATGCATACTGTCCTGCCTTGCGGCAAGGTATGGACTACTCCCCTCCTGCCTTATTTTCTATGGTTCTGTACACACACAGGCTGTTTGAAGTTTCTCTTGGATCTTGCCTAGGATCTATGTAAGTTTATCTTGTCCTTTTTTTTTGTTGAAGGTTCCTGGTTCCCTAAGGGATTATCAGTGCTTCCTACAATTTGGTCTCCAGCTGAAAATCTGGATAAGAATCAAACCTCTTCTCTTAGCAGCAATTGCACACTGGCAGCAGTGTCACCAGTTTTTATTTTTATGACTGCTGTTTAAACAGCTCTACCAGTGGCTGTTGCAGAGAAAAGCAAACAAAAGTACCTATCTTTAAAAGAGGGACAGCAGGGAACATGGGGACTTAATGCTCAGTCAACCTAAATTTGATACTCAGAAAGATATTTGAGTGAGCTGTTAAACAATCAGCGTGAAAGTACCTAGGGGTAACAAGGGACAAGCTAGAGCAGACACATTTTTTTTCAGGAGTAACTCATGTCAGCGTTTGATTTTTTTTTATTTTTTTTCCAGTGGGGTAGTTGATCTAGCTACCAGATCTTGACTTTTAGTGGAGCAGTAGATTTTGACTTTTAGTACATGCTTTATAAGTACTTACACTTACAATGTAGTATAATTAGTGTGTAATGCTATAACATTGAATTCTCAGTTCTCACTGAGTTATCGTTAACTCAGTGTTATCCACGATAACATTATCCACAATAATGTTATCCAACGATGTTATTCACGATAACATTGCTCAATGTCCAGCAAGGGCTGGACACGCACACGCTGTGGACTAGAGCTTGAGTTGTGGCTCCCCCTTGTCCCTTGTGCCTCAAGAGATTAATCTATGCAGGAGGATAGAAAAGGGGCAGAAAATGCAACCCCATCTGGCCCCTGCTAAATCTGCCACAGGATAATTTCACAACGGAATAAAGAAAATGCTAAAAATACTTATCAATAGTTTACTGTCAAACTGGATGAACATAACTTGTAGAGTCTTACAAGGATCTGTTTTGTGTTCAGTATTATTCAATTTTTCTATTAATGGCTTGGCTGATAGAACAGAGAGTACACGTATTATTAATGGTGAGAGGGGTGGCAAGCACTTTGGAGGGCAGGAGTAGAATGCAGAATGATTTTGATAAATTGGAGAAATGGTTTGAAATCAATATGATGAAATTCAATAAAGACAAGTGCAAAGTATTATGCTGCAGAAGGAAAAATCAAATGCATACATAAAAATATGATATGAACTGACTAGATGCAAGTAGTGCAACCAAAACATCACGGTGATAAAGTGGATTACAGTCTAAATATGAGTCTGTAGTGTAAGACTTTCAAAACAGGGAAGCGTTGGATGTGGGACACAGAAAGTAATTATTCTGCTGTGTTGTCATTGGTAATGCTTCAGCTTGAAAACTGGTTCCAGTTCTGGGCACAGTGCTTTGCGAAGGGAAGAAAAATCAAAGTGTCAGGAGGGGAAAGCAACAAAAATGCTGAGAGAAAGCTTGTCCTGCCTTCATTCTGAAGTGAAAGGAGATTGTTTACACCGAGAACAAGAAGTATGAGAGTTATAACAGTCTTCAAATATGTGAAAGATTATTGTAAGGAGGCCAGTGGTCAGCATTTCCTTGTGCCTACCCAGGGCTTAATCTGCAGCATGGGGGATGTAGCCTCACCGGCAGCAGTGGAAACATCTGGGTCCATACTGGAACATGATCTGCAAGATAGTGATGACAGGATATTGATCTGATTAGGTGAGGCCTGCCCAACAGGCATGTCTTGGTATTCCTTAGTCTGCCTGCAGACTCGATAACCTCCTGATATCCCTCCAGGCCATGCATTTCAAGGAGCATGGGGCTGACAGTGCTACCCAGGATCTAACCGGGTATTTTGAACAGCCCTTGAATGATGGATCTAAGCGTCCTGAAACACGTTGAATGGGTCTCCTGAGGTTTCTCCAGGGTCTCAGCTGTTGGGAGCGTGTGCTCCATGGATGCTGCTGAATACCATAACAAGTGCACTGCGCCATTTGCTCTCTGGCCATGGACTTCACTCAGTCAAGGCTGAACTTGCTCTGTTAGAACAAGCATCAGTATGGGTATTGCAACCCTGCTCGTTTTGTATTTTGTATTACAAATACTGTCATGCTGGAACAAAGAGGTTTCTCCTCTTTCCCCAAATCCCATGCATAAAACCAGCCAATTGCCATAACACAGACAATCATGCAATCTGTTATCTTGGCAGGGACCATTGCCTTTCTACGGAGGAGGGAAATCTGCCCCATAATCCACCTGTGCAATATAGGGCAATGGTGATTTCGTTGCTAACCCCTGCAGCAATCAGTCTATGCCCTCAAGCATGGGATTTGATTATCCTTGTCATTATCTTAGCTACAAATGTTATTAGCAGCCATAAAATTGTCCATTAAAGCGAGAGGAATTACTTGCTTGCACCAAGGGGAGAACAGATAATTTACTACACATTTTTTAAGCCTAAATGTATTTTTTTTTTCTCAGAAGAGCCCTCTAAGCCTTTTTGCAGCTTCTGTTTTTTTTTTGTGTGTTTGTGTTTTGCAACCTGCTTCCCCCTCCATGGGCTTAAAGTTCAGGTCTTCATACCATAACAGTGAGATATACATATATGCCATTGTTCCAATAATCTCAGAGATCATGAATGTATAGTTTTTCATGTTCCATGGCTTGCGTAAATTATTAATTATATCTGGAACTGAAGTTGCCCAAACTTTGATAAGATGGCTGGCTTCTGTAACTTCTAGACTTTATTTTTGGTCCAGGCTTCGTTTTTTCTTTATTTACCTTTTCTTCCCTCCTCATAGGAGGCTAGTGAACACAAATCATTTTGGAGGCCTCAGACTGACTTGGCATGCATGGATAAACTGTTTAATGCTGATTGAATGTAGGATCACTTGATTTGCTCCTAGAAGTGTGATTTTTATAGTTTTTTGGGGTACTGCAATAATATTGTTTGTGAGAGAAAGAGATGATATATAGCAGGGGCCAAGAAAAGATGCTGGGGCTGAGTGGGTGAGAACCAGGGTAGTGTCTGAAAAATTTTCTTTGTCTTCACTGGGACTGGCTGATTCATTCCCTTCCCACCACCCTGTGTTAATTCCTGTTCATATTTCAGTTCACCATAAAGCTACTTTTTGAATCCCACATGGTATTGTGTTCCCAGCCCCTTCCATCAATGTGGAGTGGGAGAAACTGCCTACGTCTTTCCCAGCAGACAAAAATGGTGGATCCTGGCAGACTGGGACAGATTCTGATTATGGCTGCTCTTTGTAAAGCTTGTGTAATTCGGTTGTTTCTTTGGAGTCACTGGCTTTACACTGAGAGGCATTTGTTCAGAATCTGGTCCTGAGAGCCTGTATTTTGAGGGAAGCATCCCCTCCCACTCTCCCAACAAATTCCCACACACACTGTGTAGCATCAATATTAGCTCCGGCAGCAAACATAAAATGTGGCAGCAGCCTGAAAGGAACAGAAAATGTTCCCAAACAGGGCTTAAAAAGGTAAATAAACAACATATAACCAACAAAATCAATACAGCTCCATAGTGGCCATTACAGATACCTCTGTTCTTGGTCTCTATCACACTGTACACATTTCAGTGTCATGGAAAATGTATAACTTGGGGGACTTTGTTTCAGAACTCAGAGCTGGTCTTGGTTTTAAATACAAGGTCCTTGGTGTGAGGTCTGGCAGAGGCTGATGTTAGATATCAGAAGAAGTTTTTTTCCCTGTCACCCAGACAGCAATAACTGAACAGAACAAGTGCAAATAAGTATCCCGAATGAATATGTATTCATGGGTTATAGCATTCAATGTTATTAGAGGTATCTTCTCCAAAACTCTTGTTCCTTGGGTCATACCCTTTGACTTAAAAAATGACTTTGCGAGAGCGAGTTCAGGATGTCCAAGAAGGGACAACCCTTTAGCATTTGTCATTCTAAAAGCTTTGTATGCCTAAACTGCTCTTCTACTTGGAGGCAATCCTAGATGGAGGAAGGTCCTTATGCTTCCCAGTCTGTCTCTCATGGTCTTTTGTCTTTACTCTTTATTTTTCTAACACAGTCAATAGTATCCTAGCAATTCCTGTAGGTTTTCCTATAGCATTTGTACAAGCCAAGTGCTTTAGCTACCTATTGTCTTTCTTTGATGTCTGGATGTCCCCACTGATTCAGTAAGCAAGAAATAAGACTGTAGACTAAGTAGGTGGCTAATGATCATTCCAACCAGAAGACCATGTCATCAACTCTTTCAGTAGAAGTTATGCTAGATTTAAAAGGAAAAAATGGTGGGATCATTCTTTGGTTGTTTGCATAATATCCATCTTATTTGGGGAGCATCCATTGTCCTTTGAATGGTGACTCTTCCTTCCATTCACAGTACAGAGCTCTTTGCCTTGGAGAGGATGGCATATGAGTAGAAACACTGAAGATGAGGAAGAATCTGGAAACATCTATTAGGACAAAATGGAACATTGTTGGAATCATTCATTCAAGTGATTTGCTGATATAGAAATGTCTGGTTTGTTTGGTTGTTGGCCTCCTAGTGTTTTCAGTTCTGCATATGAGAGTGTCCATGCTCACTGAAGCTGTTGGAGAGCCCGCAGGAGTTGTGTTTCACTGTGTTTGCTTTTCTATTGGAATGGTAGCATAATCTGAAACTGAGGAAAGATATACACTCAACTTTCTTTCTTTCTCTCACTCTTTTTAACTTCTTTTTCACATATAACCTTTAAATGTGACATGCCTAACCCTTTTACAAATCTCCAAAGCCTCTTTGGGAGGTCCACAGCCTTGAAGGGTAGACAAAAGGCTTTTGTCTCTCCTATGGCTTCCCTTTCACCTCCCAAGTGCAGTGCTTGATGTCAGCCTCACTGCGGAGTCTGCCTGCAGCGTGAGCCAGTCCTAGGGGCCTGAGTTTCTTGTCTCTTTAACAGCTTTCTGTGAGCTTGTGCTCGGGAAGAGACAGAAAGATCAAAGGCTGTACAAGTGCACTGCTCTTGATTTTGCTTACACCAATATGAATCGATTGACTTCACTGAGTTATGAGGGATTTACAGCCGAGGGAGAGCAGATTCTGACCTAATGGCTCCAAAAGAGGCTTTTCTTGGATGAGCAATGTAATTAGAGCACTGAAACAGACGGATTTCATGACTCATCTGTGGGTCTGAAGTCTTTTCTTTGCTTATAGTAGAGTGTTCACTAATGTCACCACACTTTCATTTCACCTGTGGGCTGACCTAATGAAGGACCAACCTTTGCTTGAACAGAAATCCCTGTTCAGCTGCAAAGCATCCTCCAATTTTCATGTCATCATGAAAATTTTATTTACCACTGAGCAGTCTAGGCAGGGACCTAGCAATCTTGGGACTAAATACTGAAGCAGATAGGAAATTTCCCAATTTCTTTGTTGGAGGGCTAAAAGAAATAAGTGAGACAGGGAGAGGGGGTTAAAGATAGGATCCTTTTACTAACGCTAAGTGTCTTAGCAAGGGGAAAGGTGGTGGAGCACATATGCCATTTTGGACTTGCTCTGTATATCAAGCTGGAAAGAAATTTATGGATGTTGAGATCAGTAAGGCTCCTTTTCAGAGCTGCTTGGGAGTTTGAGGACCAAATATTTTTTATTAGAAGATACCAATACACTCAGATTGCAAGTTGTCAATTTGGCAAACTGTTGGGAACATTCCCCAGGTTTGGAGAGAGGAGGTAATGGCAAGTAAAAGAGGGACTGAGCATGTGTTTGTAACTTGTGAACTGTGAGTGTATCAGTCACAAAGTCCTGGCTTATCTAGGTGTTTAGAGGACATTCTGAGCACAGGGGCTTGATGGGGAGGTGGTAGCGTTGGATGTTGTGCCTGTTCTCCTACAGACCTTGCAGTAGCAATTGGCAAAAGGCTGTGGCACTTTGGCTGTTGGCCATGACCATGACAACAAGACCACCAGGGTTGCGCCAGAGATGAGTGGGCAGTAGCTCCTACCCTGCTGCATACATAGTCCCACCTCTTGCTCACCCGTCTCTCACCTGAGCTGTGAGGCCTCTTCAGTGCCTGTGTGATGGTAGCAGTAGCCTTGCTTGGGTCCACCAGGCAAAGTAACAAGGAGATAGTAGTTTCAGCAGAGAGTAGGGAGAGTGTGATGCAAAGGACTTGGGCCCAGCACAGGATGGGAGAGGTGAGGCAGAGATAGAGGGTGGCATCGCTGAGGGTCCCTTCTGAAAAAATGGGAAGCCAGTGATGTGGGGAATCCTTCTTCAAGTGTCTGCCTTGTGTGCAGCCCTTACCTTGTGTCTGCGGTGTCTTCTGAAGCCTTCAAGATGCCAGAGAGCATCTGCTCTGAAACCACAGTATACTGGGGCAGTGCTTGTACTATCTTTGGCCCTCCTAATTGGGGTGCTGCTGGTGCAGGTGCTTAGCACAGGTTGTAAGACCTGCCTGTGAGGAAGGCGAATTACCATGTGCTGAATTGTGTGCCTCACTGCTTGGCAGTGACAGTAGCATAGCTTTATCTGCAGTTGGATTTGATGTTGGTTTTCTTTTGAATTGCCACTCACTCTGTCTTAGAGTTAGTCATAATGATTGGTCCTGTCCTTGGATTCAAGCCCCACTGCACCAGGCTCAGTACCAGCATGAAATTCAGGGTAATTTCAAAAAAGTGTCTATAGAAGACCTCAGAACTGAAGTTTCATTTTCAAAAGTAGTTTTTGCACTTAAGAGGCTAGTTTTCAAGCCAAGTAAGCTTGTACATGCCAAATATGAGTTGGGAAGACAGGTTGAGGTGTGAAGCCATGAGAAACATGTGAAAGATATGCCTTTTAGGACAGTTTGAAAAAGGTATAGGTGCCTGTAACTCTGAATGCTCTAGCAATTCCTCAGCACTGCTGTCTGTCACACAAACTTTCCTTGTAAGATTTTACTCTCCTGTTATGCCTGAGGGAACGAGCCACCACCTGAAGTAACAGTGAAAGCTGCAGTTGATGCTGGTCTGCTTAAACAACTCCTGCTGCATTGACTTGTGAGGTCCAAACTCCTATCGATATTCACAGGAGTTTGGTGAAACATGTTTGGTTAAAACATGGAATAGGTAACTGCCTGAAGAAATTTCAGCCTCTTTGAAAGATGACAAATTTGAAGAATGAAAAGACAAGAATGCAAAAAATACTACTGAAGGGGAAGAAATCATGAATGCAAAAACACAGTTGCATAGTGTCCTGGATATCTTTGCTCTCAGCCATTGGAATTTTTTGTTCAGGAGGTCAGCATATAAAAGAAGCTCCTTCTAATTGCTGTAAATTGTCACCACCACTGTCTAGCTAAAGCTCAAGAAAAGTTTACTCTTTTTTTTTTTTTTTTCTCAATAAAAATGCTAGTCTCAAGGGTTAGATCAGGGAGGTGTTTCGTGTCCAAGAGGCTGTGAGGAAGGATGTGTAGGAGTATTTTTGATGAGATGCTAGTCACAGCAGGCACAAATGATGTTGCAGATGAGGAAGTGGGTGATGAGATGGAGCTGGGCAGGGGATAGGAAAAATGGAATAGAGCTTTGTGGTCGTGAAAAAGTTGAAGATGATGTGGGGAATAGACAAGCCAACAGAAGGGAAAGGGTGGAGTTCTTAGGGTATTCTGCTGGTCAGAATACAAGTACTCACTTAGGTTTCCTTTGATGCTTTTCAAGATAAGTGATGATTTCCCACCTGGCTGTGGTGGCCTGCAGGTACATCATAGCTTGTACAAGTGTCATTTCAAACAGTTAATACCTGTTAATACCTGGGAGCCTGTTCCCTGGGATGCCTGCAGGAACTGAAGGACTTTCTTGATTCCTGACATGGCTATGGGGATCTGGATGCAGGATGCAGGATGCAGGATGCACTGTCCCTTCTGAACGAGTCTGAAGCTACAGAAGTTTATAAGCCTCTAGGGATGAGCACTACCATAAACATTCCTAGATTATTTTCCTCACAGAGCTAACTGTAATATAATCTAATGCAGCACAAGAGGCACAAAGAAATCACAAAGCTGCAATATAGATTGGGTTCAAGCATCTTAGTGTCATGATGCTGCCTGATCCTACAGGTTGTGTGTGCTCTCAGCTCTAGGTGTAGCATCCTAGAGAACTGGCATCCTAGAGAACAGGTCAGCATCCTGAGTGCCACAGCTCTTTTAATGATGACCAACACTTTTCAGCAAATTTTGGAGTATAAAAAAAAATGAAAAAAAACACTGGTGAGAGAACTGTAGAATTGCTCCAATTGTGTAGGTTTGTGGAGGCATTTGATTGTGGAAACAGCCATATCTCAGCAGGGTTAGACAATGTTGGAATGGGAATGCTAGGCCTAAAGTCTTTGGCATAGAACTCAGAACTTCAATCAATAATTTGCAATCCTAATTTTCCAAGGCCAGATGCTGCTTTATGAATTCAGATGGATTTGTGGACACCTTCCAATTTTGGGTATCTTGAAAACAGACCTCCAAGGAGGGAAGACGTCGTGATAAATGTGTGGCAGGTATGTTGGTGCTTCTGCTTCCTGGTCCAAGAAGTGGGGGCAGGACTATTAAAACCATCCAAGAGCTGTTTTCTGGTTAAACCGTGCTCTGGGATTACTAAATATTGTTGCTATTATTTGTTTCACTGAAGAGAGCGAAATTACCTCAGGAAAGAAAAGAAACCGCCATATCCACTCTCCCAGCCAGGTCACCCCAGAGGAAAATTTTGATTGTGAACAGCTCAGCACCAAGCTGTTGTGATGCTCATCTGCCATCACTGTAACACCAGGAGAGACGTGCTGCTTCTTTCCCAGATTGTGTATTTTGAGCACGTTTCAGGAGTGCTCTGAGTTAACATTTTTTTTTTCCCCTTCCTCTACAGTGCCAGTCATTGCCTTTTCTTCATTTTAGTGATTAATTGCTCTAAATACTCCTGCTCCTGGACTGCGGGAGTACAATTTCTGAGCTGTATTTCATTTGAACTTGCCATGCAAGTACAAGCGAACTTGGGGGAGTGCACACACCCACGTACTGCTAGGTAGCGATGGTTGCCAAAAGGACACCAAGTAAAAGAACAGTTAGTTCTTAAACAAGGGTATAATCTAATAAGCCAAAAAAGAGAAAATTATATATTGGAATCATCAGTTCCTTCCCCTCCCCCCCCATTTTCAAAATTTACAGCTAGTACAAACCCTGACTAGAGCAGTGATTTAAATATATATATAGGCATCTGTGCTTCTAAGAAAAGGAAGTGTGTCTGTTTGGGGATCTGTGCGGAATGAGTTGGTGGAGCTCAGTCCAAATTCTGGCAGCCAGGTTTTCGGATCGCTCAAAGCCACCCCCTCGCCCAGCCCCGGCAGGGCTCGTGCCAAACTGTTCATCTCTTCCTTGTCTGATGCCACCTGCCTTGACACCTTCTGCAGGGAGGCCGTGTTGGAAGGAGTGCTTCTCGTTCCTGGTTGGGGTCCTTCTGAGCTGGCCCTGGGACACATTGCAGGCCTGACAAGTCCCACATGTGCAGTGAGAGCCTTGCAGGACTGGTTTTCTTCTCCTTCTCTCCCCCATCGAGGCTGAGGAAGACAGTCCAAGGCACACATGGGAAGGCAAGTGCCTTGGACTGTCTTCCTCCCTATGGTCCCCATGTGCTAGACACATTTAACCAGCCCATTCCTTGAATTCTTGACCACTTCTGTCTGGCTTATGGTGTCGTCTTTTCATCGTGCTGAAGAGGGACCACCTAGAGGGCACGATGAACTCTTCTGGGTTAGCACGGTGGTGCAGCCCCCTTGCCAACATGCTGACGTACACCTCTCCTGGCTCCGGCGTACCAGATGTGTGAAGAACATGGATGTGGTTTGGGATCTATGGTAGGACAGGACTTCTTTGCCTTTTCAGCACTGTAGCTCTGTCTTATTACAGGGAAAAAGCTTCAGGACCTGCAAAATATTCAGCAGTCCGGAAATAGGAGGTTATTTCGAGCCGCCTGGCAGCTGCAATTTCCTCTCTAGTTTCTAGGTGGAAAATCCATGGCTTGCTGCTCTCCTCCTTCATCTGTTCTTAGGATGTCCATTGCCAGGGCCCTCAATCTGGTTTTGTTTATACGCTGCCTTCCAAACCGCGCTGTGCACGTTATTTCTTACAAATCTGTCGCTATGCCTGGGTGTATTTAGCTGTTTAATGATCTTACTGTGCACCTTGAAAAGCACAACAGCCCTTTTCTGATGAAAGTGGCACTCTGCAGGCTGAGTGCTTTTACCTTGCCTTGACTTGAGAACTTAAAAGGAAATGTTAATTGCTTTGGTAGCGTTATTGTTGAAAACCGCATGCCGGGCAGACCAGCTCGAAAAGATGAGTCCTGGTGCTGATAAGGGAGACGGCGCAATCTCTGTGAGTCTATGAAAAGCCAGCAGTGCCCAGGGCAAATTCAAAAGTGGAATGGAAATTTCTCAGTGATTTGCTTTCTTGTTGCTTTTGTGTGGAGATGGCAGAACTGACTGGCATCTCGGCGCTGTGATAGCTTCTGTGTTATTTTCTCACGGGCTCTGGGCTTCTTCAGTGCGCTGCCTATGCTGAATTAAAGTCAGGTAGATAGCCTGTAAAAATCCAGACACTTAGGAAGGTGCAGCAACCTAAATTATCACCTCAAGTCTTCACTGTGCTGTGTTACTGCATATCCTGCAAAGTGCTGTGAGATATGATGAAGCAGTTGGGTCATAACGATGGAGCTCTTTGGTATCAGGTAGAATCAGAAATGTCCCGTTTCATGCTACGTGGTAGCAATGATCTTCCATACCACTGCATAGTGATGGCACTCCTGTCTCAGTGAAAGGCCAAACCCCAAACTGGCTATAGATTGCATTTAGTTAACAATATCTACAAGTCAGGCTACAGCATATCCACAAAGATAGCTTGAAGCCAGCTAAACTTAGTGCTGGCTCATGGATCAGGAATAGAACAACCTAAAAATGGTCCTGGTAGACAAATGGGAAATGTAAAGAATCTGCACGATGAAGAGATGGGAGATAAGTTGGCCTTGGTAAAATTTCTTTGTTACTTAAAGCGAGTTCTGTGGCCTTCTTGACTGGCACAGCAGCCCCAAAATCAGCAAGAAGAGCTGTAATACTACTGGGCAGGGTGCAGAGAGCAGAGAAATTTTTGGCACCCCTTTTCCAGTGTGAATATGCAGGGAGGACGTGAACATTTGGCTCAAATATTCCACAGATCCAATCCCACCCTTGGAAAAATAAGCAGCCTCATACCCTATGGACTCCCAGTCAGCCAAATCATCCAGTATTTGTTTTTTTTTGCTCTGTATATCATTCGCTGATAAATTCACTCCCTTTGTATTACTCTGCTCTTTTGTCTATATCTCAAGCTATCTCCCTCATTTATTTTTCTCTCTTTTTTTTTTTTTCTTTGATCCTTAGCCCATGTTATATCTGCTTCATGGGATTTCTACCTAGGGTCAGATGCGGAAGGGTTATGTAGCAAGCAGCTGTTATGTATCAGAACAGTGTCTGCTGGGTGAACAGTGGTGGCTAAATGTAAAAAGAGCCAATTAATGCTTGTCTGAGCTATTCAGTAACCTACAAAACTACATCTTAGCCTGCGATATTAATGAAATTTTCAGAAAGACTTGGACTTAAGGTTTCTCTAGGAACTGAGAAGCATTCACAACGTTAGCATAAGAGAGAGTTTTTCCTATCACAGGACACTTTATCTAGGGATAGAGGAAAAAGAATAACTATGTGGTAATAGTGTTGTGGTAGGATGTGGGTTCTTGAGTTCAACACCCCAGTTGCCACTTTGCTGGTGTTTGCATGGGTTTCTTAGGGCTTTCCAGGTAGTGTCTTTTTTGGAGATGTGACTTGTCATTGCTCCAGAGAGACTGAGTAGTCAAGAGATGGGCTGACTAGTGCAGTAGTCAAGATAGTCCCTTGGGGTGTGAGTGGCATTCATGGTGCTGCTCTGCTAATGGATGCTTAGAAAGGGAGGGGGAAAGGAAGTGGTGTTATCAGAAGCTTGGAGGTGTGAAGCCAGGGTTCAGGCACCTCCCTAATTGGGCTGTGTCTTCACTCTAATGATGGTGCTTTTCAGTCTGAAGTTCCATCCTGCTCCCAGGACGTGCTATATGCCCAAAGTGGTATATCCCTAAGCAAGGGCCAAGGGCTAGACTGAAACTTCCAACAAACAAACAAACAAAATGCAGGCAAATTAATACTTTCAGGATCTGTTCTCATTGCTGCAAGGGAATCCAGCTGGACTGTGGCTACTAGGTCTCCCCAATGTCTCCTAGCTTCAGGGGCAGTCAGCTTTCCAGAGCTGAAGCTGAACATGCTCTGTTATAAATAGTTCTGTTTCTAACTTGTGTTTTGATATGTCCCTGCAGCAGGGCATAGGAAAACGACAGCAGACAACATGAACCTCAGAAGTGCACCCTGATATTTGGCGCTAAGCAAGTAGAGCAGCAAGAGAGAAGAGGGAGTGTCTTGGTCAGCTCAAGTGATGGAGACAGTTCAGTTGCAGGTTCACTTTGGTTTATGTTGCAGTCACAGGGATCCTGGATATGCGGGAAGACATCTGCCAGGTGGGACATGGCAGGCCGATGCGAGCTCACCCTGGCCTAGGAACTTTGTTACCAAAGACTTTGGAGAGCTGGGGTTGTGCTACAGCCAATTCGAAGTCATCTAATACATTTTCCAATATCCTGTGAGCAGGAATAATGTAACTGTGATGCTTTTTCTTTTATCCCTGACATTCATCATAAAAACGAAAGCAATGATGTTGTGACTCAGCCAACCTGAACGAGCCTGACAGTTCTTCTCTCTGATGATCTGGGACTGGGTTATGATACGGAGTCGTTTACTCTTAGTTTGCTTTCAAGCAATAAGGACTTCAGAAATGTCTCTGGTGAGGTAAGGATGAGGGCACTTACCAAAAGCCAATTCTTATGCAAGTCATACACACGCACACACAAGCTGTAAGAAGCTCCTTATTCTTATTTGAAATGTAGCATCAACATACACGCACAAAAAGGACTTGGAAAAATGCCTCATTACAAAGTGAGTTTTTCCATGCTAAAGTACTTCAACAAAAAGCATCTTGGGACTCCATGTTTATTCTCCGCTCAATGACTTCTAGACTGGAGTTACTTGATTTTCAAGTCAACATTTTTTTTTCCAACTGCCAGTCATATAAACTCAGCTGGATTCTGGAAATCAAACAGCGTTTTCTCCCTCATGACTGTCATCTCCAGTAATATTCTGCAGTCAGCACATGGGAAACAGCTCTATTGGTGATATCTGAGTCAGTTTAGAAACCAGTTAATTCCACTGTGCAGTGGCCCTATGTGCTCAGAGTGGCAGAAACCTGTTCAACAAAAATAGGGAGACCTGATTCAGGCACATGCAGCCTTAAGAAAGAAGCTGCTGCTCTTTCCCTTGGCATGATGGTAACTGCAGACTTTCCCCTTATATTACTGTTTCCCATATTCATATTTAAAGATTGCTCCAAATTTTCATTCAAGGGAGCCCCTTACATAGAATCATTGAGTGGTTTAGGCTGGAATAGATGGTCATCTAGTTGAACCCCCTGCTCAAGGCAGACGTAGTCCTGGGTTAGGTCATAGCCTTGCTAGCTGAGTTTCAATCATCTTCAGCATATCAGCAAGCTGGAGATTGCACATGCAGTGCTTGACCACCCCTGTTGTGAAGTTTATTTTTCTAATATCAGATTGGAAATTCTCTCTGCAACCTGTGGCCACTGCCTGTCATTTCACAGTGCATCTCTGGGTTTTCAGCTCTGACTGTGCCAAATAGAGAATAAAATAGGGAATAATCCCTTCTCCTGAACTGCTAGCTACACTTTTTCTAACACAACACCATGCAGTTGGCCCTCATTGCTGCAAGGATGTGCTGCTGACTCCTGTTGGACTGGTTGTCCACCAAGACCCCAGAGCTTTTCTTGCAGAGCTCCACTCCCCTCATGTCCAACACTTGCACTTCCAGAGGATCATGCAGTGGCAAGAGCAATAGAATCTGAAATCCATCTAGATGGATATTAGGAAAAAAGGAATGGAAAAAAAATCATCCACGATCTGTCCCCAAGGAGCAGAGCAGAGCTGCTTCTTTCTGTAGCTCTGCTGATTCTTTTTCCTCCCTTCGTGCAGGAGTCCTTAAAAAACTGCACAGCATCAGTTGTAATGATACCATTACAGCTCGCAAACATATTACATTAACCTGTTGGTGTGAGGCTGCCCACTTGACCCTGTAGGTTCCTGGAATGATTTCTGCTGAATCCTCATACATGTCAGAAGGATCTGAAAGGCTACAACCAGTATTAAATAAACCTTTTTTTTTCTTTTTTCTTTTCTTTTTTTTTCATAAAAGTTCACTTTCCTTGAGCAACTCTTCCACAGAAGTAAAGGCCCTAGGAATGACATCCTAGTTTCTAGCCTTCATTTCTGTTTCTTATCTTCCTTCATTTTTTGCTAGTTTTAATACTTCAAATAAAGTATTGATATCCTTTCAGTATTTATAGACTGTTACAAAGTGCGCACCATAGGTTATGTTTAGTCAAACTGTATATTTATCTGACTGTTTTAATCTCTCTTAGTTAGTTCTTTCCAATACTACAATAATTTCTTATGCTTTCTCTGGATTTCCTTATCTTGAACAATTAGTTATCCTCTCTCTCTGGTACTGGGAGTTCAGTGAAAAAGCAATCATGGGAGAGCTTTTCTTGT
>VZSV01000267.1:490089-546131 GCA_013398735.1 Nothocercus julius | reverse complement strand
TCCAAATTTTATTTCAAGCAATTCTAACTGCTTTATTTTTGGCGCTAGCTTTTTAGGAGCCACTTCAGGTTAAAAGAGATTTACAGATGGCTGCGTATGTACAAGTGTCCCTCATTTATGCCCAGGCTGTTCAAGCACTAGCCGTCATCGGAGCACGGGTAGAGGCAGAAGGGGAGCTCATATGCAATCCTTCGAGGGACTTCCTTGTACTTGTTTTTCACCTAATGTGTTTTTTTTTTTTTTTTTAACCTCACTGTTCTTACTGACCAAACTGAACTCCTGTGTGTTGGGAACCCAGTTTCACGTCTCTAGGTAATGTTTACTCCTGGCTGAGCCGGGAGAACATCTGGAGGCTTGGGCAGAGCACTGGGTGATACACTTGCGGTTTTTTCCCCCTGTTTTTGCTTAATTTTGGCTCAGTTTCTCCTTCCACCCCACTCCCTTTCCTCCCCAAAACAGTGGTGTGTAGTGATGAAGAGAAATGGGCTAGAAAGAGCAACATCAGCTAGTCTGATTTTCTGGTATTTCCCTCCTCTTTTCATGCTGTCTGTGAGTTTTCTGGCTGTACCTTGCCTCTCTAATGTGATTAAGTCCCCTAACTGCCGGTAATGGACATAGATGGAGGGTGAGTTGTTTTTTCTTCACTTGAAGAAGCAACCTTGAAGGAGCTTCTTTACTTGTTAGCAAACACCTTACGCCAGACTTGAGCCAAAGTAGGAGCCAGCATAAAAGCAGTGTGACCATTTGGGAAGTCTGGGCTCAAGCCCTGAGTAATCCTGTCAGTGAAAATGTTCTTAGGGTTCTTATCTGGCTGGAGAAGATGTTTTGTGGTGGAGATGACCCCATGCTGTGTATATCACCCAAGGTAATTCCCTTAGCTGCTGTCAGGAGATTCCTTATCGGCAGGAAAGACAAGGGTAGGTACATTTTAAAGCCTGATGTTTTTCTAACCAATGAGATTTATTGAGATTTATTCAATATCTTTTTTTTTTTTTTTTTTGTGTCCCTTCATGGTTTGAATATTAAAGACCGCAAAATGTTCTTTGGAAACTACTTTTGACGTCAGTAGAGTTCTCCTGAGGAGCTGTGCCCCAGGGTCATGCATCTACTGGTCAGCAAAATAATATCACGCAACATCAGAGAGGCTGTGGCACTTGTTTATAATGAAGCAGCTGCTGCAGTAGACCTGACCTAAAATTGTCCTGTTTGGCATTTCTTACCAAGAAACCTGCCTTCTTCGTAACTGTGAAGTTCAATAGGGATGGAATTAGAGCACCTTTCTCTTTGTCTTTTTAGGTAGTTTAAATCCAAAATTTTAGGTAAATGATAAAAAAAAAATAAAAATCACAAGCTCTTTGACTGTTCCAGGCAGTGATGTATAAACAAGAAATAAATAGCTGGTGGCTAAGTCCTCAGCATGCCATGAGTAATAATGCTATGTTGGATTAAAAGGACAGTAATACACGTCAGGATATCATTCATAATAAAATGGATATCATTCATAATAAAATATTACATTTAAAATGTGCTGTTTATTGGGCAGTATCCGGTTAAATTTGACCTGTTTATTGGATATGAAACACCTATAAAATAAAAAAAAAAGAGCCTAGTTGAGTGTGTCAATGGGTAAATACTTGGATTAATAGACATTTAATAAAACTCAGAGGCTAAGAAAATTCTGCTTTTCTATTTTTCATTTAAAAGATTGTAAAAGAGCATAAAGCACTATGGAAAATAGAGACTTTTTTTGGACAGATGCACTGCTTCTAACTCAGAGAGGTTTTAATACCAATTGTCATTAGAAAGTGTACATTGAAGACTTATTTTAAGTATATAGGCAAGTGTATGTTAATGATAGCCAAAAAAATCCACAGAAATCCCACAGAATTATGTCTCTGTTGATATTTTGTTAAGATAATATATTTCTTTACTTTCCAGATCATAGCTTTTCAATAAAAGAAAATGAATTTTAAGAACAACACTGACATTCACATTCTGATGGAATTGACTCAAATAATCAATTCCCTTGTCTGAATCATTCAACTTCTCATCAGCAGATTCATTTCTTTTCTCTTTCCCCTTGATTTGAGTATTCAGAAGTACCACTGCTTTGTCATAATCAGAAGAGTCCATTTTTAGTATCTTCAGCAAAATGATGTTTGGTGGGAAGAGGAAATGAAATAGTGAAACCTAGCAAAGACAAACGTAAGAATTTGTTTTTCTCCTAGCCAACATGCTGCTAAAATGTTTAGTGAAAATGATGGAGATATTTATAATTGACACAACACTTGTTGTTTGCTTTCCCAACTAGGCATATCAGTCAGTCACGGCTTGACTTCCACCCCAAACCCTCATTGTTTACCTCTCTGGAGTCTTCGCTACTACAACTATCTCCAGGCTCTCTCAACCTTACAACCGGCTGAACCCCTCAACTAAAATCCATGTAACTCCATCTAAACCTCGCTTTCCCTTCCAGGCTTTCCTCCACTTTGATATCTACTGAGCACTGTTGGTTGGCAGTTAACCAGCAAGAGGGATGGTGGACTCGTATTTATGATGTTGTTAAAAAGGGGTAGGGTTCCCGTTACACCTTCTTGTGGGGTCATCTTGTCCCTTTCTGCCCTGTGGCAGATCATGATGCTTTTTTAAAAGAAAAAAAAAAAACATTTTGAACAAGTGCAGAGCTCTCTTTCAAACCTGAGCTAACTATCTGGTTCAGTGGGTGGATTTGGGGTAGAAAGCCTGTAGGTTTTGCTCCCTCTCTTCTTTGTTTTGCTGGCTTATTCTGGGCAAATGGCTTAAATTCTTAAATTCTTAACAAAAGAGGAAATCTGCCTCAGTTTCCCCATCTGACTATAACAGTAACCTCGTCCTTCTTTCCTGAATCCTTCGTGAGGATGATTTAGTTAGTATTTGTAGAGTTCTGTGGGAGTGAAGAAATACATCCAAAAGTGCTAATTATTAACCCAAGTGATGAAATGCTGTTGTGCACAATAATTCATTTTTTGCTGGATGAATTGGCTAGTGGCAAATTAGCTAATGTTCAAAACAATTCATTCCGAGGTCCCGCTTAGCTGGGTTTATCAGCCATTGAATTATTAGCCCAGCATATTGTTACGTATTACACAATGAAGCTATCGAATATGCATCAGCAAAGTGTCTATTAGCAAGACAAGATGGGTGTAATGCTCTAAGTTGCAGCCAAGCCCAATTACCACGCGAGAATGCTTCTCGTGTTTGGTGGCTGCCAAGCATTTCAATTGCATATTAATGGAGTTAACTCCATAGAAGTGGTTTTGCCATCCTGTTCCCAGCTCCTTTTTCTCTGGCAGTTCTACATGTAAGCAGTGACAGGCGTGCTCAGAGGGTTTTTTTTCTGCCTACAGGCAGGATTAATTGCCCTTTGAAGATGCTCTGCTGTCTCCATTGACTAGAGAGGGAGCCTGATGTGATCTGATATGTATCGTGCCGTGTGGCTCAGTCTCTATACTGGCTCTACTCTCTCTGCTCTCAATAGCCGTGACAATTTGCACAGTGGTTATGAGAGCCCGTGACCTGCACCATGACAGTGAAAGTGCAGGCACACCAGGCCAAGCAATTTCCCAGTGGTTTGAGAGCTGCAGGATCCGATCTAATGTCTCTGCGAGGCAACAAGTTTTGCCATGGGTTTTATTTGGTGTACAGCAGGCTCCTTGACTTTGGGCACAGGCTAAGCAGACAGCCTCTTAGGCAGAAAATGTCTATGGCCTTTTTGCCTACTTTCCAAAGGCCTGGTGAGCCAGGATTGCTGTCCTGCCAAGGGAGGCTGTGGGCTGCTCTGGAGCGTGGCTGAAGTTGGGGGTTGGCCATGCTCTACAGCTTCAGTTGCTCTACCTACCATCTCCGTAGATTTGGTAGCGGTAGGAGTAGCAAGCTTGCTCTGTAGAGATTGTCCTGTCTTTCCCCAGCTTTCAGGTTTTCTTCTACTTGTGAAAATCTCCAGCTTGGCCTCTGGACAGAGGAACTGGTCAGGCTTACCCATATCAGCTGTTTCAAGCCAATGTTAGATGACCCACATGGTGGGAGTTCTTCTTTCTTAGCCTTCAGCCTGTTAGTACGAGAGAGGGATTAGGCCCACATCTGATCTTCCTAGATAATCTGGGCCAAACAGAGTCTTTTGTTTCAAGAACAGGACTGAAGAGATTTTAAGGACAACGCTACAATCATAGGCAAAGGCAGAAGTTTGACTGCTTTAGGCTGTGAAGGTTTCATTGAGTTTTGAGAAAAAGCTTGAAGCTGAATTCAGTCTTATTCTAATAGAGAGCAAGGTCTGCCATAAAAAATGCTTCCTGTACCTTGCTTTTGCTGTGCCTTGGCCATATGAACTTAGGACCAGCTCTGATCCCATCCAAAACAGTGTCTATGCTAAGCAAGGGAATATCTCTGTTGCTGAAGCTGCTTTCCATAAACAAATCCCCTGTTTTATGCTCTGTTCGACATGTGAGAAAAAACATTCTGAGGGGCTGACCTGCTGTTTTTTAATTGCTACTGTTCTGTAGCTAGAGAGATTTGCAGGTTCTCAGTTGAAATGTCATAGCAAAACTGCTCTTTATAAACTTATAAGAAGAAACAGAGCACATGGGAGAGGAGGGCCAAGAGAGGGTAGTTCATCCATTTTCCTTAGGAATATAAGGTTGGCATGTGAATTAATTTAGGAGTGGACTGCAGAGATTTGTTGCAGAACCTCATTGGTTTTACTTCTGAATAAATAAATGCTCCAACAGACTTTGACTCTCAGACCTCTTTTTTTTTTTTTTTTTTTTTTTTAGGGGGTCTTTTTACAGCCAAACCACCCAATTTTTCCCTGCCTGTAAGGTTTTCATGTGTAGGTCCTAAGGGACTATTCTGTTGCTGGTGACTTATTTAGAATCAGTTTTTCTGGATTTCTGCACAGTGAAAATCTCTCAAGATGGCATTTAAAAAATACCTTCAGCCCTGTGTGGCTGAAGGTTTCGTTTGTGAAAGGTTTAGGTTTGTCAAAGAAATCCTCAGCAGGGAAGATCCACTGTTAGAATATGGATTTGGAGGATCCTCTGGAGATGGGTTTAGCCTCAAGGCTCAAGGATCCCATGACTCCTTTAGGGATAGGGCAAAACATGCTTCCACTTGCACAGGTTTGCTCTGTGGATGGGATCTTCATGCAGAATATCATCAGCTGATTCAAATTTGCCTGTGGTTTGCGAACAAGAGAATTTGAGTTGTTATGCAAAATAGTATATTTTTGTTTGTTCACTTGTTTGTTTCTAATGAGGAAAGAAATAGTGAAAATCTCTTTTAAAGATCTATTTCTTTTTGTCAGTTTTACAAAACCAAGAGGGTCAGATAACTGAATAAAGAACAGGACTGCGGGATACTTATGTGAATGAAACATTTAGGGATTTATATAACTGCTTCTTTTCACTGTCTGCAGATAAACGGTGCTCAGAAGATCTTTCTGTAGTCACACAATCTCTTTGCATGGATTTAACAGGAATTCTGAGAGATCTTCTGGTATTAGATCAGTTCATTAATATACTCAAGAACTGCTAATCCTTTCTCTTTTTTTTTTTCTTTTTGTTTCTGAGCTCCTCACTTCTTGTGATATTTCTGAAAATTGTTTTCATTAAAATGTAACTAACCTGAGACTAATTCTGAGATGCCAGAAGTATTTAAGCTAGCAAAGAGTAATTACAGAATTTAACCTTGAGCTACGTAGGGTTACAGGGATCACAGAACTAGGTATGAATTATGAGGAAATAGATGTGAGGTGAGTGAGAGGTAGCACTCTTGGTGTCTTTATGATTCCAGGAAAGAGAGAAATGTGAAATGGAAGGTAAGCCAAAATTAGAGACCCTTAGAGGCTCTAATAAATCTGAGGGGCACTCATTAGTGTGAGGCTTTTGAGTAACTTCTCATCTCTTGTGCCATCTAGGGAGAGTTCTTTGTAAATCAGTGCATGTTACCCTGATTTTTTCCTTGTACTGTCATACATAGGTGTAACCTGTGACATAAATCACAGAGGTGATCTCTTTTGGTAGCATTTTACCAACACTCTGAATAGATGTGAATGCAAAACTCACAGAGGTTATATGGAATTTTGCCTTATGTTTTCCCTTTATAACTCTGGGGTTTCATTGCTCAGTTGCAGGTTCTATTTCTTTTGCATTTCTCTGATGCAATAAAATGAAAGGAGTCTGAAAGAGTCATTCATCCCAAAACCCAAGCCAAATGTGGTTCAGAGGTAAACAGGCTGACCTGTGACTGAAGCTTGGGAACATCTCACCTGCTTCCCTCTCCTATGTCAAAAAAGCGCTGGTAGGGGTTTACTTCCATGGTAGGAGACCAAGGACCCCGTTGTGCTGTAATTCTTTCTGCTGATTTAGGTTCCACTCCTGATAATGCCATGTGTAGCCTATTGCTAGTGCCGAGGCTGTCTTTGACCTTGGGGAAGTAAATTCTCACTTATGCCAGTATGAAAACAGAATCAAATCCATATGTTCAGCCTTGCATGTGGCTTTGAAAGTAGCATGGATAGGTCTGATGCTAGAGTCATATCTCTGTCTCCTTGGGTAGGTGGAGGTTTGCCAGGACTAGAGGGGAAAATGTTAGCTGGCACTCATGAAAGCAAGGAAATTTATAATTTTCCTTTCCACCTTCTCTCCTCCCATCTAGGTTAGACACCTGGAGAACCTTAGGACTTTTATGTTCAGTTTTGTTTTGTTCAATGAGCAAAGAAATGGTAAGACAGCTTTTGATTTAAATGTCAGATGACAGAATTATAGCCTTGCCAGTGCTGTGGGTGCCCTGTTATTTAAAAGGAGAATCTGTGCAAGAATAAGTACCCCCAACAAAGCCAAGGTTCCAGACAGCAAAATTAAAGCAATTCTAGCCATCCAGTAAACATAAAGCATCAGTATGCCTGAACCTGTCTCAGAAGCTTCAACTTTTCTTGAAGCTGGAGGATAAGGGTGACAGGTTTTTCTAATCCTCTGACTCACATACCAGATTGTTTTCAGCAAGTTTGTGAACCACAGGATGCATCAGTGTACCTGAGAGAGTGGAGGGGACAGGGATCTTCAGTAGGAGGTGACTGTGGATTTGCAAGGGTCTGTCACTCATTTTACTCTGCTGGATAATATGATGGGACTGGTCTTAGTAGTCTTGGATTCTTTGTAAAGCTGAGGTTTCAGCTTACCTAAAAGCTGTGGCTCACCTGCAACAGTGTCTGAAATATGAGTGGCTCTTGAACTGTTCAGCTCTGCTTTTTGGTGTGGATTTAAGACTTCAGTGTAGACTTCAGTGAAACAATGGTCTTGGCTATTCTGAAGTGGGAAGGAGAGCAAATATCATACTTTGGCAAGCCTCAGAAAGCTGCCCTTGCCAGCTCCAAAGAAGGAAACACAGTGGATATATTCTAACCAAAGCTATATGATCACATCACTATCTTTGTTAGACAGGTCTCTAGCAAAGCTTAGTTCTGTTTCTAGACCTTCACTTGGAAGTGTAAAGTGAATCTGTGAAGCATCATCCCATTGTGCTCCTGCTTTCTTCCCATAAATGGGCTTTGACAAGCTTTCTGCTTCCAAGAAGCCCAGCAGCACCATTTTTGGGTAACGGCAGTGTCCTTACTTGAAAGGTGAGACTGCAAACTCTCAACCTCAGTCCCAAAGGGGTTTGCTGGGAGCACGGCACAGCGTGCCTGACTCACCTTATGCACGACTGATGCGCCACACTGTGTTGCAAATGACCCAGTAGAGGCTGAGTAATATCCACAAGCTACTGATGTCTCATGGAGAGGTCTGAACACCCGGCACTGTGTAGTGCAGTAGAATAATAGGAAATAAGTTCTGATGGAAGGGAGGGTAACAGTAAAGACAAAAATCCTTTCTAGATCAAGAGGTTAATATGAGCCAGACCAGTGAAGTGTTCCTGATAGAGGTGTAGATAGGCCATGAAAAATTCACAAGCTAACATCATGAACCTCTGTCAGACTGGAAAATGTTGGCTTTAATCCCCTGAGCCCATGATGTCATTGCCAAGCATCAGATACTGAGCCGTGCAGAAGAGCAAGAGCCAGAGCTGATGGTCAGGCTGGTTTCCCTGCAGCATTATTCTAGGATCTGCTGATTTCTGTATCTCACTTGAATTTATTATGTAGCAGGAAGTCTAATGTGTTTGCTCTGAAAATGTGAAGCCAAGGCCTCACCCAAGAGCTGGCAGGAATATGTGTGCTAACTGGAATCAGTGCTGGAGCCACTGAACTTGGGGAGTATTTCACTGGACTTCTCTGGAAGCAGGAGGAATATATCTAATCCTAAAGATCCTAAATATCTGCAGGGGTCTCTTTGGCATAGCAATAGTGTTGTAACTACTCTACATCTCTTAGGATTTGGTCTAACACTACAGAGTTTTACTTCATGACACATTTTTGTAATTATAAATTTGCTGAGCATCTTCTCTTTACCTGAGGGGAAACTGCACAACTTCATTTATATCAATACTAACCTGAAGTGTTCAACGGTTGCTCTTTTTGTGCAGAGAGATTTAAAACCTCATACCTAGGGTATGTGTGCAGTGGAAAACTGAGAAATCTCCCACCATCTCAGGCAAAGAGGAGACACAGGGCACTCCAAGAGTCAGAGGAACAGGCTAATTATTAACTCCAATGTGTCTTCCTCAGTGTCCTGATCCTGCCTCGGCTTGAAGGTTGTGTCAGCAATCTCCCTCCGTCTCCAAAGCGGATAGTTAGCTGTCTCACCAGTGTCAGAGGTCTGATTGCCTGGTGTTTATAAAGTGTTGGAAATCCTACAGTGAAAGGCTGAGTGCTATTTCACAGTTGTAACAACTCCCGTTTTGTGCAAGCCGTAACTCCAGTGACAACAGTATGTCAGTCTTATTTTAAGCCTAATCGTGTTTAAACTTGTTTATACAGGAGCAGAAGCCGTGAGAGAGAGGGAGAGAGATGGGAAGAGTTATAGTTACCTACACGCCTACTTGGTTTGTTTAGAGACAAAGTAAAGAGTTAAATCTGAGCAGGGTTTTCTGAATTTGGTCCCTAAGGAACCTTTTTTCTCCCCCTGCGGAAGAAATGTAGCAGTAGTTGGATTTCCCTATTTCATGTCCCTGGATCCAGGTCTGAATGTTCTCTTGGAGGCACGACTTGTGTTCCCACCTCTCTGAGATGCAGCCTTCTCCAGTGTGCACTGTATGACCCTCATACCTGTGCACCGTGGATCCAAGATAGAAAAAGCCAGGTCCATTTTGCTGGCATTTCAAGATCTGGCAACTGGATGCTTACACTCACCAGCATGGAGAATATGATGGCAATAGAAGAACTGATGGCTGTAAAAAAAAAAAAGGAAACAAAAATCACTGAGAGGACTTCACATCCCTTCTGGAAGACAGGACCCTTCCTTTCATATCTCAGGGTATCTCGGCCTCATGATGACAGATGGTCTTTGTGCAGCCATCTGTGCAGCACAAGATTTGCAGCCTTTGTGCTCAGATCACCACTGCTTTCTACTGTTTAGGCTCCAGCAGGTGTGCAAGGCACTAGCACTGGCGTGACTGGGGATTTTTGGCAGTGCTGCTTGGCAGCAGTGTAAGTAGTGGCAAATGAAGCAACCCAAACCACCTGGGGCTCTTCTTAGCCATCCCCAACCCTCTGACATCCCCAAGTAGTGATCAGGCTGCTATTTATCTTGTAAAACCCAGAATGTTTATTATGACAATAAATTGATGGCTGTAATATGCTTACCAATTTACTGGTAAATTTATATGTAAAATTAATTTGAAATAGAGCATTCTTATTTCTGAGAAAGAGCAGAGTAGCGATATTGCCCACATCCATAGACTCTCCTTTCCAAAAAGATGAGGACCCCTGCTATAAGTTTCATATAGAAGTGTTTGGGTTTCAAGTTCAGTTACTTGTTGCTTCAGTCTTCACTCCAAAGCTGTCTTCACACTGATTTGGGAAAGGTTTGGATAGCAGGGTGAGAAGAGATGTGTGGAAATTTCTTTCCTCTTCTGAGTGTTTGTTTCGGAGTACTGTGGTACTGTCTACAGAAAAAGTTCTGTTCCTGTAAGTCCAAATATATCTCACAAAACTGTCTCCCCTGTGAATTCATCATGCTAAAGCAAGTGGTCCTAAAAGACTATGCTAAGACCAGGATCACAAATAATCCAGGATTACATTTCAGAGATATTTTTCCTTCTTTGCACTTGCTTGGATCACATAGAAGAATCAGAGGGAGAGGGCAATGCAGATGCTGAAAGACAGAATCAAAAAGCACTATGACAATGAAGAGAGTAAGGCTCGGATACTGTAAGGAGCATGTCATGAATACTAAAACTCTGCTATATCCTATTGAAAGGGATAATTTTGTTCCTATAGCTTGGCTCCCAGAAGAGAGGCCAAGATCAGAGCAGTAGGAAGGTCTTCTAGGTGTCTTAAAGGAGCTAAGTAATTCAGTATTATACTGGAGGTGCAAAGCCATGCTCTTTGTCATGAAAACCACCTGAAGAAGTGGAATAATCACACAATTAAAATACAGAGTTTTTGTGTTCTGTGATTGATCTGTTGAGTTTGCTTTGCTTTGCTCAATTCGCTTTGCTCACCGTGTAATGAGAGCCCCAAAGGATTTGTGAAAGCGTCCTTTACTCTCTGAAGCCCACTGGTGTTCATATAGAAATTCATATCTGCAGGACATTACACTCTATCAATGGTTTTTCAGTGTAGTGTAGTGTGCGGTTTCTCTAATAGAGCTGTTAAAAGAGATTGTGGAATTACAGAACCATCCAGGCACCATTAAAAGTGAAGAGTCAAAGAAAATTGTTTGCAAATCTCTTTAGGTCTATTTGCCAAACACTTATAAACAATCAATATAATTAAAGAATATCAGTATGGTTCCGAAACATTCTGCTAACTAAAATGGGACTTTATTCATAATAAATACTATTTATGATGAATAATTTGACTAGGGAGGACTGGAGAGAGGCCAACTTATCCATCTATTTAATAGGAACTATCGGTGATCCAAAGAATTATAGACTTCTCAGTCTTATTTCAGTAGCTGGAAGAATAACAGAGAAATTAATTAAAAATCAAGAAGTAAAGAACCAAGATAAAAAGTTGAGAACAGCAAAATACTATGGTTTTTAAGGGCAAAATTCAGCATGCCTTCCTTCCTATTTTCTAGAGTGGAGATAACAATCATTACCTCGTTCACTGGCTTTTCTGTATCTACTAGGATCATGAGCAAACAGCGATGATGACTTTTCCTTTCTGTAGGCAGCACTTTGCACATAGCCACCTAATCTTTGCCGATGTCTTTGAACACTACTACACTTGAATACAAATAATAAGTTATGTCTCTAATGTTAATAACTCCTTCAATTTCTCTGATAAGATTAACAGCACAGCAGGAAAAGGAGAACTGTAAATACAGTTAATTTATATTTTCGAGATTTTTTCTTTTTTTTTCAAAGGCATCTTGCAAAAAGCTTTTAAGGGCATTTGGTGACTGGTTGGAGTGGGAAGGCAGAAGCACAGCTTCAGCAGAGCTTAAGGGGAGAGAAAGAGAGAGGAAGGCAAGGAGTTCAATTCTCAGCATGGGAAGAGGTTAATAACAAGGTCCACCCAGAATCAGGTTAGTGAAGAGTAGTGTGGAATAAAAGCAACTCCATAAAGGCTTAATAAACCTCAAAAATTGCCAGCATGAATTTCAATATAGCCAAGTGCAATGCTGCTTGAAAGAACTGACTTAAACACCCCATACACACCCGCGGGATCTGCATTCGTTCTCACCCTCCAGACCTCTGATCATCATTGTCAACTGCTGAAAGACGGGATTTGTTCAGTGCTCAGCAGGGGCTTGCAGCAGTGAAAGGACGACTCAACCAAAGTAAGAAAAGTGTGGAGGAAGCTGTGGCTATTAATAATGGTGTGGCTAATAATAATCCGATTAACTAATGGCTCATCTATACCACCTGCTGTGTTCAGTCCTGCTCACCCTTTTGTTGAGAAGGGAAATGATAGCACAAATAAGGAAAAATGAGGGTGATCAGCAGCATGTGGTTCTTCTGTATGATAAGAAGGGAAAGTGATGGGAGTTTAGTCCATATGGAAAGGAGATAAATAAGTTAGAAAGAAGTATTTAACAAGGTTAATACTCATAGAGGAAAGCTCATTTGCTACTGTCCTTTGCTTTTTTTGTCTTTTAATCTTTTTTTCATGGAATGCTGAGTGCGTAGAAAAACCTGGAAAGTTAAAGGCAGTTCATTTCAGAGGGGAGGACTGTTTAGAAGGTACATAGCAACCGTTCCCAGTTTGTGCACCTCAGTGGGAGAAGGATTTCCTGGGGAAAGATGTGTATTTTAGTAATGTGTGATCTATCCATCCATCTATCTGTCTACATCCTTTTTCTTTTTTAAAAAAAAATTTATCTATGGGCTGTGAATATTCAAGTTTCATACTGACCGATGTAGAACTACGAATGGGAAGGGAAGCAATATGGAAATGTCATCCTTTCAAAAGTGTTGGTATATACAATGTCTTGTGCACAGCAGTGATTGCAGCCTGGATTGTCCCCTTCTTAACTCCAAATCGTTCCAGTTTTATGATATTTTAGGGTCTAGTCCTGGCTACCTAGCAATTCTCGGGTATGTTATGTCTTGGACCAGCTTGGGATGACTTGGGCAGAGTTGGAAAGGTCTTGCCTATGTATGTCTCTGTCATTGGGAGAAACCCAACATTTTTGTTTCAGTTTCAAGCTCAGTTTCTGACCTCTTTTGAACCCTATGAATGAAGTATGGGCAACTGCATTCACTCCAGCTCTTGGGCAAGAAAGAGCTTGATAAATTTTCCTGAAGAGTAGCAAAGTGAAGTCCATCCAAAGTTGAAGACTGCTTTGAGAAATTGCCTGAGATCTGAAGCACCTGTGTGTGGTGACGCTTCTCTGGCCGAGGCTGTGACACTGTCACTGGGCGCACACATGCTGGCATGGGAGACACAGGCAGCTGCAAGAAGATGCTGCCAAGGGAGAGGATTGCTGAGGTGTCTGTCCCCCATGCCAGCGATGGGGACGTGGTGGTTGGAGGACTGAATGTGTATCGTCTAATCTTTTCTTGTTTCCCAAAGCTTCCTGAAATGCATCTTAAGCCATGTTTACCCAATATACCTGACGTTTTGACTATAACAGTGTTTGCTGTCCCAGCCTTATGCAGCTAGGCACTTCTGCCCGATTTCCCTGCAGGACTATTGCTATTGCTGTTAACCACAAAGGTGGCAAATAGGGCAAAAAGGGAGGAAGGGCTCCTTGTGCAAAGGAAACTGTAGTCTGATGTTAAATAAGTGCTTAGGACACTGATCAAATGTGACACAAGGATCATGTCCTGGATTCTGGCCCTGGGTGCAAAGCAGAAGCTTGACCTTCCTGTCATCGGTGCTACCCTTTCCTCTTCTTCCTGTTGGTCACTGTTCTTCATTGCATCATGTTTAATGTAAGTTATGGACAGCTCAGATCTTTCTGGGGTATTCTGTGGGGAATGAGCCTCACTTCATGGCTGCTAGACAAATTCATAGCAACAGTGATCCAGAAAACAATAATTCTTAATTGGAGTAATTTCTAAAATGAATTAAACACATTCTGTTCTTTCCAGTGAATAATTCTTTCAGTGCTCCATATCAGTAATCATAAGATCTCTCTGATCTTTATACAAATATGTTTTTTAAAAGGCATGGGTTTCTACTTTTAATAAATCCCCTTTGGAAATATGCTATATAATTTGAAAATCTTTGAAAAAAAAAAGAGGGTCTGGGTCAAAGGCAGTCACTGCTGTTCAGCCTTAATCACATCAAGATGGATTTCATCTGCAGACTTAACGCATGTGTGTGGGTCTGTGGCTAGGATCCTTCCTTAGGCATGCACTGACTTGATAGGCCTTAATGGCCATGCCAGTGATCCACAGATAATAAGTGGCTGGGAGATGAGGCTTTTTGAAACTGCACCTTTCAATCCATGTTCCTCTGCCTCCAAGGGGATTCTGAGGCAGCCACAGGAACCAGCCAAGAGTCAGTGATTATGTACTCATCACAGAGCATCCTAGAAGCACCCAGGGCAGTGACTTTCATGATATCCCCAGCCTTTGAACAGCTCTAAACAATGTCTCTAAACAGCAGGAAGCAGAGAAAAATCAGAAACTCAGAGACAGTAATACTGAACCGCATTACAACACACTGTTATTTGTCTTCTCACTGGGGACAAAGCCCCTTTGGGCCCCCTGAATAAGGCTGGAAACACATGCCTGTGTATAGTCCATTTTGGAGTCGATCTGCGGAGTTAGTAGAGGGATGCTAGAAGGTATCTGCCCTGCAGCAGGGTCATAAGCTGGACTGGAAGGAGATGGACAGTCACACACGTTCACCATAGGCAGATGCTCTGAAAGCAATACCTTCAGCTAATATCATTCCTTTCTTACTGCCCTTCTACTCTTTCGTTATGACCGTCTAGTCCCCTGTCCCCCCAGATCGTTTCCTTTGAGATGTGACAAGGAGAAACTAATTGAGGAGGGTTTAATGGATATCATCAGGGTTGAAATGCAGAAGGGCTGTCAAGAGAAAGCACAGATGCTTGTGGCTCTGTAGATGTGTTAGTAGCAGTATGTTCAAATTACACATTCACTGTGCCAGCTGCCCTGCTGCTGGAGGAGACCTGGTTTCCTGCTGTTCTCATGGACAAATATGGGAGTGTTGCAGTTGTGAACACTTGGCCCCAACACAGAAAGACTTCAGAGAAATGTAGTTATATTCAGGAATTGCTGGCACTTTAATTCATACTTCCCCCACACGATCTCCTGACCACCTACCACATTTGTTTTACCAAATTGTTTTTTGGTGCTTAGAAGTTTGGTAGTTAGCAATTTGAAGTTAGAAAGCATGGAATTAACAGTAGAAAACAGTTACTACATTTATAAATATATTTTGTCAGGAATCAAGAGATTGCCCCTGTATGCAGTGCCTAAATCTTAGAAAACTATTGCCAAGGACGCAAAACTTCTTGTTTGTGTCTTGACATAATTGCACTAAATATATAGCATGAGCAGCTGATCATGTTTCCTTTCCCTCTTGCCAAGGCTGTCCCACAGACAGCAGTGAGTGCCCTACCTGCAGATGTAGCGGAGTAGCAGGGGTGCCTATCAGACTTGAACCCTTGTTATGTGTCATTATATAACTCACTCCAATGTGAAGCGTATGTGTATAGTAAGGATATGGCCTCTTGTTACAGATCCAGAAATTTGAGTTTGAAATTCCCTCTGCACCCCTCCTAAAAGTTATCAGCCTGGCAAAACATGTGTGTCTGACCATTTGTGCTAGAGAGTCAAAGTTGTTGGCTGTGGTGGTGGTTGTGTGTCTCTCTGCTTTGCTACAGGAAGGGTGATGGAGTTTGGCCATGCTTGCCCAGTTTTGGTTAGGTGATTAGATGGTAAAGCGCTGGGTTTCTGGAGTAAGGGAGTCAGTCTCTTTGCTTTTGTGGCCTAGTGATTACCGCATAATGTATAAAGGATGTCACTCTAGCAAAAGGCTAAGCATGAAGAAAGTCTCTCATCTGGGGCAACATTCAAAGGCAAAGTGAAGGAGAGAAATGAACATCCAAACCACAAGCTGGGCAGAAATCTTTCCTTTGTAGCCTCTCCAGTGTTGACTGAACATTTGCTTCAATGTTTAGGTTACTAGAACTTGGTTTCTTTGATTGGCAAGACATAGGAAAGTGGCAACTAGCTAAAAAAATAAATCATAGGGCCATGTTTAAAGATGAGGAAAAGGCAAGTACCTTACAGTGGGAGTTCTTGAACTTATACTCTTAAATAGGTGGCTGTTGGATGAACTGGAGTTCACATGGCAGCAGCAAATTGGGTAGAAGCAGCAGGCAGGAATGTATGGCTGGAAGCATGGGGATCTCTCAAACTGCATTTGCCACTGGAGATGCTGCAGACTAAACCTTTCAACATTAGTGTATTATGTTATCCTCATTCCCTCATTCCTTTGGGCAGGGGGAACAGGCAACAGAGATGATTTTGCAGTAGTGCGCTGCAATTAAACAACAGCTGCTCCTTCTCTTTCCAGTTGCTGCTCAATTTTATTCACAGAGCGTGTTGATTATGGGGCAGACCACAGCAATGCTATGACCTTCTCTCAGTCCTCTTCTAGTTCTATTCCTCTTGCTTAGAATTGCAGTTACCTGGATTCAGGTGGGATTTCTACATGGGTGTGCTTTCACTCTTCCTGTGAGGAAGAAAACCTCCAATCATGAAAATTTAGTGGGATAATTTGACTGCAAATTATCATCTATCTGGTTTAGGTGACATGCAAAACAGACATTTATACTAGTTGTGGGAATCCTACATTAAGTATTGCATAGAGACCTATAAATGAAGAAGGCAAAACATATACTGAAAAATTCTTGCTAACCTATCTTCTAACACACATTTTTAACATGCCACCTTACAGAGAAACTGTTCTGCAAATATTATAGAGAACTGTAATACATTAAAATTAGGTTTAGATTAGCGTCCTCCCACCTGGAAATCCAGGTGCTTTACTTGTCATGAGTTGAGCTCTCCAGAGCTTGGAGACAACTATAAAGCTTCTATGAACCACTTTAAATAGCTGTTCTGCATATATAAATGCTGCTCCTTTGAATCAACTGATTTCTAGAGCAAGTGATACATATTTTGCTGTGCATAGCTCCCTCTTTCTGTGAATATCAATTGTCCTACTCTTCCGTTGCAGAGCATCAAAGCATTAACCAGCTTAGAGTGCCTGTTTAGCATTACGTGCTTCTCTCTGGTCTTATTTCCCTTCTCTTTTTGGAGGATGGCATGAAGGAAAGATTGCATAAGATATCATTTTTTTTCCCTTAAAGTAGTGATAGGCATTTGGAGGTGTCTGAGATGTTAAATCATAGAATCAAATAATTGTTAGTCTGTGTGTCAAGGGAGGTGGAGTAGAGGGCTCACACAAGCAAGAATATCATGATGCATCAAAGTTGCTGTAATGACCAGTAATGACTCTGCAACTCATCACAAGGATGTAATTTCCCATGTGAACAGTACATCACTTATTTCTAGGGGGTACCAGAAAATCTAACCCGCTTCAGAGTGGCAGAACTGCATGACTTCAGCAGAGCTTCATGGATTTATTCCTGCTGAAGTCTGGCTTAATCATAGAATCATAGAATCTTAGAATCATAGAATCATTATGGTTGGAAAAGACCCTTAAGAGCATTGACTCCAACCATAAACCCTTCAGCATCATAGGAGGATACAGTCTGTTAACATGTGCTTCTGTGGCTGGTGTCATCTCCAAAATTTGGGGGTTTTCAGCACCAGGAAGTCTTACATGGCAGCAGTCATACTGACAGCAAAATGTCTGACTTCAATGAAATGCCCTACACATCTGTTTGAGATGAGGAGCATTTAAGGGAAATTTTAAGGCAAGCAGAAATAACACAGAGCTTGCTCACCACAGCTGGAATCCTGCCAGGATGCTGGGCTTACGTCTGTGAGTGCTTAAAAACAGTGCAGTGGAGTATTGAAGCAGCTCACATGGTCATGGGTTTAGCTTTCCCTTAATCCAAAAGGCAGCATCTCTGACAGTGCCCTGCCTCTTGAGCAGCACCCTAAGCCTTTGGGTCAATACGAGTACTGAGGAATAAAAGCTACAAATGAACAGGCTGTTGCCTGGTGTCCTTTTCTTTTGGTTTATGTGTTGGGAGGCTAATTGTAGAAAGTTCTCATCTTGGGTGGGTGAAGGAGGGAAGTAAAAGGGACAAATGGGAAAAAGCTGATTGGATTTTGCTGTTAGCCTCAGGAGGTGGATTGCTGCAGTGTGAGGCTGAAAGGCTGGAGAGTTTATTACAGCATGGAGGTGTAACCCAGTGGTCTCTGAAGTCAATAGAAAGTCTCCAGCTTACTTCAGTGTCTGTTCATTCTAAAGCGGGGAAAGAGGAAAACAAAATGAAAACAAGTTTTGACTTGCAGAATTCTCACTGGTTCTGGGTTATACAGACAGAGGTGGATTTACCAGTCACCTAAGCTCCTGAAGAGACATGATAGTGAGGTCTGCCTTAAGGGAAATGATTTTTTTTCCTTTTCCTTCCTTCCTTCTGTCCTGCTTTTCTGTCTTCCTGCCTTCTTGCCTTCCTGCCTGCCTGCCTTCCATTTTCTTCAGGCAATTCATGTAAGGGAACTGAGTGCAGGTGTCTGCATAGAATAGGAGTTAAAGGCTTCGTTCTGCCCATCACATTCCTGTCCAAACCTGCGTTTAGAAACAGGTACCAAAAGTTCCAGTTCCACAAGGAGATGGTGGGTGTAATTAACCAAAAGAGAAAGATCATTTTAGACAAGCAATAGCTTCCTAGTGTAGAGTCTAAGGAACCCCATGAATTGATCTGTTAGAGAATGTACTGGATGGAACAAACCCAAGTTATCAATGAAATGAGATTGGACAGGATGTCCTAGGTGTCTGTTTAATTTACCTTGTTGTCTGTGCATGTTTCTGCTATCTCCACTATGGAGCATCCTGCAACTAAGAAGGGCAGAAAACTGGAAGGGTCCATGACATGCACTAAGCATGTTGCTTTGTGTATTTAGGATACCAGTACCTGGTTACTATGATGATGGGCACTACAGAAAGCTGGAATATGGTCTCCTCCCTGATCCATAATCCAGAAAGGAGACAGAGAGGTCTGGAAAGGAGACTTTTCTAAATGGACAGCCTGGCATCACCTCCCCACACGGAACAATGGTTCCTGGGTCACTGGAGACCCTAATCCAAGGGGAAGGGATATAACTCATGTTAAATATATATTTTTAAGAGAAATGAATGAGTACTGAACATGAGGACCTTGATCTCTGCAGCTCAAGTCTTTTGTAGCACATGGGTAGATGCTAGTTCACAAGCATACAGGCTTGTGAATAAGTATCCTGAATTTTAAGGTACTGAGGCCTGTTAAGTATTTAAATGTTTGACTGCCTTTAAATACCTAAATCCACTGTGTAGGTGATATTAATATCCTTGAACAGCCAGTGAAGTGGAGTGGGTCTCACGGAATAGCTGAGGTTGGCAGGGACTTCTGGAAAGTGTCTAGTCCAGTCTTTACTCTGAGCAGGGTTGTGGGCTGTGTCCCATCAAGCTGTGAATATCTTCAAGCATGGAGATTTTCAGTCTTTCTGGGTACTCCGCTCCAGTGTTCAACTACCCTCACAGTAAAAAGAAAAATATCTTATGTTTGCATTTTCTGTATTTCCGTTTGTGCTCATTGCATCTGGTCATGTCACTGAGTACTACTGAGAAAGTCTGGTTCCCTCTTCTTCACAGTCTGAAATATACATTGATCAGATCCCTCCTGAGACTTCTCTTCCCCAGGCTGAACAGTCCCAGCTCTTTCCTCATGTGTCAGATGCTCCAGTCGTCTTTGTGGTGCTTCGCTGGCCTTGCTCCAGTATGTCCGTGTCTCTTGCACTGAGGCATGGCACCTTGGTTGCAAGCCAACTCTTCAGGAGTTTCAGATCATGTTGGCATGCCCACCTGAGTATTTTAGAGGCCAGGCTGAGGCACTTGGTCTTCCAAATTCTGGTCCTGCTTTGGCCCATATCAGTCAGAAAATGAGCAACAGTGGTAGGAACTGCATCTGCGGATCCCAGCTCCCCACTCCAACAGCGAGAAGTTCTTCTAGCCAGGCTCAGAGATTGTTCCCTTCCCTGGCTTCTCTTTCTTGTTGTAATGAATACCCTGCCTGACTGATTATCAGAAGTGGAGAATTTGATGAGTCACTGTCTTGTAGACCAGCGCAATTTTGTGTGGAGTGCTGCACCAATCTGCCTACCTATCTTGGGCAAAGATTTATTTATGGCACTCTCCGAAGTGATACTGTAATATCCTTTCCTAGCCCGCATTCCCTCTGGTGCCTGCTCACTACAAGATTTTCTTTTAATGTGTTAAATAAGATTATAGTGTATTGAGCTTGAAGGGAGCAGGATATTGTCAGGATTTTTATCATCAAATTACTACTTTAAACAAACTAGAAGTCTCTGATTAATCATTTAGAGCTCAATGTGCTGGCCCTGGCCTTGACGTCCTCTGCCCTCTCAAAGGCCCTGCAAGATTCAGCAAGCATCCAGAGGTTATCCAAGGTAAGAGTGGAAAACATATTGGTGTGAGCAGCAGCTACTGGTGCTGGCTTCTTTGCTCTCATGGAGAGTTCAGAGGCAATAGATTTGTCTCAGTGAAACATTTCTCCTGCTTAGTAAGTCGAGCTTCACTAATGTTCTCATCTACCACGAGGCTGTTCTCAGTTTATGCCGGTTCTAACGATGAGAGAGCACATTTCCTCAGGCCTGCCCAGCATCCTCACCCTGCCTTGAGAGGCTTGAGGGGCTCGGGGGAAGCATCTAACATTTGTTGGAAATTGAGTATTTGCAGGGCCCAAAGATCTTGTTCTTCACTCTGAGTCCATCCAGCTTTGTGCTACTCTGTCAGTGAGTAGGACCACATAGCTGAGGAAGCACTCAAGGTTTTACTGAGGTCTACCTGTGGTCCAGAGGAGCTAAGTGTGATTCATAGTTGTCTTGTCCTTCTTTAATGCCATGTGAGGAAAGGGATCAGCTGAAGGTTTTTAGGGCAGGCAGACCTGGCCAGGCACCAGTTTCTCTTTGTCCGTATCAGGCACAAAGGTGGTCAAGTTACAGTCAAATTTGCTATAAAAATAGTTTGCATTTTGATGCAGATTCAGGCAGGTGACTAGTGTTGCCCTTAGTGTTACTAAATTTAGATTGGTAGGTACAAGTGATAAAATGGTATCTTCCCTGCTTCAAAAGGAGTCCAGCCTCTCACATTCTATAGTGGACAAGTGGATGCATCCCGCTGGCATTCCTCTCACCTCCTGAAACACAAATTTGGACTTGGCATTGTCCCTCAGTCTGTATATATTGACTACTGATGCTGAGTATCATAACAGTTAACCCAGAGTGGAGTCAGTGAAATGGTTAACAAGAAGGCCAGAGGGCCAGAGAGAGATGAACAAAGTGAAACTGGATTATCCAGGACAAGTTGTTTCATTTTGCTGCAGAGGGATGAGTCACTCTTGCAAAGGTGGCTAATGTGGATTGCAAGAAAAGTGGGTCTTTTCTCTGGGTGAGGTTTTCAACAGCAAGTAAGGTTTAAGTGTGGACTAATGTCAAACAGTGCACTGGGGACACTAAAGTGCCCATATGTTAAATGGAAAAGCTCTGCAGTCTGCCACCCAGTGAAAGAATTGATGGGTTATTTATTACAGATTATATGACGAGGGAAGAAACCTGGCTCATGAGGGGCTAGGGATTATTCTCCTGTCACGGTAGGTGCTGAAATCAGACTATTACCTCCTTTTACCTCTTTTGATGATCATGCAAAGCAGCCTGTTGCTGGGTGCATGAAGCTGCCTTTTTAACATTGCAGCTGACTAATTTTTAGGGCAGTGATAACATTTCTGGTTATGAATTTCAGAGCATAAAATGTTCTCTGCATAGACCAAGAAAGAAGACATCCTTGCCAGGTAAAATATCAATGAACGGTTGTGGAAGTGCTTTTACATAAAGAGAGCACCAATGCACCTCTTTGAACTACCAGCTAATGGTATTACTAGAAGCATGATATCGAATCAGACCTGCCATGTTTTCCTGTGATTGGTGCTAAATTATGACTTTGGTTGGCTTCAGTAGAAATTTACCAGTGTTTTTTATCCTTACAGGGTTTGACTCTGTTTCCATATCACATAATTCTGTGTCAGGACGAATATGCCCCTGTGCTTAGCATCCAGACAGTGATACTGTTCATGAACTCCTTAGTTTCTTTTAAGACTGGTTGTGGTAAGGGATCTTCATACACAGATAGTGTGCTGATGGATTTTTCATCTGAAGAGCTGACAGAGCATTGGAAACGGTTGCCCAGAGAGGCTGTGGAGTCTCCTTCTCTGGAGATCTTCAAAACCCATCTAGATAGGTGCAACATGCTCTAGGTGACCCTGCTTGAGCAAGGGTTTGGACCAGATCATCTCCAGAGGTGCTTTCTAACCTCAAGCATTCTGTGATTTAGTTGGCACAGTAGACGTTTCATTATTTGAAAACAGTAGTTACTTCTTTGCCTGCTTGTCCTGATAGTGTGTCCAAATCACAACTTTTATTTCTTAAATTGATCTTAATTCTAAACATCCCATGCTCTAACGCCTACCGAAACCTATGCCTAGAGGAATGGGGCTTGGAACACACCTATGGGGTCTTTGGGGAGCGTTGCTGTAGAAATGATTAATAGCAATATATAGTAATTAATAGCAATATATATGCTATGTCCCTTTGTGGTCATTATCCCCAGCATCTGGCAGATTATGTCAAATGTATTAAGCACGGTCTTGAATGTTATGGCCATCCTTGACACATTAAGTGGTGCAGAGATAAGTATTGACAAGTACCTAAGAAAAGGGGGAACTGAAGAAGGGTTATTGCTGCTTTTTTAATGAAGGAACAGACTCCAAAAACATAAATTCATTTCTATCCTATGGTAACAGACAGTTAAATTTTTCTGGGGACTCGGTGTGCTGTTTGACTGCATTTTCCTGGAGAGACATTGCTTTTGCTGTAAAGAACTCGGTGGCTAGCACTGGGCAATAAGGTTCATTACATTTGGCTTGTGAAAATGTTTGTGATATATGAGCAAGGATTAAGGACCTGAGTCTGTTCCTACTGAAGGCTGTGAGGTTACCAGGCAAAGAGCACTCAGCATTACAAAGTGATTTGGTAAATCTGAATGAGATCAGCAGTCCTTGCTGAGAGAAGCCCTAAGAACACAACAAACGAGTCAATCTAAATGCAAGCTGAGTAGATGGAACATACTGCTTTATGCCGGAGACAATCACATGGAGTCAGGGCATGGGCAAAAAGCAAGGCTAACCAGCTTAGAAGACAATTAGGCTGTGGCTGAGAGGAAGGAGAGTCTTGTAATTTAAATGCTGGCATAGCTGTCCGATCAGGGTTCTGCTCTGAACTCTGCTGCAGGCTCGCAGCCACTTTCACTCGCTATTGATGCTCTCCCCTGGATATCCTGGTTTTGTACTTCCCTGCTGCCGGAGTACACTGCTGGCCATATGGGGAGCAAAACATTTTGCTGAAGTCTTTGAGCTCATTAAAAAACAGTCAAGCCTTGGCTGAGAGAGAGTTGCTTGTAACAAGTCTCGTTGTTGTAGTGTCTGTAGCTGCCTTCAGCTATAAAGCTACTATTACTTCTACCTGCAAGTAGGCTTGGAAGTGCTTTATAGCAGGTGTCAGGGAGGTGTGAGCATGGCCTCACTCATGCCTCCCACCCTCTGCTTTCTCTTGAGGTCTTTGGTCAGCCACAGGGAGCAGGTGAGGAGAGCTACACAGGCAAAAGCTGAGACCATGTCTTTGTAGTGAAATGTATGGTAAGATAAAGACTTAGGACCCTCTCGGGTACACAAAACAGCTCACTGTTGTGACAGCTCACTAATGAGATGGGGACCCCTTCAAAATTACTCTGCTATACAGCATTTGGTGAAAAATAGATCATTCCTCTGCTCAAAAGATGTTACTTACCAGCACGTATTATGCCAATGTGTCAGAGTTGATGTTCTGTGCACAAGAAACCTTTGGGCTGCCCACCGCAGCCCCGGTGGCTGGTAAAGACCAGCGGTATGGAAAACAGTGTGGGCCGCAGCTGGGGACCTTCTTGTTCTCTTACTGCTCATCAACACAGTCTTCCCTCTGTACCAGGAAGGGAAGCATCCTTTGACACAGTGACCTTAAGAAGCTAAAAGACACTCATTTGTCTTGTGCCAACAAGCCTTGTGGAAAACTCTGTAGTTCTAGGAGCAGAGAGTATGTGCTGCAAAAAGGACAAGGCAGGTACAGACAGGAGAAAAAGAGCCGGGTAGAAAAGAAATAGAGCAAATACAAAATGAGCTTGGAGCCAGTACTTGCCAAACCTAGCCAGAATATGCTAGTAGAAAGCAAAGATCATGATCTCATACCAGCCATCAAAATATCTGTAATATCCCTTTGCCAGGCATTTCTCCTGGTCAGCAAAGATGGCAGGGGACTGACCAACTTCATTGCAGAAGCTTCTGGTCTGGCCACATCAGACATAGCATTGCACGGGCTGGATTTTCTCTACCGTCATTTGGACTTTGTCCTCTCTTCATTTGCAGCTTCTTTCTCTTGAATGGGCCGCTGAAGATCAGATTTCCACAAAACCAAACTGTGATGTGATAGGTATATTGTGACGAGGAGCCAAGATGCAAAAAGGAATGTGACTTGGCTCTCTAGTTGAAACAAAAGAAAATAGGGGAGTGCTGTCTCTAATTTGTTAGTCAGCCACATACAGGAAAAGAGCTGCAAATTAGCTGAATAAGCAACTTCATTTAAAAAAAATCAAAAAGCAAAGCTTGTGAAATAGACAGCTATTCTGTCAAGGAAAAAAATTTCTGGAAATAAATTACCTAAAATTCAACCTCTGGCTGGTAAGGTCCTGCAGAACGGAGTGTAGCATTTATATTGTGTGGTGGATTTCTTTTGGTTGGGATTGCTCTCTCCTTATTATAATAGCAGCGACTTTCAACAAATGCAGTAAAGAACATCTTTTAAAACCAAGTCAGGCAGCACTTCCTTATGCATGTTGCAAATATGGTCAATGAAGCTGTTGATCCTTGTTACATCCAGAGATCAGAAAATGAGGCTCATGCTCAAGTGGATTATGCAGTTTTTCTCACTGGCTTCACATGGAGATCAGAGACAAGGAGCCAAGATTTCGGGTTCCCTGTGTTGCCTCTTGGCAGTGGCTGCACTCTTCCGCCACATGCCATGATGCCACCTGTTTTATTATTTGGTACAGAGCTGGGGTTCCTTTTAATGCGCTTTCTTAGGGGGTACTGAATCCCACCCACAGAGCTGGGTTTCTTTCCTGTTTACTACTTTCCTGTTTTGTTCAGATGCTTTAAATCTGCAGAATGCCAATGCAACTGGAAAGACACTAAGTAGACAACCCTAGAGATTGCAGCTTGTGTTGCAGCTCTCACTGGACTCTCAGCATGACCTCCAGATAGCTAGGAGATAAGTAGATGGCTTCATGCCAGGGAATAAAATGTACAACACTTCCTGCAAGCACAAGCATAGGAGCAAGAAACAATCAGTCCCTGGGAAGAAACAGCAGAAACTGAAGGGGTTGATCTGTCCTGTCGGGAAAGGAAAGTGTCTGTCTCATGGCTTCGCTAAGGGCAGATATTCAGGCTTGCTACCAAAAAGACATGGATTACCTGGAAGCACAAAAAAGTCAGTGGGAAAGTGATGTAAAGTACTAGTGGAGAGCTAAATCTGGAGAACCAATACAAGAGCTGAATAAAAGGGCTTATGCTACCAAGGTACTAAAATGGATGTATAAGTGAAAGAAACAGGGGAGTGATTTGGCTTAGTCAAAGAGCATAGCACTTAGCAGTAACAGGGAGAATTTAGGGAAAGTTAAAATCCAGGGTTGAGTACAGTACAAATCTGTACTCAAACATGCTAGTTTAGAGAAACTTCCATGGAGTTCTGTGGCAGTTTGCATTTTGGGACTAAGTAAATGCACACAGGTTATAAAGGCACCTAGAGAAAGAATGGTGTATACATATGTCTGCTGACATATGAATGCCTGTAAAGCTGTGTTGTAAGTCCCGTAGATATCTTGCCCATGAATAGAATCATAGAATGCTTAAGGTTGGAAGGGACCTCTAGAGATCATCTAGTCCAACCCCCCTGCACACGCAGGGTCACCTACAGCAGGTGGCTCAGGACTGCGTCCAAGCGCGTTTGGAAGATCTCCAGAGAAGGAGACTCCACAACCTCTCTGGGCAGCCTCTTCCAGGGCTCTGTCACCCTCACTGTTAAGCAATTTTTCCTTAAGTTCCTGTGGAACTTTTGGTGTTTCCGTTTGTGGCTGTTTCCTCTAGTCCTGTCAACGGCCACCACTGAGAAGAGGCTGCCCCATCCTCCTCGCTGCCTCCCTTGAGGTGCTTATAGACACTGATCAGGTCTCCTCTCAGCCTTCTCTTCTCCAGGCTGAACAGGCCCAGCTCTCTCAGCCTTTCCTCACAGGGCAGATGTTCCAGGCCCCTGATCATCATTGTAGCCCTGTGCTGGACTCTCTCCAGCAGCTCCACATCCCTCTTGCACTGGGGAGCCCAGAACTGCACACAGAATGAATACAGTAATACAGAATTGGGAGAATCAAGTGGGAAGACTTTTCAAGAGGCAATCCAAAATGTCATGAGAAGGATCAGAAATCAGCAGAGGTTGATGGCACATTTTTATGTCCAGTGTTTTCTGTTTGGAGATGCATTTTCATGTACTGCTGGGACGACACTACTTTTCCCAATTTACAGAGGTAGTAAAAGGAAGGTGTAGATGGCCAAGACTGTACTTACTTAACAGATCATGAGTGGACCTCAAAAAAATCTATTTTTTTCTTTATCATTCAGCCTTTCCACAGAAGTGTAACATGTTTGCATTTTTTCCCCATTCCTCGTCAGTACTGACGCCTGCTATATCAAAATGCTGCAGGTAAGATATATTTTTTTGGAGGCAGGTAATCCACAACTGAATCGTGAGACAGACTACTTGTCAGATTGCTAGCACAACTTTTTTTCATGTCCTTTAGCAATATTTGAAGTTGTAGTTGGCTGTCCATACCCAAAGAGGTATTTGAGGCCCTTTCAGCCATCATAATGGAATTTTCATATAGGGAACCACAACATCCTCAACTTGTTATTGTTATTGTTATAACCTGTGGGAAAGAACTGCTGTATTCTAAATTTACAGGATGCCACAAAGTTCATGTGCTCATTCATTTATTTTTCATCCATTCAATAAACAGCAGGCAGGCAACAGCTGTTGCATCAGGATCTAGGGAGGGAGGGAATGATGGCAAAGCAAGGATTATAAGCAAGTCTCTCTTCTGGTTGAAAATGTAACAGAACTTCCAGGTGAACAAGTAAGAAGTAGTAATATCTGTCATTTTTAAGAAGTTTGTCTATAGCTAAGAAATTGGTCTAGTGAAGACTCATTTTAAATCTCTGAAGAAATGTCCAGAGAATCATAACCCTTTTAAGGCTACACATCTTGGAGCAGTTATGAATTGCCCCTGAGACAGAGAAGTCCCGTGGTATCAAGAAATATCTTAATTTTCTTTTCATTTCTTGCTCATGTGATTTTCCCATTTATTTTCCCCACACAAAAGCCACATTGATTTTCTCAGTCTTTATGAAGCTGCAATATCCAGTTATGCTCTATATTCATTCTTTATTTATATTCTTTATTTGAGCTGAGCCTGTTCAGCCTGGAGAAGAGAAGGCTGAGAGGAGACCTGATCAGTGTCTATAGGCACCTCAAGGGAGGTAGTGAGGAGGATGGGGCAGCCTCTTCTCAGTGGTGGCCACTGATAGAACTAGAGGAAACGGCCACAAACTGAAACACCAAAAGTTCCACAGGAACTTTAGGAAAAATTTCTTCACAGTGAGGGTGACAGAGCCCTGGAACAGGCTGCCCAGAGAGGCTGTGGAGTCTCCTTCTCTGGAGGTCTTCCAAACCCGCTTGGACGCAGTCCTGAGCCACATGCGGTAGGTGACCCTGTGTGTACAGAGAGGGTTGGACTAGGTGATCTCTAGAGGTCCCTTCCAACCTTAAGCATTCTATGATTCTATGATTCTATGCTCTGTTATGTAGATGCAGAAGTTGCATCTACATATTTCATATTTTCATCTACAGTTATAAATGAAACCTGCTGCTGAACTGAATGAGGCCATCAGAAGAGAAGATGGCTTATTTTCCCCCTAATGACAATTCACATATGTGGGCAATGAGTCTTGCAGGATTTTGCATCGAGATCATGAAATTATAGGCTGCCTTCCCCTCTAGTTCCACTCCAGTCCTCAACTGTGCTACTTGTGTATCATGCATTGACCACCAGGCATTGATGATGTTTACACCCTAAGGTGAATTTAAGACTTTGAATAGAGCAGCCAGGAAGGACTTGATGTTCATTGCTCGCATTTTGATTATCAGTCCCACAAAAGGCAGTGAAAGGTCCTCCTTAAGTATTGCATCTCTAAATCTAAACAGAGTCATGGAAAGAGGTTCTATGCCCTTCCACTCAGTCCATGTTTAGTGGTGAAAGAGAGGTAAGACCTAAGGCCCACACTGGAGGTCAGTAATTTCCAGATTAGCTATACTCTTGGCATGTGTAAAGACATTGCCACCAATTACATGAGCACACCAAGGTGCTAGCGTGATGAGGGTGCGGTGGTGGAATCGCCCATATGTATGGTCACTAGTCCAGGTCTCCTGCCGCAGTGCGATGGTTTCTATCTTGGCTATGAAACTAGGTTTTAACCACCTATGCAAGATTAGGCTAAAGAAAAAGCTGTGTAGTGGTAAGACTCATGCTCCCTGGATCGGCCATGAATGAGGATATGTAACACACAGTGATACCAGATGTCCCCAGATCTGTATGTGACTATATCTGGCACAACATTTACTGCTTAACTTACAGACTTGCTGTAGCCAATATCTTAGACGTGCAAACAGTAAGAACTCTCCCCTGTCTGAGATGGGATCTTTTTCTGAATTGGTTAACACCAATTGTCTGTGCTTCCTGATAAGCTAAATAACTGCAGTTGGGATAATCTCCATGGAAATTTCCACATGCCCCCCTTGCAGAGAAACCAATAACCAGCTGTCAGGCAATGAACCTCCAACCAAACACCCAACCAGGGCTGCTGCTAAATGGGAGTGGAGGGATTGGTGTCTGCGTGGTGGCCGAGGGGCTGCTGCCTATGAAGGGCTGCACGACTATGGCGCAGTTGGCTTGGGCTGCTGCTACATGGCTGTCCCAGATGTGGAAGAAGTTTCTAAGTGGAGATGTGGGAAGTGCTGCTGTGGGGCTGCCCATAAATTCAGCACAGTTAAGGAGGGAGAGGCTGTCTTCATTGTTTTGTCCCATTCTTGTTTTTTCAGTACAGAAATGGCCTGAAATTCTGTGAACAGCAGTGCTGAGTTAATATGCTTTTGTTTGGAGGCCAGCAGTGTGCAAAGGGGGTCTTACCTCCTCCAGCCCCTGTAGACCTCCTGCAACTGATGAAGGGGCAAGATTTGCCTCTGTCACTTACCAGTGTTGCAACAGTACACTGTTTATTGCAGCTTTGTTCCTTGAAATGTGTCTTCTATTTCCCTTACACTGCTTGTGGCGTAGTAGAGATGGTGTGTTTGGAGCATTTAGCGTAGAAGTTTACAGTTAGCTAATCTGCAGCTTGAGAGAAGTAATGTATGTCATTCAGAGAGTTGTTTTGTTATTATTTTATTAAAAGTGCATTTTTTGGTAAAGGGGATCCTTAGCCAATAATCAAATAAGAGAAGCTGCAGATCATTAGGAAAACAATAAAGGATCAGACTAATGACTCTTAGGGCCTCATTTGCTCTCCAGTTAATTAAACAGACAACACAGATGCTGCTGCTGTTAATAATATCATTCAATTACTGTGCTGCTAAGTATTATAGTCCCTAGGAAACCATTACCCAGTGCTGATTGAGAAGGGGAACGGTGAAGGGCCACTTAGGGGACAATAAACCATGTCTCTGTTGAAAAGGGGGCTGAAAGCAGTGTTTACTGGAGACACTAGGTGCTCCAGGAGAAGTCAGGCCAAGGTTGTTAGAGGTGAGGGAGGAGCTGAAGGTGAATCCAGGAAGACACACATGTACCCCAGGTGAGCTAGCAAAGCTTTGATCTGTTGGTCCTGGGTCAACTGGAGGACTTCTGTGAAGAAGGGGCAGGGGAGGAGAGCTCACTGCTTGTGGAAACAAGTGAATGTGTGCACACAGCTGAAGGGAGATGGATTGTGAATAAAAGGGAATTGGAAACGGAAATGAATGGATCTCAGTACCCCGGTGAGGACTGAGCATCTCTCTCAGGGAATTTCAGAAAAGCTGCGTTTAGCAGTGCAGGTAATAGATTCGCTTGACTAATATTTCTACTCTCCTCTTTTGAGGGCGAGTGTAAAATCCAGGGGTGGCAGCTCAAGACCTCATCTCAGCACTTAGAGCTTTATCAAGCTCAGCTTTCTTGTCGCGGTAACAGGGGCTCAGAGCCCAACACAGAGCGGTCCTAAGGGGCTCCTGCCTCCTGGGTGTTCCCGCATGCTCATGGCACAGAGAAACTCCCTGGGCACCTCGGAAGAGCAGCACGTGAGGGTGTGAAAAGGGAGAAGATAACAAGTAGGAAGCAGAAGCACCTGCAAGGCTGGTGTACCTGCAGGTCTCTGCCCGCTGAGGACCACAACCCAAAGCTCCTGTTCATGGACAGCAAATTCACAGGATGATTACAGGGATGAGTGCATCAGGAGGTGCTGATGGACCCGCAACCAACACTTCTTCTGTAGCTGTGGTTATGCTATAACCCCTGGAAGACTGTGAAAGGGGTCTTGGAAGGAAATCTTCTCCAGAGTCATGATGTTTCATGCACCCTTTTGCTCTGTCCCAGTCAGAGGTATCAACAGGTACCCCTGTTTCTCACATGGGCCAAGAGGAGCTTTGCTCTCAGTTTTCCTTACCTCCAGTAGCTAATGCTGGATGAAAGGTGATAAATTGCCCGGTCCCAGACCTTAGCCTCCACCCCTCTCTTTTAACTCCTTCATCTGATTGCTTCCTAAAGCAAGTGAAGGGCCAGAGGCAGGGAATGAAGGTGATCTGAAGCCTTCTCTCCCTTCCTGCATTTGCCAGTCAGCCTGCTGGGCACTCCTCCGGGCTTTCCTGTGCAAAAGGAGCTTTCACAGTATTTATCTGTGTTATGGTAGCAGCTGGAGACCTTGACCAGGGATGTAGGGGGACTTGTATGCTGTGGAGCTCAAGCTGACAGGTAACAACAGTCTGGGGTTAATGGTCTGTGTGCGTGATACTTTCAGCTGTTCTTTGGTCTCCAGGAAATGCCTTGGGTCATGATCATAATAGCTTAAGTAATATGAAGAAATGTGTTGGAAAATGCCTGGCAGTAGCTCTGTGTAGGAAAACTGCTCCTGTATGGTTGCCTTGACATTTCAAGTGCACTGCTGCTTAGTTTGCTTCCGTATCAGGCTACGTTTCTGCTGGTGGTGAGGGTAAGCAGGCTGATATGGAGGATTTGGGGTGCTAATACTGTGTCCCTAAGCAGATACTGGCAATGTCAGGGTCTGTAATGTCATTTGGTGACACCAAAGCCATGTTATAACTGGCCTTGCCTTGGCTCAGCAGGGAGATCCTTTACTGACCTCTCTCAGAGCACTGGACCAACACCAGTATTTCATTTTTCATGTTAAAGGTTAAAAAATGTTGAATATTTGAGTGTGAATTTGTCCATTGTGCAAAATGCCTCACCAAAACTCCTGGAAGAAGAAATTATACTCACTTTTGAAAGCTGTTCTGGTGGAAGGGAAGGTGGTTTCCCCTCTCCTCTCCTCCCCTCTTCTCAGTCAAAAAAAAAATCTTTATTATTTTTATGAACTTGCGGTTTATGAACAACCAAACTTGCAGGTTTTCATTCAGGTTCTTACTTGTTAGCATTTCAATATACTATGCCAAAATTATTTCAAACATTTTTAATCTCATACACATCTGTGCCCCTGCTAAATTAATGTCTGAGCATGTCAGATTCATAAAACAAAGACTATTCTGGCCTTCTGAGATTTGAACCTTGACCTGGCAATTTGCATTTCTTAGCTTTCTGGCTATGCCTCAGGTTCAGACTTGGGAACATTGGGCTGGAAGGGGGTCATGAAGTGCTAAGGGCAGCCAGGATCTTGGGGTATTGCTGTAGGGTGGACCTGCTCTTTAGTTGTGGTCTAACCTCGGTTCAGGTGCATCCAGAAGTCTTCAGTGGCTGCAGCTCACTAGGGCTATTTAGCACCTTGTTCTGGAGAGTGTCTGATACCAAAAAATGGGCAAGGAAAGCAGAGTACAAAACTGAATCTTTTACCATGGTAAACTCAGGCAGAGAAAAGTTGAATGACGAAGATACAGTGGAAGCAGGAGCAAAAAAAAACTGGAACCAGTGCTGCACTTATACACAGAAAGTTGGGAATAACTTCCATCAGTGGAATTAAATGCATGGGAGAAGAGCAGCCCAGCTGCTGGCTATAAGCACTGTTAAGGAAGGAGATTTAGTGTGAATGAAATCATTCTCCAGGGCTTCGTTAGTGTTAGAAAGGTGTCTCCTCATTTCCATATAATTTGTCTCTGTTGGCACTGGCCTGATGCTCTGGATCTCCTTTGAGTCAGCAGGAATTGAGATGAACCTCATGGAGCTTGGCCCTTTGCTCAAGCAGAGGGTGGGTTTGGGGTATGCAAGAGGGGCAGCACAGTCTCAGACAACATGTCCTTGATAGCTCAGTGCTCAGGGTTTGGGGAGGTGGACACCATTCCAGCATATCATTTCCCTTGCATTTCAGCTCTTTCCCAGTCCTCAGACTGTGTTATGCAGCAGGAAAGGGGCTGACAGATTTCCTGTGTCAGAAGCTAATCAGACATCTCTCTAACCACAGTGACAAAAGATACCTGCTCTGGTTAACTCTCCAGCTCCAGCTAGGTTAACTCTTCAGACAACCTGTTGGCATTTCTTATTTGATCTTTTAATATTTCTTGCTTTTACTGAGGATTGTGTCTGTGACACATACTAATTATCTTGCTGGAGTGAAATAAAGAGCTCTGATGTAGGGACATTCTTCAGAGCAGATGAGGGAGCTGGGGTTATTTAGTCTGGAGAAGAGGAGACTTAGGGGAGACCTTATTACTCTCTACAACTACCTGAAAGGAGGTTGTAGTGAAGTGGGAGTTGATCTCTTCTCTAGAATAACTACAGATAGAACAAGAGGAATTGGCCTGAAGTTGCACCAGGGGAGGTTCACGTTAGACACTGGGAAGAGTTTCTATATGGAAAGAGTAGTCAAGCATTGGAACAAGTTGCCCAGAGATGTGGGCAGTGTCCCTGGTAGTGTTCAAGAAACATGGAGATGAGGTGCTTAGGGACATGGTTTAACAGGCATGGTGTTGAAGGGTTTACGGTTGAATGCAGTGATCTTGAAGATCTTTTCCAACCATAAGGATTCTATGATTCTGTGACATAGAGCTGTTCATGAGCTGTCTTGTCTTTGCCTGAGTATTTAGTAGCTTTCTTTTTGCTGAAGCAAAACAACATTTATTATTACTGTATGGCTCATCCTCGTCCTACCCTTATTTTCAAGACATCATGTTTTTTTTTTTTTTTTTTTTTAACCTTATACAGCCAAAGAACCCTTCTCTATTTCTATTTTGTATTTATTGAATATTTGGTCTTATACATCCTATCCTTACATATACAGACCTATAAGACATGGATTTGATGATTTTGTCCTTTTCCTAGTCTATTTTTTTTTACTTATTTATTGAATTTTATTTATTTATTTATTGAGGCAGTTGTCAGCTAGGTGGGGAATGCTTTTCTCTCATTTTTGTCCCTTGCAGGAAAAAAAAAAAAATCACACCAAGTGATTCACTAACTACTTCTTTTAATTTTTCACCTTTTACGCTTTGGAAATTGAGGATCCTGCTTTTGCTTTCTCCTGTCCTTCTGTTTAATTAAACACTAGTAGTGAGTAGTTGATCACAGTTCACGAAAACCAAGTCTAAAACAGAATTTCTTCTTGCTGGCTCCTGTGCTATTTCAGTGTGCACGTGGCAAATCTGTTGCCCATTAGATCCAGCAAGGACTGAACTCTGATATTGCAAGTAACAATAATTCTCCAGTTACTATCTAGAAAATTGAAAAATGACGCATTCCTGATATTTATCTTTCTAACAATTGTCAAGGGATATCTGTGCAATGGCAGAGATCTGTAGCAATATCCCAGGAACTGAATTATATTTGCATGGATCTTGTCTAGTTTTCTAATTCTTTACAAGCACTCATATTATTCACATACACTTCTGTTTGGCCATTATAGCTTTTATTTCTCTCTCAGATCATATTTTCCAGTACTGTGATCTAGTCAGAATACTGATCCTATTACATTCCTGTTATCACAGAAATAATCCTTTTCAAATCTAGCACCAGGAGTTCCAGTTCTTCCAAACCCTTACATTGCATATCTATCATTTTCCACTGGAAAGCTTTTCTCATCTTTTTTTTTTTTTTTTTCTTCTCATTTTCACATCTTCTGTCTCTTCTTTTTTCTCTCTTCATATCCTCTTTTCTCTTTTTAACCTCTTCTTTACTCTGCTCATCTTTTTTTTTTCTTATCCTTTCCCATCACAAGTCTTACGATGTTCTTTTTTCCCTCTCTCACTGAGAAATAGCTCCCGAGTGCTTATAAATCCATTTGTGCTTGCATCTCTGCTTTAGATCATCTTGCAAAAGAGTAACAGGGAACCACACTTTAAAGTCATTTGAGATGTGCTTAGTCTATAAAATATGGAGAATGCTCAAATACAGTGAATCTGTCTTTGCTAATGTCCCAGTATGTCAATGAGAGTTAAACAATCAAGGTCAGTGTAGTTCAGAGCTTGTGTGCAGACTGGATTACTCAAAGCTCATGCAAATAATGATACTTATCTCTCTTGGCTGCATTTAACTGGCTGTTTTGCTTTTGTTCCCAAATACTGCTCATTTTTACACCAAGATGCCGCTCCAGGCCACTAGTGGAAGAGGAGGGAGAGAATGGGCTCCATTTTGGAAATGGGGTAGAGGGTGTGGGAGATGAGAAATAATGATGAGTGGGAAATGAGAAGAGACTGGAAGATATTGAGAATGAAGTTGAGGAAATGAGAGGCAAAATTAACAGGGTTTGTGAGGAACTGTTATTGTCAGAGGTGGGAAGAGAAGAGACGTTCGGCCACCCCTCAGCTGCTTCTGGAGACGATATGTTGGCCCAGATGACCTCCAAACTAGAGATTTCTGCATCAGGGGAGAAGGATGGTGGGCAGAAAGAGGAAGGAAATGAGGAGAAGGCCTTAGAAAGAGATTCAGAGCTACAAAACAAAAAGCCTAAGCAGGAGGCAGAAAGGGGGATGTCTCTAATCTCCCTTCTAGTTCTTTCATAGACAGAAGCTGCTGTTTCCTGCATCCGAATCCCCTTTAGTCTCTGGGATAGTCTAGCACAATTCTCATGTACTCTGCCTGCTGCGGTGTGTGAGCACAGCCCGGTTGTGGCTTCAACACTTGCTCCCTAGATCAGCAGCAGCAGGGCTGTCAATAACACCAGAATTAGTGGGTTAGCTGCTGGCAAGCTGCTATAGTTAAAAAAACAAAGCAAAAAAAAAAAATTATGTACATAAGAAAAAGAAAATGAAGCAATGATGGGTTGGCCAATTAAGCTAAAAGCATTTGAAAGTGTAATCCAGTTCTCTCTATCAATAATTCAGGAGTCCAAGATCAGTCTAATTGATTGAACACCTTCCACAGTAGTCGGCCACTAATAAGACAAATGAAATGTCTTTTTTATTGTCAAATCTCCATTCCACATTCATGCAGACAAAATCCTGCAGGGCTTTTCATTTGAGGAGCTTGGGTGTTTTTTTCTCTTGATAGAGATAAATTGAAGGCCAGTGTCTTTTTTAAAAGAGCAGCAAATTAAGCTAATCTGATCCTGAGTTTGGCTCTTTTGGCTGTGGCCAGGTGGAAAAATAGAGCTATGCTGAGCAAGTGTCACATATAAAACCTGTGTGGTTTGTGAAAGGTTGAACCTGTTCCCCAGAGTGCACTTAATCATGGCATATTTCTTTGAATGCTTAGGACACTCGGCCTCCCCGTGTCTCAACAGACTTCAAGGGACTACAGATCTTACCAAAAAACCAGGGTCTCTTATCTCCTCCCCTGTAAAGGAGAACCGGAGTAGGGTCATTAGTTCCCTACTTCCTTACTCATAAAATAGATGTTTGGAGGGGTTTGGAGAAATGTTTAACTCTTCCAAATTATGTGAGCAAGCCAAGTTCCAGATTTTGTAAAATCTAGTGGGTTGAGCTCTTCTCTTGCAGTTGTCTTCTCAAATTGTGCCAAATTCAGAAATTTGGGGGACTTCTGTGATGGAAAAGTGGGGCATGCTCAACAAATTGGCTGACTTTTGTTTCCTTTGGTCTCTGTCTTGGTGGGGAGAGTGCCCCAACAGGTTGAAGCATGTGGAAACAGCTCTGGAAATTTGACCATTGTCAATTAGAAGATGATTTGGCTTGATCTGTTATTGATATAGGCTTATATGCAAGTGCCTAACATCACGGTGAAAATCTGTGTGTGAGCAAGTCTTCTTTATACACAGATACTCACCACAGATGTGCTAGGCCCTACTTTCCTATGTACAGATGCTCTGGGATTGGATTTTTAGCCAACACAAGTCAAAGTCAGGAGGCTTACATGAGCTGAGGATCCAGCCCTGGGGTGAGGGAGCAGCTCTTGTTATGATGTGTGCACGTGTGCTCAATTTGGAGAGACCACAGGCTGTGTCCATGCTTCAGAGTCCCTACTGAGTTAACATTTTCCCTGATGCAATGAAAGTTACCTTCTGAGCAAACCACAAGTCTGGAGGTCTGGTAGCAACTTCTCTCTGCATTTCATTTACTTATACTTCATGTGCTTCTTCTTAGCTGATTAGAGATGGAGAAAGGAAGGGCAAATTCCTCGGAGCAGCTCCATTTTGCCTGTATTACCTCTGAAATTTTATATAATGTGTTCAGGTGCTTGAGCTAACCAAGACATAGGTTTTTTTTTTTACTTCTTAATCTAATAACTTTGTGATATCTGTCTCCTCTTAGCTTCGCTGTGCAAATGCCATTTAATTGTGTTCTTGTGAAACCTACAGGCCACTGGCTTTGCTAAGGATGGCTAATTTTAAAATGCACCATGCCAGAATTAATCCTGTCTGCAAAGATAAGGCTGATGGTTTATAGTTGGCTGTTATGGCCATAAAACAAATCTCTACAGAGTGGTTATAGGCTATAAAATTCTCTAAACTGTGTGTGTTGTATAAGAAGGTAGGTGTAGTCAGGACAGAGGAGAATGAAGAAAAGGCAGATGGGAATGAATGAGAGGAATGTGGGCATGAGTGAGAGTAGGGAAAAGGAGGGGAGAAAAAGAGAAGGGGATTGCAACAAATCCAAACAAGTAGGAGACAGGCAAGAGAATATCATGGAACTAAGATTTAGATCATGCAGGGAAAGAGAAGGAATATCAACAAGCCAAAAAAAAAGAGAATGTGGTAAAGAGGTAGAATGAAACTGATGGAAAAAATAGGTGGGTGTGTACAGTGGTCTATATCTAAAATGCAGTTCTGGCAAAGCAGATTTTTTTTTCCCTTTTGAAGGATATTTTCAGCTTCTCTGTCTTTTCTTTAGGTTGTATACTACACATTGGCCAAATAAGAGAAGCAACTCAGTTACCCATCAGATGTACTGATGCGTACTGGAGTTTTCTCTCCGAGACAAGTTCCTTCTAGCTGAGACCTGGTCCTCTGCAAAAATAAAAAAAAAATGTTGCCCACTGTAATTCTGCTGCTGCTACTAAGTTAGGAAATCAAGAGATCTTTAGGACTCAGAAGCAGCTTCAGTCTCAGTGTGAGCACACATGGCTGGAACAGTAGCTTCATCAAACTGCTTAGGGCTTTTCAAGCAAATGGAGAGCCCACAGCAAATGAGATAAGGAAGTGGAAATGTCACTTCCAAGGCTAGTAAGCAAACAAATAAAAAGAAGCTACTATTTATATAGAGAGATTATAGGATATGTGCATTTGACTATGAAATTCCACTAAGATCCTTACAGGGAGGCCAAACTTGAGCATGTGTCTGCAGCTCCACTTCTCAACTGAGGAGTGTTAAATAATATCATTGCATACAGGGCATGCATGAGCAGGGTAGTAAAATGAAGGAAGGGTCATTATGTCTTATAGGCAATCTAGTGGACCCTTACAGATGCTTCTCTCTACATGTTTCTGCAAGCTTTGAAGCTTAGAAGTGGAGCTGAAACCAAGACTTAAAGCACTTCATGCCGTCTGGATCAGAAGGGTCTGGTCAAAGTTTTGCTAACATCAGTTGGAAGCCAGGCTCTCATATCTTGCACTCACATACTATGTAGGTGGGGAATTAGCTCCAACCCTGAGGCAAATTCCATTGGCTCATAGTAACTGGAAGTTACTCTTCCCAATCCAGAATAAATGTGCTGAACTCAGGAGAGCTACCTGAAATTACAGAGAAGACTTACAGAAGAATTTGGATACTGAAAATTAAAGATGGCAAGTAACAGTTACTTTGCCTGCAGCAAAGTTATCTTGCCTGATCTCCATGTCACCGGAAAATGGTTCTGGACAGTGTTGGCCAGGCTTTGACAAAGCAAAAGGTATTCCCACCAGGAAGTTTTCTCCCTTGTTGTATATATTAACCATTCTCTTTATTACATGGCTGTTTTTGGGGGTGTCAAACTCTGTGTGAGCTATATTCTTCATGTGTAATCCCTCTTTCTCTCTCTGATACTCTCAGCATGTAAAATACAGATGGTGATCCTCAATGTCACAGAAAAGTTGTGAAGAGTCAGGAATCATCTCAATCATCTCACATTATTCTGTGTCATTTATAGAGCCCTTATCACTGTGGGGTCTTGAACCATAATTGAAGTTCTCAGGGATAAAACCTCTACAAAGAGCGATGATTAATGATGATTACAAGTGCTCAAGAATGTCACATGAAGTACTTTTTAAGTCAGAACTCTGGAACTACCTTGTATGGAAGAAAATACTTGGTCATGATACTAGAATAATATATTAGGGGATGTATTTTTGACCCTGCAGAAGAGAATTGGTGAGGGGTTGTAGGCCAAAGAAGTTTCGATAAGTGGCTTCTCCTTTCCTCTCCCTCAGTAGGACCCTTCCGATTGGCTGGGAATAGAAAACTGAAGTGATGGATTGCTCTGATTATGTCTAGTCAGGTACGCTAAGTGGCATCTCACTCCACTGCCTCCTGCAATCTTGCTACTCCATGTGTTCATCAAGGCTGACATGGGGAAGGTGGGTGTTCATAAACAATAAAGAAATAAAAGGGAAGGTGAAAGACCTCAAATGGGCCTCTGCAAAAAGATTTGTTGGTGACTGAAGCTGTGCTGAGGAGGTTAAACTGAGCCACGTTTAGAATAACTAATTGGTATATGCCTGTCAGCTTGGAGATTCAGTAGTTCGCAAAACAGCTTTTCATGGGTCATTTGTTAGAAAGCAGCTTGCAGCATCTGGAAGGTTTCTTTTTAGCATTCACTTGTGGAATGCTAAACAACATGGAGCTTAACTCAAACACTAGGCTTTATTTAAGCCGTAAACTCCTGCTTACTGGAGTAGTCGTGCTGTGAGTTCATGGTTTCCAAGGAAGATTGATCTATTTCTATCAGTGTGAGACAAAATAAGGTCCCAGGGATGCTTAGTACTAAGATCCAAGGCCAGGTAGGTTCAAGACTTGGTACTTTATCACAGCTTTCCTGGCAGTGCTGTCTCCAAGATCTGTAAAAGTTATATAAAGTAATACTCTGAATCTGTGCAGATGGAGCATTGAATTTCTGTGTTTCTATATCTAGATTTGGGTTGTCCGCACACAAGAAAATTGAATTCAAACTAGAAAGGTGCAAAATGCTACAAAAGCAGTTGGGAAAGCAGTTAGTTGGCATTTAGGTAGCAAACTGGAAAAGGCTGACTTATGCATCCTAGGAAAAAAAGACTGGTGGAATATGGCTGCTCTTTATTAATCCATTGAAGTAGGAGAATCAAACTGGGAGGACTGCTGTTTAACTAAGAATTTTATTTATATGAGAGTAGACAGAACATGAATAAATTTGGGCTGAAAATAATATTTTTATCCATAAGAAGACTGAGTTTAGGGACAGCCTTTCAGCTGGATTAGTGGAGACAAAAATCCTAACTGAGATGGAGCACCATCTTTTTATGAAGGGGATTTCTGCTGTATGGGAAAGCAGATTCTGTGTTTAATGTATCTTAGTCTCAGATTCCTAAAATATCTGCCTGATCTTGTACAATTTCTCCTGACTGGGACAGAGTCAAATGAGAAAACCATCAGGTTTGCCTTGGTGGAGAAAGATATGGTCAGTTTGTACATACCTCAGGTAGACTTGCTTGTTTGGGATGGAAGATGCTATTGGAAGAAAAGGATGAGGTAACTGCAAACTAAAGTGCCAACCCAGTATAACTACGGCAGCGTAATTACCTTGATACTGTAATTTCAAGGAATCTTCTCTCACGTAACCCTGAATAATGTAGAACTTTTGCTTCACTTCACATTTTAGATCAGCTCTTCTGTCTTTAAAGTCCAAGAGTAGATCTAAGGCAGTAAGTCTTTAAGGCATTAAGTCTAAGGCAGTAAGTCAAGGTAGATCTAAGGGCAGTACTGGCTCGGTGGACAAATGAACTGCAGAGTAAAGTTTGGCAATGTATTTTCATTAATGTTTTTATTTTCAAATTCCAAAAAAAAAGCATTCTGTCAAAACTGAACTTTTTCTTTCACAGAAGTACTTTGGTTGAATTATTTCATTTCTTTTTCAAAGATTGAACACACTTGAAATTCTAAAGGGAAACTTGAGAAATTTCTTTCTGTTGTCCTTTTCAAGCACGCTGTTTTTGGAGCATGAGTAACAGAAATCAGAAATCTTGCACTGGGAAGAAAAAGTCAAATTCAAAGCATTTGAACAAAACGTTAGCCTTTTTTATTTTTTTTTTTAATGAAATACACATAAATACCCCATACATAAATACCCCATACATACCCCAATACGTAAATCAAATCTGTCTATAAATCTGATTGATTGAATCACTGCTTGGTCTATATGTCATGGAATGGCATGGGGGGAAATTGTGATGAACATGGCTTGGTCTGGCCATCAAATCACTGAAACTAGGTTTCAGCTAATAAAGCTGCTGGAAAATTAGAGTGTCTGCAGGGAAAATATGCTTTGGCCAAAACTGCAGCCTGGCCGAGTAGGAATTTGTGTTTGAGAGGGTTTTTTGTTGTTGTTTCTTTTTTGTTGTTGTTTGTTTTTTTTGGGGGGGAGAGGGAGATGGTTTTGGTTAAAATAAATACTGGGACAGATGTAAAGGAGAATGTAATTGCAAGGGTCTAGAACCAGGAAAACTAGCATTTTGCAGCATTGTAGAATCTACATAAGATCCTTAAAAGTCCAAGGCTGCTGTTCCGCTGGCTAATTCCCATACTGTATTCCCACGCACACACACAAAAAAAGGCAGAGATGGAAAAGCAAAGGAGAAAGAAGTGGAATCACTAGTTCCTCCACACTGACAGTTCACCTGTCGAGTTAAAAAAAACTCCTAAATTTCTGTCCAGAGCAGAGCTTGAATCAGTTTAGTCATTAATAAAAGTCATGCCTCCTGATTGATTTGCTGGCATCTTTTCTCTAGTGTGGACACAGTAAACATAGTGAGAATCACTAATCCTTCCATTAGCTGCTCTTCTAAATAGAGGAAAACCTGGTTTCTCTAACAGCAGAAAGGAGATAACATTTGCCTAAAGTTTGCAAAATATCCTCCTCTTTTTTTGCTTTTTTTTTTTTCTTTTCTGTCACACAGGAACAATTGTCAGTGGATACAGCAGGAAATAAAAACAGATACCCAGGCATACTCCAAACAAAATCATCCGTGCTCTCATAAGTCTCTTAGTTTCACAGAGAAGAGGGGAATCGTAAAGGCAAAATATAATTGATCCAGTGAAATGAGCCACGCGGTTTCCCTGGATGCCATCGGTGCCTCTCAGAAGGCTCCTCTGGACATGCTGCATTTTGCCAGCGATTGAAGTCACTTCGATTTGCAGACAAAACGCTGCGGACTGCAGTGGGCAATGACATCACGGGCAGGGAGGATGCAATGCTGTGGCCACGCTGATTTGTGCTTGGTGTTCGGAGCCACTCTGCTTTTGGTGGCCTTGCTTAGCTGGGGGGTTGTTCAGAGTCAGCATCGCCGGCCCTGGCAGGGTCAGGCTGAAGGAGATCTCCGGCACTCAGCAAGTCTGAAAGCAGAATCCTGAGAGCTTTGCCAAGGCTCGCACATTTTTAGCTTGAAAACACGTAACCCTCTAAACAAAAATAAAGTATATATTTCTGATAGCCTTTCACTGTCGTCAGAGCGTAATAAAGCAAAGGAAGAAGGAAGCCATTCCCTTTTGGCCTTACATTAAGGCATGAGCCCTTACATATCTTCCCAGCTGGTTTTTCCCTGATCCCTCCCTCCAGCCCTTCTGCGTGCTATTGGGGTAATCCTAAATCCTGCAGTTAGGGAGTCCATCCCACCTTCCACTCTGTCCACCTTTTTGCCAAGATCCCAGTTCAATAAGAAGGGCAAGAAGGCCATTTCGGAAAGAGGTTGGGTACTATAGAATAGTACTTAATGACATATGTGCAGCTGAAGGAGGGTTCTGGATGTGAAGAAATGGCAGCATCAGAACAAGATTATAATGCCGTGAGATCGTTACATCATAACACTGGCAAGGCAGAGGTGTGTACTAAAAGCACAAGTTTGGCAAAGGAGAGGGAACCTGATAATCCTGCTGATAATCCTGACTATAGTCCTGTACATTTGTAGCAAAGATCCTGGAAAATTACTGAAGAATGGGAAGGATCTCAAAGAAATATGATAAAAATGTCCACATTTTTAGCATCTCCTTATCTGCTGCATAAATTGTTTCTGAGGAAATAGTTAAAATTCGAGTCTACATTATAACCTGTAAAACATGTATTGTCTTCCTTGCTGCAAGACTCTGCCCCAAAGAGCTCCATATCTAACATTGACTAAAGAATGAAGCTGTGGCTTCCTCCAAGCAGCATAAAGGAGTGAACAATAATGGTGAGAAATGGGATGTGTTGGAATGAGGACTGTAAAAGAGCACTGTACTACAGGAGGGTAGAGAAGAATACAGGCTCTGTATCAAAGAACTTCCTAATAGCTGGATCTGTTAGACAGGGGAATAGTTTCCTAAGGGAGAAAGCAGAAACCCTGTTATTTCAATCATTTAAACAAAACTGGACAAAGCCCTGGAGTATATATTGTAGGGAACAATCATGTGCCAGCCCCTGGGAGTGGATAACATGATCTGATAAGTCTTTTCCGAGTATTTGCTGCGATTCTCTTCAGATTGAGATCTTGTTCTGGGCATGATTTGTCTTGGGACTAGATGTGATGTGAGCCTCAGGTCAAACCTGACTGTTTCAGAGTACAAAATGGAGAGGAATAAGTGGAGAAAAAGCATACAGGGGCAGAGTCAGAAATAGAGAGCTTGAGTTGAGTAGGAAAATGTTGACTCAGAAATGCTATAGGGCTTTTTGCAGTCACGTCTCTCAGTGCCAAAGAGATATTAAACACCCTCTGGTCCAAATGGAAGGCTTTTATGCTGCACAACCCTAACATACATGAGTCTGTGGTGTTTAGGGACCAGAGAACAAGATCAGTTGGTGGTTAATGTGAAGATCCCAAGACTTTTGAACCCAAAGAGCAACTGTCAGTGTGCCTCTCCTTGGACTTTGGAGGTTTCTTGCTGTTGAGAAAATCCAGGTAATCTGCTCATCGGTCTTTCAGAGTCCTGTGTTGCTCAGAAACTCTTTGAGTCCTAAGTGAATTTATCCTGCTGATGTCTCTGGCTGCTGATTTGTATCATTACTGATTTCTTTAGAAAGCTGCCCAAGCTCAGCTGCAGTTCAGGGAACTGTCAACAATGGACCAACTGGAAATCCAGAACCAAGTCACTGTTGGTTTAGGAAAGTTGGAGGATGGTATTACTAGAAAAATAAGGCCCAAATTTGTGCCCTTTTCAGTGCCTGTCTCCTCACAGAGCTGGAAAAAGGTTTTTTTCTCTCTCTTCTCAGTCTCTTTTTTCAGGCAGAGGAAACCACAAAGCTTGTTCTGCAAGCTAGAAGTGCTGTAGGATCACTGAGAACCTGGGGGAAGAAGGGGAGGCAGTGTCTAGATGAATGTTGATCTTTTTTTTTTTTTTTTTAACTCAGAAGAAAGAAAACTAATTTCTAAAGGGTATATTCATCATCACTAGCAACACAACCTTTATTGCCACTAGTATTGTGCCCCCTTTAAGAGTTTGGGGCAAATGGGGAGGTGATTCCATTACAGACGTCATTACAGATATGATGTTTTCTTGGGTGGACCATGTCAACTAGACTTCCTGAGAGTCCAGGTAGTACCTTGGATGCTCTGCTTTGCTATGCAAACGAATTTTCAATGGTCACAGTTATCTGTTATCTAAGCAGTACAAGTAGAAGCTTCAACAAGTAAATCTAACAAAAGCTGATTTGAGACAATCAAATCTTCTGACTCACGATGTGCACAGGTCACGCCTGACCTCCCACCTGCCGCTTCAGCTGCTGTCTCACCTGCAAGTGAACAGATCAGGGGAGAACAAAACTAGTTCTTCTCCTCATCTTTTCTCTGCTGGGCCCCATATCTGTGTGTGTCTGCCTATCTCATCAGAGCTCTATTGGCCTTCATTTGAAGTTGTTTGCCCTGAACAATTTTAAAGTTTGATTCCAGTATCAACAAGAAAGACTGTTTTCCTTATGGTGGGGATAATAAAGCTAGAGAAGCCTGCTGCAACCTTGCTGTCTTTTACAGGAGATCTTGTGTGATCTTGACTCAATATGAAGCTGTGAGTGTAATTTCCAAGCAAGCATGGCCTTATCTCTGCAGCCAGGACCTGGATGCAGTCACAACAGAGCAGGAGTGAGAGGCTGTGCCACTGTTGTCAAGGGATATAGAATTTGAGGGTGCAGCTGGTGCTGGTCCATCTTTCTTTCTCTTACAGGCCATTAATGTTTTTGAAGCATTGTCCCATATTTCTTCATCTGCCCGTAAGTAGCTGCAATGCCACAGTTTGACCTGACATTAGAGACCGTCTTTTGAGCAGGTTGGAGGGGCAGTGCTGTGCAAAACCAAGGGACATCATACAAGTTACCTGTTGGAGTGAGATCAACTGAAGGGCTGGAAGGGAATTGTAAGAAAAATGGGGTCCTGCAGATGTTCAGGGACAAATGCAGCAGGTTATGGGGAGAGCCCAGATATGTAGAAGAAAGAAGAGAGAGCAAGTTAAGGATGCTCATTATGTCCAGGTAATGCAGCATTAGGCTATGGTATTACGGCTGAGCACAGATCAGCACTTTGCCTGACAGAGATGTGATTTGCTCTCTGATTTCCTTACAGAAGAATAGTTTTGTGCAGGTGAATGAATTACTGTTAACTACAAGTTAGGTGAGGCATCTCTCCATCTCCCAGTTAAATGCAGCCACGTTTGTAGTAGAGCTCCACAGCTGAATAATGTTGCCAGCAGTTGTATGGTGCAGTTTGTGGTAAGAAATGAACAGGAATGCCTTTGACTGAAATTTATGGAGATATAATTAAGTAGAATATAGTCACCCAAGAAAGAAAAAAATAAGCAATGATAGTGTTCTGCTTTTGCAAAAATAAAAATATTAAGGGGATATTTAACCACATGTGGCCCAGGATGTGTCCTAAAGGTGGGGTCTGCAAGTATTCCTTGCTTTCTAGCATCTTTCTTGGTCATTTATACATGTTAGCATATGTTATTCACCATCTACAATGGCACTTTTCTCTCCACTGCTCAGGAACCTGAGCCTTGTAGCTTATCATGCCTGTCTGTGAGTCCTCTGTATGTTACCAAATAGGTAGCAGAAGCTCCTTTCCCAATCCTTCTTGAAAGCAGTTTCTTTTGTATCATGAAGACCACATCATTTCTTCTCCCTGCTCAAAGAACTAGGAGCCCAGGCTGTTCTTTGTGGAGGTTTTCCTGATGCAGAGAAACCTCTGAAGTATGTGACATCATGAAGACGTTTTAATCTGAATTATGCTTGCCCATCTGAGTAACTGGTGCTGTTATTCTCTTTTCATTATCTCACACCCAGAGCTGCTGCCAGCATGAGTAAGAAGGGCTTGAGTCACAGAAGAGGTGTAGCTCATTGCTTTCTGAAGAACATTGTCAAAGACCAGGCCAAATGTCCATCGGGGTGAATGATGTGTAGATGAATGATGGGGGAAACCTAAGAGAAACGAAACGTCCCTCATGAATAATACAGCATATACTTGTCTCAAGATTCAAGACCTCTAAAACCTGTTGTAAATTGAATGCAAATGTGAATGAGGCTTACCGTTCTGCAGCCACACTCTGGCTTGAGCCCTAACTATAAATAGATTATCACTGCCGTATTTCATTTTTATCCTTTAGCACTGACCATGTGTTTGGCCTGGTATCAATGCACATCTAGAGACAAACCTCTCCCAGACCTCTGATGGCAGAGAACCTGTATGGGAAGCACCCTTTGCCTTTCTCTATGCCAGCTGTACCTGTGCTGCTGAGTAGAGCAGGACCTGTTCTTCAGAGGCCGACAGATATTATTGCGTGGAGGTTGTGTAACAGTTAGATCCTGACACTGCCCCAAGTGCTTGGTTGCAGTGGTCCCAGGCTGGTGCTAACCAACATGGGTCTACCACGCAGGGGCATTGCCTGGTGGGACAGGCCAGAGCACAACAGGCACCCGTCCCTTGGCCCATGTTAGTTTGCTAGCTTAGGTATTGCCTTGCGGTCTTAGAGAGATGGTTACCATGTAGATGCAAAACACGAGAACCTTCATGATTTTTCCTCACAGTGTTTTATTTTTGTTATGAATCGACTTAATTCTGAGCAGTCTGCATCACTGCAATAGCATGGCATTGATTTTTCTTTTTTTTAGATAGTTTTTGTTCCAGAAACAAAGTGTTACTTAGGAGGATTCATGTTGGAGGACAACTCAGACTTCATGGGCATGTATATACCCCGCAGCTGAGCATGGTGCAAAGATCACTGATGTAGATCTAAGCAAGCTGGCCTGTCCACATGAAGCAGTGCACTGCCAGAGATATTTGCTCAAGGCCTGAATGTGGACTAGCAGAACATTGCATTTCTGTTGATAAACTGTCTAAAAAAAGAGAGAAGGTGAGCAGGAAATAATTGTTCCTGATCCCTTCCATATAGAAAGAATGGGCATGAAATGACACTAGTTGGGGAGACATTCGAAGTAAAAAAGTGGAGGTGATTTTTTAAAGAACACAGAGTTTATCTATGGAACTCCTGTCCACAGGATGCTGTAAATGCTAAAATTTTATACAGATTCAAGGAGCAAATGGCCAAGGTCATGGAAGAGAAGTCCATTGTTGGTTACTGAAAACAATGAAACCCTATCTGTTTCAGGAAGTTTGTGGGCTTCAGATGACTAGAAGCTGAGTGCCTGAATGCTTGGGGGAAATATCATACATGCTCTTAACCATTCTCACTCTTTTCCCCAACCATTTGCTTTTGGTCATGTTTGGATGCAGTGTGCTCTATTGCATGCTGTAACTGTGTCATGGCACCCCAGGACAATCGCTGCAATGTCCCTTTAGAAGCAAGAGGAAGCTCCCTGTGCTTGTCCACCTCAGTAGACGTCCATAGACTCTGGTAAGGCTTTTTTTTCTCAGGGGCTCATTTGAAAGGTGCCATGGAAAAATAAGCTTTCCACAGAAGATCAGAGTGGTAAAAAACCAAAGACAGAGAAGATAGCAAGAAGACAGCAATAAAGTACCCATTTAGTATAAGCTCTTTTGGTCTGATCCTTTGTCTCCCTTGCCTAAGCCTTCCTGCATTTCTGCCTGACATCTGTAGTTCAAACTTTTTCATAACTGGGAGGAGGCAACAGTTGCAGTGACTTGGTACTTTGTACTCCAGAATTGGAATAACGCTCAGAGACATGACATTTCTTCATGCCAAACTATTCTTCTTGGTGCCAAGCTAGACGAGTTCTGTCTTGAAAACTTAGGCAATTGAGAGAGATTATAAAAGAGAGAGAGGGCACTAATGAAATCACTTTCAGTCAAGGTGAAAGTTATTTAGACTCTCCTTGATCATTCAAATGTTATCTCATTAAATATCAGACAAGTCTGCTGTCCGTGGTCATTCTGCTGTACTGTGGGACACAGCAAACTTGAGAATGCGCTAGAGGTATTAAACTATGTGCACCAAGGTAAAACTCTATGTATATATACTCCATCTGTACATACTATTAGTGTAAGGTATAGAGAAGGACAAGCTGGCCTTCTAATGAATTCTGTTAGGTCAAATAACAAGGCTGGACCATTTTTTCTCAGGGAAGCTCTCCTGTTTAATCCTAATGTTGCATGAGCAGAACAGCACCTCCTGACTTTAAGAATTTCTCTCCTCATGCAGATGGGGGTGAACTATCCACTTACAAAATAAGCAGAAATCTCTATCTGAAGAAGAAAGAAGTGGCTTGAGTGTTTTGCTGCCTGGCACACACAACAGATGCATCACGTTATGGTCATCTCCCCTTTGGACACAGGCTTTCTAATTGTAATGTCTGTCCCTTGACATTTTAGGTATTGCGCTCTCTGAATCTAGTTGTAATCACTTCTGTTTGACCTTTCTATCTTTGTCACAAAAAAGAAAGAAATATCAATACCGTGTTTAACCTAATGCTCTATTTCTCTTTAATCCTGCTGTTTCTTACTGTTCGTGTGGAGCCCTCTTTATATTCTGTGAAAGGACAGCAGCATTTGTGTGAATGAAGTTAACAGAAGTCCCTAGGCTGTATATTGGTAGCTGAAATCTGCTGCCGAAGCAGTTGTTTTTGCCTATTCAGGACTGACACAAGTGAAAAGCATCTACTTGAAGAGTGACCTTGTCCACCACAGAGGACTATTTCCTGGGGAGAATGATTCTGTGTGTCCCTCTTCCTCTGGCGAACACTGACCTTTTCTTTCATCCCCTTGGGCAATCTCTGATGTTAAAAAGGCAGGATTTTGTTTCAAATTTTAGATTTACTGAGTTTCAGAGAGCTGTCGGTGTTTGCTTTTCACATATAATTGGACAGATTCCGTAATGCTAAAGTAATTGAGAATTTACTCTTTCTTTGACGTCTATTCCAAACACTCATTTTAAAATGCTGAAATCAATGCCTCAGGTACCTCCTACTCTTTAAAGACACATGACTCTAGAAATATATCGCTCTGATCCCCTATGCATGAATTTATTTGTAAACTCTTATTCCAGCTTCTTGAATAAGCCTTCTCTGTCCCCCAGCTTCAAGATCAAAATACGGTAAAAGGCTTATAATTTAATGTGGTGGAAACTGAGCATGACCTGGGGCAGAACAGAAATCAGAATTTCTGGATCTTTTGTATAGCTGTTTGAGTTGGAGAGAAATTATAGTCTGTGACTGTACAACAGTCTGTAAAACAGGGTTATGAATATATTCCTGTCTTATGAGAGCTATGAGCCTGAGTTAATTACAAAGTCTGTGATGAACTTTAGAAATTCATCTGTGAGCTAGTATGTAAGCACATAATAGTAATGTTTTATAATCTCCCTAAACTAGCTTCGTGGATATCTATAGTAAGTGGAATATAATGATATCCAAAGAAATCTTTTTTTCACCCCAACCATTCTCTTTAGAACCCAAAATGAAAGCTGTTTCCACCAACTGCCATCTCAGTAACCATCTGGAAAATCACATTTCTGAAGCTTTCTTTCTCCTTATCAGCTGTAACTAAAGCTATAAAATGGGAAGATGTCCCTGGTTTAATTAACACCCCTGTAGTTCAAAAGCTGATCTTAGTAATGAGAGGCAATTATAGTCTTTATTGAGGGACAGTCAGGTGGAACAAATCCAGCATCAATCTATTGGGGTAACTTCCCCATCCAGGTAATTTGGAAAATGCTTTTTACAATGAGCAGGCTACCTGGCCCAATGCAACAGGTGAATCTGTTTGTTTTGTAACATGAAAAAATGTATTCCTTTTTGAATTCATCTGTGGCTTTTGTAAACTGTTTTTACACCCCATCTATCTGCCAGCAGCTAGCAGCTGATCTAACAAAATGCATGTTGCCTTTTGGGGGTCATTATTACTGATTTTCTAATTTTCTTTCACTTGACCAGTGTTTCTTTTCATTTTGAAGGTTGCTTAGTGTTCAGATTTTTGTTCTAGCAAAACTGCACACATCTTGCAGCCTAGGCGGAGTTCTGGTCTCTATACTTCAAAAGAGATTTGGCAAAGCAAAGGAGGATCTAGAGAAGAGAGTTAAAATGATCAAGAGCATGGGATATTGGCTATTTGAGAAGAGGCTAAAAAGGTCGCAGCTTCTCTTTGGACAGGAGACAGCTGAGGACAGGATTAGAACTGAGGTTAACAAATTCATGAAGGTGGAGGATAAGGTGCATGTAGAACGGAACAAAGGACATACGTTTAAAATGATAAAGCATATTTTTACATAGCAAGTAGTGAATTTCTGGAATCTGTTGCCACAGCAGTTTGTGGAGGTGGCCATTATCAACAGATTAACAAAAAACACTAGGCAAATTCATGAGCTTCAGGTCCATAAGCAGATTTTGAGGTTAATGGACAAAGTTGAGACAGTATGAAAGAAATGGTCTTCAGAGAGTGGCCATGCTCATCTAGTCTGCCTAATAGTATCTGAGATGCTCTCTGACCTCCAGCTTCTGGCCTATAGAAATGTGGATCTGCTATATTTGTCCTGTGTATTATCTCTAGGTAATACACACAGATTATCATGGGTCACAAATTATACTGAACAGCTCTGTCTGAGCAACTTCCTTGAATCTCCAGTGTCTACTGTCTACATTTGAGCTAACTGAGGATGGCAGAGCTCTACTCACAATTAAGGTATTTGCATTTAGGTGTTTGTAGATAGATGTCTACTTGTGCAATTGGTGTTCAAATTCTTGTGTATTCAGCAGGGATCTAGTCAGTCTAATGGGGACCTAGTCAATACAGTGAGTGGAGCATTCAGCACAGTCACTTCACCTTGTCATAAGGTACACAGGTGTGTGGATGGTCAGTTACATGACTCTCTCTTGTCTGTTTTCATTAAATGTGTTGACTGTAATTGGATCTTTGTCATCTAGTGCACAGGTGGATACCTAAATTTAAGTATGTTAATCTTAAACTGCGTTCCCTACATTTCTGTTTTAAGCACTGCAGACAAATAGGTGTCTCCTGCAAATGATTCATTGTAGATCTTTGGGTCTAGATGACATGAACTCCACTTGGGAAGTGCTGATTTCTAATCTAATTTTAAGGGGAGTCTTGCTACTGGTATATACATTGTCATTGTCATGGCCTGGTGAGTCCCAGGCATCCTGTTTCAGGAGCTTTGGTACCATCACCGACCAAATTAGTAAAAAATGTAGATTTTTAAAGGAGCATGATGTGAAATTACAATTTTTGAAACAGAACTTGTGACACACGTAGTGTGTTTCTGAATGAAGGTTTAGCTATTTTTTTTTGTAAGCTAAGTTGTGAAGCATGCTACATCCTTTGTCCTAGTTCATCCTGACTCAACTGCTTTTGCCAGCCTGGCTGTAAAAGCTGTAGAACTGTAAAAGTTGTTGTTAAGTTTGTCATTCTACAATAATTAAACATGGAGCAGGCATTAAACCCCTAAAATCCCATGGTATTCCAGCAGAGAGTGGCCTTCACGGGTGGTCTAGGAAAAGGGTTATATGGAGGACAGTTTGAAAAGGAGTTTCTTCAGTTGGTAGCTCTATGGATGTTGTTGTCTCCTCTTTGCCAGAAGAATTGGGAATTTATTTATTATTTATTATTTATTTATTTATTGGGAATTACTCTGATTTGGGACAGGCTCACACCGTCTCTTTCCTGTTTAGGAGACTGCACGGTTACTTAAAGTAAGATGAAAGATGCATTCTTTCATCTTTCTCTCTCTTGTGTTTTTTTGTGTCTTATTTGCTTTTTCTGGATACAGGATGTGGCCCTGGAGATGGGAAGATCCTCTGACTGTGGTGTTCTCAGAGCCACTGCAGTTTGGGATCTACTGCAGTGTTTGAGATGCTGAGATTCATGTGGCCTGCATGAAGAAGGAGCTGTGGTAATCGCTGACTGTCCTGTCTTTTCATTCCTTCTCCCAGGTTATGGACATGCTGCCCCAGGGACTGATGCGGGGAAGGCCTTTTGCATGTTCTACGCAGTCCTGGGGATCCCACTGACACTCGTCATGTTCCAGAGCTTGGGCGAGCGCATGAACACCTTCGTCAAGTATCTCTTGAAACGCATCAAAAAGTGCTGTGGGATGAGGAGCACCGAGGTCTCCATGGAAAACATGGTCACTGTGGGTTTCTTCTCCTGCATGGGAACACTCTGCATTGGAGCAGCAGCCTTTTCCCAGTATGAGGAATGGAGCTTTTTCCATGCTTACTATTACTGCTTTATAACATTGACTACAATAGGGTTTGGAGACTATGTGGCCCTGCAGACCAAAGGGGCCCTTCAAAAGAAGCCTCTCTATGTGGCTTTTAGCTTTATGTACATTCTAGTAGGGTTGACAGTCATTGGGGCATTTCTAAATCTGGTTGTTCTCAGGTTCTTAACCATGAACAGCGAGGACGAGAGGCGGGATGCTGAGGAACGGGCATCCCTGGCAGGGAACCGCAACAGCATGATTATCCACATCCAAGAGGACTCCCAGCACGGTCGGCCACGGTACAAGGCCGAAGTAACAGACCTGCAGTCGGTTTGTTCTTGCATGTGTTACAGGTCCCACGAGTACACCAGCCGGGTGGTGTCCCACCAAAATTCGTTCAGCTCGAAGCTGAACCCCCAGTACTTTCACTCCATCTCTTACAAGATAGAGGAGATCTCACCAAGCACATTAAAAAACAGCCTTTTCCCATCTCCTGTCAGCTCCATCTCACCTGGGTTGCACAGCTTTACAGATAACCACAGGCTGATGAAAAGGCGAAAGTCCATTTAAAGTGATTTGTCTTCTTTTGCTTTCCTTGTTTTCCCCAGTTCTTCTCTGTTGTTTTGTTTTTTTTTGTTTTGTTCCTTGAGTGAGACGGAGTGAGGCCAAAGGGAGCAGAGAAAGCCAGTCCTCCTCTGAGACTCAGCTCTGAGCATGAAGCATGGATTATTACTGTTCCAGCAAAGTATGCCTTACATTACCCCCTCGGTGGATGTCAGAGGATTCAAGGTGACGTGAAGTGGGTACCAAATCCAAAGTTGCACACACAGCTGGGAGCCTTCATGTGCCACTGGCACTCCTGACCTAATAAACTATTTTCCTCACGAGCAGGTTGCTGCGTGCGTGTGTGCTTGCGTGCGTGGTGGGTGTGCGTGTGGGTGTATGTGAGCGTGCAATTCCACAACTAGTGCCAGGTGACAGAAATTAAAGCATCAGGTATTATTTTTTTCCCCCCTTGAAGCAGTTGTGTTCCAGCCTGCTTTATTTTTCAGATTGCTTCCAAAAAAAAAAAAAAAAGAATGGGGGTTGGAGGGGAGGCGATTTTTTTATTTATTTTTTCCAAGTCAAGCATGCGCCGTAAGCAGTCAATATACCAGGTGTATCATGAAAAGTTTTTTAATACTAGATTTTAGATTGTATTAACATAAAAAGGTAGGAAAAGATGGATCATTTTTAGCTTGCCAGTTCAAATTAAAAAAAAAAAATAAAATAAAGCATGCACTTTGTAAAACTGGTATGCATAATAAAAACACAAGAAAAACTAGCAATGGAATTAATAATCAAAAGCAAATAATCCTATTAATTTTATATTTACTTTCTCCATTTGCAACCGTTCCAACAATTTGCTGTGCAAGTGGATTTTTTACAAGAAATTGGAAGAATTGTTGGAAGTAAAGAGTGTCTATTTTGTTATTTTTTATTTTATTTATAATTTTATTATTATTATTAATTATTATTATTACTATTATTATTTTATTGTGCAGCAATTACCTGCATGAATAGGAATTATATTTTTTGGAATGCTTGATTAGGATGGGTATAAATAGGTGGATGTATATTTTTTCTTATATAACAGTGACAGGGCATTCCTCGTTTTAAATAAAAAGATAAAGATGATTGTCTCTAAATGCTTTTGATTTGTAAATAATGGAAAGCCTTTGCTGGTCTCAGGAAGAATTCAAGGGACAGTATCTTGTGTTTGGCTCACTGGGAACTTGTGAGATTAGCTGTGATACTGCTTTTTTGCTTGGCAGAAAGGCAAAATGCACGTAGCCGTATTGGGCAAAAGCAGTTTTACTCCAGTGTTTAGAGGGTGACATTGGCAGTGCATTGCATTGGCAAGTTTTAGTGAGGACTGTTGACACCACGTAGTAAAGTTGTTCCTTGGAGATTGTCCGTTGCTCGGTTGTTGTTCTGGATTGTACAGATTTCCAGAACCAAATTAGAGGCCTAATCCAGCTCCCATTGAAGACAATAGGAATTTGCAAAGATTACATGGGATTTAGTGCTTTGGGAGATTTATCTTCGATTTGACAGGGGCAGGACTGGGATTTTTACCAACCTGTACCATTGTCTCTGAATTAATCCTATCTTTCAAATTGCCTTCCATGTTAATTTGCTGTAAAAAAAAAAAAATTTCTCTTTTCTTTTTTGGCACTAGCCATCTTCTGCTGATTTTACGATTTTGTGCTTTCAGTATAAAAGCAATAATCCTCCATATTCGTTCTTAAGTGGTGTGTTTTCATACAAACCTCAGCTCTGAGCTCTGTGTGCTGATGGATCTTGATATCCTTCCAGAGAGGCATCTGGAAAAACCACTAATAGGGAGAAATAATGAATGTCCTCCCTTCTTTATTCTCTTCTCCCTGGCTTTAAATTATTAGCTATATCAAATATGTTTATATTCTCCTAATTTCCATATTTTTCTTCCAACAAGTTAATTAAAAAAGTATCTATTGACTTCCCTAGGCAACTTCCTTTGAGAATTTAAATTGCTGTGGCATGAAAACCTGCATTAAGATTAGTGAAGAAACAACTCTAGGATTTTTAATAGGAAAATGGACTTTTCCAGCCTAAAATATGGGTGTAACAACCTTTAGCATAAAATGCGAGTATGCTGGGTGCATTGATTATGTGCTGCTGGTATCACATCCATGATACCAGCAGATGTTGATGGCAAAAGTGTTGAAGCAAGTGTATCTAGAAAAGCAGTTTGGGGATGCTGTGAACCATTTCAGTGATTGCCACCTAGAAGGCAGTGTCCAGGAAGGTGGTGAACAGGGCTCACAGAGTGGGCAAAATTCACCCTTACGGGCTTTGCTGATGGCATCCTGAAAGAGAAATTAATTGTAGATCTCCTTTCTTGCTATGGAGATAAGAAAATGATATACTTTCCTTGAAAATGCATGCCCTGGCATGTACATCTACTGGTCATATTTGGCACAGGAGCAAAATATAAACAGTTTTCAGAACTCAGAAGTATAAGCCTTTCTCTGGCTTGTAATGGAAAATATTTGTCATGGAACTTACAGCAGTCAGAAAAACTTTAAGCAGTTTTGTGGAAAATAATACATTATAAAAAAAATGTTGGTTAGCTCTTTCCTTTGTTCCCTTAAGAGGAAAATTCTCCTTCTCTTCCATACGAAAATAATGTTAAATGTCCTATATATTGTTCTGAACTCCAGAAGTTCAAAGAAGATACATATTCCATCTGATTTGTTACAAAATTTTCCTTCAGGAACCATGAACTAAAAGGAAATTTTAGTACAGGAGGTGTTTAACCAGGGGAACAATAACCTAGGTTATATAGGTATCTGTCACTTAAACTCTTTGTATTAAAAGTCAATGGTTTCCTAAAAGCTCTGCTTTAGCTTTGTCAAAGTTTATGGATGTGGTTGAAAAAAAGTTATGCATGCTGGTATGGAGGAACCAGAGTAGATGTCCTCAGTGATACTTTTGAGTCTAAAACCTATAAAAAAGTGTGTATGTCGGAAAGTGCTGCGGTAAAACGTGTCTGCATTCCTTAGAATTTTAAAATATTTTGTTGTTTTCATTTTCTGCATGAGGAACCTGTGATTCTGTCC
>VZSV01000267.1:420139-487929 GCA_013398735.1 Nothocercus julius | reverse complement strand
AAGAAAAAAAGAAAAGAAATCTTACTCAACAACTGGAGTAGTTATTATTCCAGCCGCCTTATTTCCAACTGAAACGACAATGAAATGATTCTGAAAAGGCAGATTTGTTTTCATCCAGATAAAATCAGTCTGGGAGATGTGCTCTTCTCAGACATGGTCTATGCTTCTGCTTTTTAACCTGAGCAGGTTAATTAATTTTCAGATGCTTCCTGCTCATCATAGCCACTCCCCAGCCCACCTCTGAGGGGAACTGTCGAGCTGATGTGGCAGGGAAGGGGTAAGGCCAATGAAAAGGGGCTCCATGAGGGGATTTGGAGATCCTCTGGTTTTTAAAGCTGTGCCCTGCTGGGTATTGTGCTGCCCTTCATGCACAACATTTCACAAATTACTACTTATACTGAAGTCCATGGAGCTCCTAATCTTTCAGGGAGGTTTTTGCTGCTCCCTTCATGGAGACTAAGGCTTGACTCATCCAGCCCATCCTGAGCAGTGCTAGTCCCTGCGATATGTTATGCATGTTACCTTACCTACCCTTAGAAATAGTTTGGTGGTGGTTCTTATTTTTTTCGCCAGAGGTTTCTCCAAAATACCTGGTATTTAGTCAGTGTTATCCATTGCACAATTTTCCAAGTCATGTACATGTGCACATCACTATTCCTCCAAGGAAAACTCCAGCATAAAACTTCCAATAGAGGAGCTTTCAGCATTGTGTCGCCTTTGCACTGGAATCTCCATTCACCTCATATAAGTGACAGGGTGCTAAAGTAACAAAACAAGAGAAAAAAAACGCTATAAAACTATTTTTGGCTTGTGCAGTTTTCTACTTTTTTTTTTTTTTTAATTGATTTTTGGGCAATGTGGTGAGTCCATATCCCTCTTACTAAAACTGGAATGGGGCCTGTGTCAGTTTACTGTTAGGTATTATAGCATTGTCTCCATCTAGTCTTGTTGTGAACAAACTTTACTAAATAGAATGGTGGGAGCAGAAAAACCTAAAAACAACAGTCAACCAGTATAGTTCATGCTACTGTATTTTGCTTATGGAATCCAGGCAACCAAAGCTGCTTAGCTAATTTTAGGCTGGAAATATTATCCCTGGGGCATTCAGTTGTCTATTCTTCTCTGAATATTGTAATTAGCAAATATCCCAGAGCCTTCCCCCCACCTTGCTTTCTGACCATGTAAGGAGTGCTGCCATACATCAACACCCACAAGAGATCAGGAAAAAAAAAAGGAAAAAAGAAAAAGGAAGAGAAAGGAAAGATTAATGCTGCAATTTTGCTGGTAATTAATATTCACAGTTCCAAGCTGTGTTGTCTCTGGTTCACTTTGAGAAATGCAGAGCAAACAGCAGCATGGTAAAATTTATCATAGGTGCCTAATTCACAAGTAGAGCTAGCAAATATAATAACTGAAACTGTGTTCTATAATGCATCTTCCTCATGCATGTGTTCTGATACTGCTAGCCTGCCTTTGATTCACTGTTTATCTGATCCATGGAACAGCTTGCAGTAATTGCTCTATCCGGAGCACTATACTTGAGGCTAGAAGGAAGATCCATTTCACAGACAGTGGCCCTCAGGCTTTCTCCATACACTCTTCCCCTTTCCTGCCCTGACATTAACTCATTAGCCATTTCATAGACGTATGTTCAAATCCAAGATCACCACATTCTGTACTTTCCCCCCGTCATGTTTTAATGAAAAGTGTTATATTAAAGAACTGCACCCTGGGGAAGAAGATGTTCCACTCTAATTACTGCTGACAAAAGAAATCTTAAGATTCATTAAAAACAATACCCAGGGAATCAAATAGGAGATGTAAAGTGCACAAACCTGCACGTGTGAGTTCCGCTTCTTGGCCAAGATGCAATGTGTCAGCCCAGGAGAATTTGAAATTGTGCTACCTTGGGAGAAGGCCTGGCCATCAGTAGAAGAGGCATCACAAAGGCAATGGGCAAACAAAGCTGCACAAAGGTTTAATCATTGTCTGTAGATCATTGGCAAAGTCTGTGATGTGGTTTCAGATCAAAGGAATGCTCTGGATCCTCCTGGTTTAGTCTATTTGCTAATCGCAGGAAGGATGAAGCACATCTGGTTCATGGTAGGGTGGACTGTTGGTGGTGAAACCACGTTGCCAATCTTGAGGGAAAGCAGGGAATAGGAAAAAAGATGTAAAGATATCTTCTGGATACTCAAATTGTCCTGGTAGAGGTCAGTTATGTCTTTTCTCCTTTCTCCTTTGAACCTGCAACATAACTGTGGCTTTGAGAGATCTGGACTGTGTTATCCTTACCCATCTTGATAGCACCTCCCAAGAGCTGCGCCACAAAAATGTGTGCGGAATGCTGAGCCATTCCATCTGGGTGCAGCAGGTCACAATATAGCAAAAAAACTTCTTTATATTGACAACGTTTGGACAGTTCCTGTATGTACAGCAATAATCAAAATTGACCTTTAGAGAAACAAGAATAATTTATGGTTATTGGCTCTCCCTACAGCAGTGGTATACAGCTTATTTATTATAATTATTGTTACCAGACTCATTAATCTGATAAGAGTATTTAATTAGATTAGCTGAAGTAGAGTATGTAGAAGCTTTTGGCCTCCCACAGACTGAAATCTCCAGTTCGGTCTATGAAATGATTTCCAAAGGGGCTCTTGGTCATATCCCTGCTGACGGGGAGCCATGCCACAGTTGTCCTATTGACAGGCATTATCTTGGCAATCTGCCTATGTCTTGAGATGGAAATTTCTGGAGATTGGATTTGAGAAAAGGTCTCAAGTGAAGAGAGGACCTTAATTCCCACTAAGTTAAGTGCTTAAGGTGCTTAGGTGTTTAAATATAGAGAGCAGAGGTGAGCTTTGGGCCTGATTTTGGTTACCGGTAGATGAAAGAACTAGTGCTGTATAGCAGATTGATGACATGGTCCAGGTACTGATACAGGTAATGAGCAAGGGGCTTTATTTCAGGATGTAGCACGGTTCTGACACTAATTTGCTGCATGACCAAAGTGTCTCTGTTGTGGATCTTGGATAGATCATACTTCTAGGGCAGAGCTCAAAGCTGGGGACAAGGCAAGGGTGTGCATAGTGATGGGCTGCTGGCAGCATGTCAGGACGCCTTGGAAAATGGGAAAGATGCAGCCAGCTTTGTCACAACCTGGCTGGATGAGGAAGCACATGCTACTGACATACTCTTCTCCCTAGCCCTATCTAAACCGGGTTAACAGGGTGGATTTCTGCCTGGAGTCTGGGTGAGGGTAGTGGAGGGCAGGGGTGGTTTCTAACACTTAATTTTGGACTGCATGCTGGGGAAGTGCTCGGCACAGCACTTCCTAGGGATCAAGGCTGGAGTCAGGAGCCCTCTGCACATCTTTTGTAAAATATGAGTAACATTGCTTGTCCTCTTCGCAAGCATGTTGCAAAAGATTTACTAGCAAGCGTCTGTCCAGGACCATGAGAATAGTGTATGGTGGGTTTTATTCCTGTGTGTCCTACTTAAAAAAATCAGTTGCAAGATTACGTAGAAGAAAATGTAGGCAACCTTTGATCTTTACTTCAAGAAAGAAGAGTAGCCAGACTAATTGGCACCTTTATTTTATTTTATTTTATTTTATTTTATTTTATTTTATTTTATTTTATTTTATTTTATTTTATTTTATTTTTACATTTTTACATTTTTACATTTTTACATTTTTACATTTTTACATTTGAGCTTGAATTTCAATAACGCAGAGGAGTCTTTGGAAAAGGTATAATGTGACTTCTCTGGAGGCATTGCCTCTATTGGGAAGAATGAAATCTACTTGAAGTCACTAAGAAACACACTTTCTCTTGCATGTTGACAGATCTTCAGTTTCTTCTATATCTGTTGCTTAAGTTTCCTTTAAACAACTTAATATGTTTCTCTGGTCTCTCTGATTCAAAGCTACCCTTCTGAGAGCCTCTTGTGAATGGCAATGTGGGTGAATCAGGGTTTCACATTGAGCACACAGCAGTGGAGCAAATTCTTGTATTTGCTTTGTGCAAATCACCTAGATGGATCTGTGGAAGAGCTCACAGTGATCCATTGTGCTTGTAGCTACAAGAATGTGGCCAGATTCTTCTGTTTGACTTAGAAAACTGTCATTTTGCCAAAAGATTGGCCAAGCATGCATGCAGAAGTGAAGGCATAGTATCTCTGTGAGTTCGTTTTTGGAGGCTTTGTTTCATTTTTATCTTTACTCTAATTTTCTTCAATATCTAAGCCCCAGTTACTTCATAGTGACATCTTTTTCCACATGAGAGGACTTCTCTTGTCTTTGTACAATTCCTCACTGTCAAATACAATTTTCCAGCAAAGATTGATATCAGCATTGTTCCTTTTTAACATATTTTTCCAAATTCCAACATGAAGAAATACTGCATTCGGGGGTAACAGTAAGAAATTTCACTTCATCCTTGGTACCATGCTCATTCTATCCTCCCGAGAAGACCTGTATTGCAGTATCTCAGTGTTTACCACTGAGAACTTGCTGGTATGTTCAAAACAACTTAGTGATCCCTTCATGGCAGCTTTTCTTCTTTTTTGGCTCTTCAGCTGCATCTACATTGTGGCAAATACTTTCTGTACAAGTTGTTAATGCAGGAATGTTACTCCTTTTCTGGTGGAAGAGCAGACTATCTACGTAAAAAGAGAAGGACCCGAGTGTTCAGGTTACAATGACATCTGACACTATGTGACTCTAAAATTTGGCTTTGTTGTTAAGTCGTTTCTTGGGTACCACTCTGGAACCCCTCTTTTAGATTTTAAGATTAGCAAATTTGTTTAATCCACTTGAAGTTATTTTGGGTGTGTGAGTTGGCTTTAACCTTGCATGCAAAAAGGACTAGTACATTCTACAGAAAAAAATCTTGCTACTACAGTTTTTTAAACAATTAACTAATAAGCAGAAATGATGAGAGAGTGACTCATTCTTAGAAAGCATCTCTAATCTGTATTTCTTCTGCAGAATGTAAATTTTCTATAATACGCTATATAACTGATAAACCAGCTGTTCCTTTTTTTTTACAAGGTCGGGAGTGAAACGTGGGGAAAAAAATCTTCTTCTCCTTCCCTTGGCTTGTTAAGATTTGTGTGGCTGTTTCTTGCCATTGAGGAGTATTGACTAAAAAAAAATTGATCCTAGTGATATGAGGACAAAAGAGTTATTTGGAGCTGGATAGGTCAATGTGGAATGGGAGGGGGGCTTAAAAGTTGTTTCCAGTAGGCCAAAAGAATGTGGATACTGTCTCTTCAAGGTGCAATTTCTTACTTCAACAAACTGTTCATCTATGAGAAACAGGGATAAAAGTGTTCAGTTTGGGACCTGAGGAGTTTATATGGAAATTCTTGGATTTCTTCCAAACACACATACATGTTGAAATTAAATTGTGATTCCTACTTTGAAGACTGAGCCTTCCCGCTCAGATAGAAGCGTGTGTGTATGTGTGTGTTTGTGAGTGTGTGTTGATGCTATGTCTCTTTTGGATCTCTTGACACTTTTTGGTGCATTTTTGTACTTCTTTGAATGTGCATAAGAGGACTTATTGACGGCATTCTAAAGGCCCTCAACAGCCTGAGATAGAGAAAAACTCTCTAAATTTCTACTCTGGTTGATACATTTTCTGTGCAGCACACGGGGAATTAGGAGCATAGTCATCTAGAAAAAGGAGCAGGCTAGTTGCTTGGCTGTGGACTGCACTGAGAATTTACCTCCTGGAGGCTGTTTTCTCTGCTCATTTCAGACCATTTGACTTCAACATGGTTGCAGAGCTGGTCCTAGTGATGGAGGAAGAGCAGGTCATAAGCATCAAGATGCAATTTGTTAAAACATTGATAACTTGATTACAGTGAACCAAATTAAAGACTCTTTCGTGTTTTTGTTTCTTTTTCTGGCCTTCTCCATTGCTGGAGAGGTTGCCTTCACACATGGCCTTAGAATGCCGTACTGGAGTTAGAATGCAACAACAGTCAAATGAAATTAAGATGTATTGCAGCCTACATGAAGAATGAAAACTGTATCACACAAATGTTTACAAGTCCAAGCAGACAGCGAACCCCTGTACAATATGTAATTTATGCAAGGGATTGCATCTTTCTTTTGTAATGAATGCACTAAGCAACTCTGTATATATTTTACAATGTCTTTACAGAGAAAAAAAAAAGGAATCATTTACTGTAGTGTTGTAAAATAATGCACTTTTCTAATTTTTTCATTAAAAATCCTATGGCACGTTTTCAAATGTATATTGTTTCTTTTATATTGAATGTGAAAATGTTAACTTCCTGTAAAGTTGCACTACAGAAGTAAAATCCACCGACGGAACCTATTTTGTTAAAGAAAAGTCCCTTGGCAACTAACAGATGTTTATGATTTTACATTATGTATGTGTGTGGATATATGTGTATATAGTGTATATATAATGTGTGTATATGTATATATACGCACACATACATATATCTACTACTATGTGTATATACATAAAATTATATAGGTTCAAATTTATATACAATTGTATTGATATAATATCTATAGATTGATAGATATGTATATATATTCATACATACACACAACAATCACAATGTACAAAACCAGAAAGATTTATTCATTAAATTTAAGGTGGGGAAAGAGAGATGTCATATACAGAAGATATTTTGCATTGCAATAAAAGCTTTTTTGACAAAAGTATGTGCTGAGTGAAATATGAACCTTCATCAAATACCCAACCATGCTGGGCCCAAAAGATTCCAATGAAGAATAAGCAAAAGGAAAGCGCTTAGGGAGTGCATTAGAGCAGAGAAAAGTATGGTGGTTTGGAGTTAGCTGTTCCAACAACATCCTCCTCACCACCAACAGGATCAACAATTTCATTATTTTTGGAATGGTCTTAGCCACCTCACCTTATGGAGCTGAAGGACAAGGTCTTCAGATATCAAAGTCAACAGCATAACTTCCCCTGAATGGGGGAGTTTGCCACGTACGATCGATCATCTAGGGCTTCCTGGCTATAAAGAGGAGGAGGATATTAGTGCCACTTTTAGGTGACCCCTGTTGCTACGGAGCACAAGTGTGATCCCTCTTGTAGGACGGAGTATAGTGCAATTTTCACTGTTGTCTCCTTCCATGTAAGTCTCAAGCGATGATGGGTATAGGTCCACTGCCCATATGATATGATTTCTGCACACTGCTACTTATGGAAAAAAAAATCTAAAAGTTCCAAATATTTAATATTCCATAAAGATCTTGCCTCTTTCATTTGATGGTCATTTGACTATGGTCAGGAGCTGATCCCTGCTGTGCAATGACACAGAATGTGGGTTTTCATATTTCACAACATCAACATCAATGAAAGAAAGCTAACTGTCCACATGAGCAGGGAGAATAATTAACCATTAGAATAAGTAGCTGGTTGCCATGCGTTTGTGATGACTTGCAGGGATTAAACAGAGACCATCTACCAAGTGCTCTTTCCAAGGAAAGAAACTATTGCCTTGATGCAGAAAGTGCTTGATAGAATTTACTGGTCTATATTATACAGCAGGTGAAACTAGACTATCCTAATAGCCTTCATCTGCTCTTGCTGTGTATGTGGCTCACTTAAAAATGAACAAAATGGTCTGACATATCCAGTGTGGTGGGACACAGCCAGTTTTATATATAAGCTATATGTTGGTTATTGTCGTGATTTAAAACGACAAACAGAATTTTGTCCAAATGCTCAATTTTCTGATGGCGAAGACAGGAGTTTTCATAGCACAGAAAGGGGAATGACAGCTTTAACAATAGAGATAAATACACCCAAGCGATCTCACATACATTTTGTGTGCTGCATTAGATAATGCCTCCGTTAGTAATTAGGATCAACAATTTCATTATTTTTGAAGTGGTCTTTGCCAGCATATTTTGTCATCTCAATTTATCCAGCATGCACCGACAAGCCAAAGAGTCATTGAACTCTGTCCTCCCCTTTTGCAAGAAAAAAAGCCTTTTAGAGTAATTAATTGAGCAATCAATAATATGGACCAGAAAACCACATTTAAAGGAATCCAGGTAGTGTAGAGGAATACCCAGGAGAATTTGAGGAAGAGCATGAGTGCTGAACAATTCTTAAAAACAATAGGAAAATGAAACAGACATCAGGAAAAAAAAAATAACTCATGAAAAAAATCAATTTTTTTCATATATAGGTATAAAAATGGTATTTAGAAATGTGAATCAAAGTCATGTATGCCTAATAGTTCAAGGCTCGGTTGCTGCTATGTGCCTGGGTCTTGTCCGTGTCTCAGAGGTGGAAAGAAATTAAGCAACCTGCAGCAATATGCAGGAGCCTGCTCGATACACATCAACTGTTTGGTTGACAGCAAACAAAATATTTCAGTAGATGAAAACAGGTTTATGTCTATAATCATGCTGTGACCAAGCCGCTGCATCTTTTTCACCTAGGGCAATGTCTTCCGTTCTGCTTGCCCCACTGCAAAAGCGATGACTTTTGAGAAGGAACAAATGAGGGAATTGTGCTCGAAGTGTACAAAATAATGAGCAGTACAGAAAAGGTAAATGAGCTCTTCCCTGTTGTGCTTTCTCACTCTCCCAGGACAAAGCAATATCCAATTAAACAGAAAGCAAAACATTTAGATCTGAGAGAAGGGAATATTTTTAGCCCAGTTATTAAAAAATATAAAAAGATAAAAAGTAAACAGTTTTTCAGGAAAGGAGCTACATTTCTAGGGTCTTAAGAACCAGGAAAGAAATGTTTGTTGATTAAAAGGCAGAAAAGAAGCCCTGGAAGGATGGCGATCAGCGTGTCAGTCGAAGGCTCAAATGGAGCAACTGGAAGGTGTATAGGTGTATAAAAGACTAGTTGCTGTTTGTATTAGGACTAACATTGGCTCCAAAATTTTACTGCTGGGAAATGTTGATCACTGAAGGAAAGGAAGATAATGTTCCCGTAGATGAAGTCAATGCGCTATGCTACTTACATCTTGGCTATTAACGGAAATTTTTGGCTTTAACACTTGAGATGGATTCAGACAAACTGCCCTTTCCTAACACTACAGTTGTGTGTTCCAGCTCTGGCTGGGGCACAGGGGTGTTGCTTGGTTTCTAAGATGGTGGAAATGCAAGATATAGAAACTGTACTGGCATGTACAGCTGATCCGGATACCTTGGACTCTGCTTGGAGGCTTCTCTTTCTCTTCTGAGAGTGCGAGGAAGGAAAACCTTTAATACGGATATTGCTTCTACATACCTCATACCCAGCTTGTGTTGCAGCAGTCTCCTGTTTCACATGGAGATTTAGGTCATATTCATGCTGGTGTGCCACCGAGACCACACCTGGAATGTTGTGTCCTGTGCTGGGATCCCCCATGCAAGAGAGACAGGCACATACTGGAGCAAGGTCTTGAAGAGGAGTAAGGGATGGGACCATCTGATACACGAGGAGAGTGTGAGAGATAGAGGACTGTTCAGCCTGGAGAAAAGTAGGCTCGGGAGGATCTTATCAATGTACATAAATACCTGATGGGTGGAGTAAAGATGGGTAGGGGCTAGATTTTTAACAGAGGTGTCTAGTAACAGGACAATAAGCACAATTTGAAACATAAAGAGCTTTTTTACTATGAAGATGGTCAAACATGGGAATAGGTTACCCACAGAGGTTGTAAAGTGTCTATTTTTGGAGATATTCATGTCCTGACCAGACATGATCCTGGACAACCTGTTCTACCTGTTTTAGTAAGAAGTTTGTACCAGATGTTCAGAGGCCCCTTCCTACCTCAGCGATTCTGGGATTCTCTGTTTATATGAATAAATCTAGTATTTCCAAAGGGAACAATCCATGGCTATGACCTTACATTTAGACTAATACTAGAGATAGTAGATTGCTGGTGCCACAGGACAGGAAAAGCATCTCAGAGATCTGAGTGTATCTTTCACGCCACTGTTAGCTTAATCTGTAGTCCTCTAGATGTGAGCCAGCATTTGACTTTCCAAATGAGGAATAACAGTCCAAGCTACTCCATAGTGTCCAGTGCAGCACAGTGCACGATGAGCAGCAGATTATATCTTGCAATGTATATCAATAAGGTTAACTCTTCATTGTTGTAATGTCTGACAGTGTTACCTGCTGCATTAAACAGTAGGATGCAGAAGCAAGCTGCAAGGTTCTGACACATCTGTGCAGCTTTAGGACAAATTTTCATTGCGCTCTGCACAGGAGTGAGATGAAACGAGGTGAGTTTGCTGTTGGATTGACCCTGGTCCCACACTGTGAGTTAGTTACACCTCTTGATTGTTCTCACACTTAGTCCTATTACTGTGCTTTCCTTTCATTATTTCTGCTTTACAAAAGGTAAGAAATTCTACGTATAAAAAAGGGGAGCCCATGACCTCCAATCACCCTGCTCCTCAAAGATTACTTTTGGAATAATGTCCTTGTCTCTGTCTTTGAAAAGGTGAGTTGAAATAATTTGCCCAAGAATTTAAAGGAAACAAGAAATAGAGATGGAAAAAGAACTGAGACACTCAGCTTTCCAGACTCACCTTGCCCTTGTAAAGTACTGACCACGCAGCAAGGATGATTCCAGCTTGTAGTTCCTTGTTGGTCTGTTGCCCCCCACATTGTTCATAAGCTTTGACCCTTGTGGTCCAGCCTCTGCAATTCAAAGTAAATCTGTTATCAGTCTGCTGAATTTGCATTACTGTGAGAGGAATATTTGGCCTAATGGGTTAAATTCATCCATATTTCATGTGAAAACCTATGGGATTGTATGGGCCAAACTGCTGAGTGGTGATGTAAAAGCCAACATCACTGAGCACTCAGCTGAGTGCAGATGGGGTGAAAAAGAAAGGAGGGGCTAGAGCAGCAATTAATAACTAGGAATTAACTAGTCAGAATTACTAAAACAGATTGTATTTCAGTTTCTCAGCAATGCACTAAGCAAGTAAATCCAGGCACACTCACCATTTGGGCTACTCAGCTCTGCTCATTTGAGCCTACCTGGAAAAATGATGCAAATTATCTTCCCTCAACAGTTCCATCTGCCTTCCTGGACTACTCACACTGACTAGGTAAATCCCACCTCGGTTCACAATACTGGGAGGATTACTGTATCCTCCCTGTGTATTAGCATCAGGGCCTACTTGGCCCTGATGCTAATACAAAATACATTTTTTTTTTTTTTTTAAATTCTCAAAATGCCTGCAGAAAAGGCTTTGCCATTTATGTCATAAATTTTCCTGTCCAGATTTGGTCACCAAGGAAGAGCCCTCCTGCAGCTATAAAACATGTGTAGATGGTGGATGTGGATGCTAATGGCTTCTGGCTCATTAACACAAGAGCAAGTATCTGTGGGAGGTAATTGCTGTAAGGGTGATAATGTAGGAAACATCCAAACCATCGATCTTTGTGTGAAGGTGAATTCTCAGGTGCTAAATCACTTAAATTAATCACCTAGAGCTGTTACAGGCGATGATTAGTGTCTGCTCTCCTGAGGAAGAGGAATGGAGAGAGAGAGAGTGAGAAATCTAGAACACAGATCCTGCCATGTTTGTTGTCATACAGCAATTTTCCACCTTGAATAACATCTCCTTGGATCAGTTACTAGGCCAATGTGACTGCAAGATGTGGCCTTATCAGGTGCCCCAGTCAGGACTCATGAATCTGCTAGCATGAGGTGCTACAAGGTGTCTGATGTTGTTTCAGTAAAAGGGAGGGCTCTTGAAGCCAATTGGTAAGTGGAATCACAAATGCAGTCCATGATGGTTGCAGTCAAGTACTTCAAGATGATTTTGGCCAATCTTTGTTATTTTAATCTAAACTATGTTGATACTGGGGGCAAAGTGCTAACCACTGAATAATCAGCTGTTCTGCTTCTAAGAAATGAGTTTGAAAATTTGCCATCATTTCCCTGTGCTCCTTTAGATAATCTTGCTAAGTCCAAGGCTCAGTAAGATGTGGAAACAGAATAATCCTGTACCCCTGAGCTACAGTAAAACAAGTAGTGCCTCTCACTTGTTTGGGACTTGGGTGGAATTCCTGGAGGCAATGATGATCTGATGATGTTCCTCAGCTCAATGGACTTTGTGCAGTCCCAGAGGTAGCACAGATGTTCACCTCTGTCACGTGAGGCAATTGCCCATCCAGGGAATCAGCAGAATTTGAATTCTTTCAGCTATGATTACACAAAGCAGATCATGAGGGCCTGGAAAATCTCTTACTTTTATTTTGGTCTTATATTCAAAATTACATGTTAACGTCAAGCAAAAATGGGGCCCTTATGGATGACATTGTACATAGACTCCAGTGAGGCAAATTGTCTCCTTGAAGTGTTTATAATATGCACTGCCCACTTGGGAATGTTACCTTGAATTAGCGGAGAAAATTAGTAGTTTGGAGTCTGCTACTCCAAAACATCAAGTAGACTTTCTGATGTGTCTGTAAAGGGGTTAACACCAGCTTACCACTGTTCACCAAGGGGCCATGGTTGAAAGACTTGCTGAAAATCTCTACCAAAAGAGGAAAGGCATTTGTAAGGAAGCACAGCCGTGATGAAAAAGGTGTGAGGCAAATTATCCGGAATAAGGGAAGAGTTAGGGCCCAGCTGGACAAAACCCTAAGCAACTAGATCTCAGTTCAGTGTTGGCCTTGTTTGGAGCAGGAGGTTGTACTAGAGACCTCCTGTGATTTCTTCCAGCCTGAACAAGACTGGGACTCTGTATTTAAATTAATGTGACATGAAGGATTCAGGATGCAGCTGTGGCATTTATGGAGACCATTTCCCATAGGTTTAATACAAGTGACACAACTATGGCTATCTAAATATAGGCTCCCACTAATGCCAGTAACAGTCCTCAGGGAATGATAAGTCTGTCACTACAGACAGAGCTGGTTGGATTTGACTGGATGTCCATGAATCAGTAGTGGTGGAGAATGTGAGTAGCATTTCTGTGAGGCCTTATGCCATTTTGGGGTACCACCCAAATTTTTGTATACAGCCTATGGTAATCACAAGAGATCAGGAAAGCAATTAATGTGTACTCCTGTGGTCTTTGCAAGTGTTTCACTTATGGTAAAAAACTGTTTTCAATAAGTCTTTAAAAAGGTCTGCTTACCTTGAGCATAAATCACCAGACCTTGGACCCAGAGGAGCAGAGAAGGAAACAGGAAGAAAGACAGAAATAAGAACGGTGTGTGTTACACTTAAAATTGCATTACTATTATTAATTTTTCTTTATATAAATACTCTGCTTTGTTATTCTCTATTCACCTGTAATAATTAGATTTAGAATAATGATGATCCTTGAGTCAGACTAAGATTACCATTGTACTAGCAATTAATTCCTATCTTTATTTATATACATACGGTATATTTCCTCTTTGCCCATAAACAAGATTTATATTGTAACAGGAGGAAGGATAAATGAACAGCAATCTAAGCACCCTTAAAATACATTTCCCAGGCTGTGTGGTCCCCCTTGGAGCTTCTCCAAGCACCTTGGAATTCCTGGTAGACATCACCCTGGTCCATTCATGCCTATCTTCCATCGAGCCCAAAACATCGTATATCCAGCTCCGTGGCCTCCCAGGGAGAGCTGTGTGCAGGCTCGGGTAGGTAGACATTAATCATTCAGGACTGCAAAGTGATGGATGGCTGAGCACACAGGGCACAGCATGCTTTCATTCTCGAAGAAGACTGTGATAAGCAGGAGCCGGGGTTGTAAGGACATGATTATTAGTGTAGCTGTCTGATTACCAGAGAAACGGCAACAGAAAACACAATCTGTTCGCAACCTGTACCCAAACACCTCTTCGCTGTAATGGCTCAGTGAAAGGCAGAGAGATGTGAGAGACAGATTGCCTTGCAACATTTGCAGCCCCACAGACTGGAGCAGCATTATATGCCAAAAATGTGGGGTTGAACCCTCTCCTCCTAGAGAGGAGGGTAACCTGCTGTGCAAAGATGGTTACAAATTGCCCCCTGTCATGCCTCTCAGGCATGGAGCCCATCCTTGCTCCACAGAAACCTTGCAAAGAACTACATTTTCTTCAACCAGTGAGTTGGGAAGGGTTGGGGAAACTGGAGACAGAGCAGCAACTGTGCTCATCAGTGTGGTCCCATCTTGTGCGTTTCCTGGGAAACTGTCCACCAAAGCTAAGTGGTGGCTCTGGGCCATCTCCTCAAGTCCTGGAGAATTTTTATGGGATGTGGTGACACTGACATTGGTGCGGAGAGCAGTAACCTGCCACAGAGAGGTAGTTCATTGACACACAAGTGTCTAGGGCCATAAAAGAATTATTCAAAATGATGCCAGAAATTTCCCTAAGTGGCAATCTCAATATAATGAGTGGGATCAGGGGTGTGGAAAATGAAGGACTTTCTTCCATTCACCTTCTACAACGTACTTAGGTCCCTTCTCGAAGAGATCTCAAAGGGAAGGGCTCTGGAGCGGACACTCGTCCCGGAGCACCTTGTCTAGAGGCGACCAACTGCGGCGAGAGCCGTGGAGCGAGAGCGCGTGGGGCAGCGCGAGGCAGCCCCAGTGCCGAGCCCGCACCAGGGGCGGCTCTGACTCGGCTCTGACTCAGCGGGGTGGAGCCGGCAGGGCAGGCAGGAATTCAAAAGCCGCCTGAGGGAGTGGGAGCGACCAGAGTGGGCAAACAGAGCACCTGCCTTAGGTGTGAGCAGGTGGGTGACCTGCTCAGCCTGGTGGTGAAGCTGAAGGAGGATATAGAAAGGCTAAGGACCATCAGGGAATGTGAAAGAGAAACTGACTGGGGAAGCTGAGTCCTGCAGTCTTCCCAGGAAAGCCACCCAGAGAACCCCCCAATTCAGTCTGTAAATCCGGTACCCTCTTGCCATAGGGCAGAGGGTGCAGAATTGACAGTATCAAGGGATGGATACTGTCCGTCCCTTGGACAATGGGACAGGTCCCTACTCAAAGTGGCAGGAGAGCCCTTCCCCAGCCCGCCTCACGGCCACTGGTGGCCACGTCCAACAGGTACGAGGCCCTGGAACTTGTGGATCGGATAGATGAGGTCACGAACCAAGGCCCATCTAGGGGGCTGTCTACAGAGAGGCAGGCAGGCCCACGGCCCGAGGCTGCTGCCCCTAAGGAGAAAAGGAGCCCCTGGAAGAAGAAGAGGCGGGTGATTGTCGTGGGTGACTCCCTGCTGCAGGGCACGGAGGCATCGATCTGTAGGCCTGACCCCCTATCCAGGGAGGTCTGCTGCTTGCCAGGGGCCCGAGTCAGGGATGTCACGGAGAGGCTCCCAAGGCTTGTCCAGGAGTCTGACTATTACCCCCGGTACTGTTTCACGTGGGCGCTAATGATGCCAGGGGGAAACTGGGGGACATCAAGCGAGATTTCAGAGCCCTAGCAATGGCCGTCAAAGGTATGGGAGCCCAGGTTGTATTCTCCTCTATCCTACAAATGAGGGGAATGCATTCAAGGAGGAGAAGGCGGATATCGCACATTAACAACTGGCTGCACCACTGGTCTTGGCAACAGGGTTTCAGCTTCTATGACCATGGGACTCTGTTTGATGGCCACCAGCTAGTGGGGAATGGTGGGAACCACCTCAGCAAGAGGGTCACACGACTCTGCCAAAAGGCTGGCCAACCTGGTGAGGAGGGCTTTAAACTAAGCAAGAAGGGGGAACGGGAGTGTCACATAGACAGGGCAGTCAGAACCACGCAGCCACAGTCAGATGGCATCCAGCGGGAGTATGGTGGTGGGGAAGTGAGGATAGGAGACGACCATAGAGGGTCCTCTTTCATCCCTACTGGGAAACCTGCAGGCTCCATTACTTCCCTGAAATGCCTGTACACCAGTGTGCAAAGCATGGGGAATGCGCAGGATGAACTAGAGATCTGTGTGCTGTCACAGGGTCATGATCTCATTGGAATCACAGAGACATGGTGGGATAACTCACACGACTGGAGCGTTGTCATGGAAGGCTACGTGCTCTTTAGGAAGGACAGGCTGGGAAGGCGAGGTGGGGGAGTTGCCCTTTATGTGAGAGAGCAGCTGGAATGCACGAAGCTCAGCCTGGGGGTGGATGATGAGCGAGTGGAGAGCTCATGGGTGAGGGTTAAAGGGCAGGCTGACATGGGAGACACTGTGGTGGGCGTCTGCTACAGGCCACCTGACCAGGACGAGGAAGTCGATGAGGCCTTCTATAGTCAGCTGGAAGTAGCCTCATGGTCACAAGCCCTGGTTCTCATGGGGGACTTCAACTACCCTGACATCAATTGGAAGGACAACACAGCCAGGCACAAACAGTCCTGGAGGTTCCTGCAGTGCATTGATGTTAACTTTTTGATGCAGGTTGTGGAGGAGCCAATGAGGAGAGGTGGGCTACTGCACCTTATACTGACAAATAGAGAGGGACTTGTTGGAGATGTGAAGGTGGGGGGCAGCCTCGGCTGCAGTGATCATGAGCTGGTGGAGTTCAGGATCCAGCGAGGAGGGAGCAGGGCTGTAAGTAGCCTTGCAACCATGGACTTCAGGAGGACCAACTTTGGCCCCTTCAGAGACCTCCTCGAATGAATCACATGGACTAGAGCTCTAGAAGGTAGGGGGGCCCTAGAGACCTGGTTAGTTTTCAAGCAGCTCCTCCTCCACGCCCAGCAATGGTGCATCCCTGTGTGTAAGAAGTCAGGCAGAAGGGGCAGGAGACCTGCGTGGATGAGCAAGGAGCTTGTGGCAGTGCTCAACCAGAAGAAAGCAGTATACAGAATGTGGAAAAAAGGACAGGCCCCTTGGGAGAAAACAGGAATGTTGTCAGGGAATGCATGGATGCGACAAGGAAAGCTAAGGCATGTTTGAAACACAGTCTGGCAAGGGATGTTAAAAATAACAAGAAAAACTTCTTCAAATACATTAACAGCAAAAGGAAGAAGGATTCGCTTGTGAATGGGGCGGGTGCCCTGATTACGAAAAGCACAGAAAAAACAGAGTTGCTGAACGCCTTCTTTGCTTCGGTGTTTACCAAGGGCAGCCCTTTAGAGTTCCAGGCCCTAGGGACAAGAGAAGAAGAGAGAGGAGAGAGAGAAGACTTGCCATGGGTTGAGAAAGATTGGGTCGGAGAGCACCTAAGGAAACTCGATACCCACAAATCCATTGGCCTTGATGGGATGCATCTCAGAGTGCTGTGGGAGTTGGTGGATGTCATAGCTAAGCCTCTCTCCATCATCCTTGAAATGTCCTGGAGAATGGGGGAGGTGCCGGAGGACTGGAAGAAAGCCAATGTCAAGCCAGTCTTCAAAAGGGGCAAGAAGGAGGACCCAGGCAACTACAGGCCAGTGAGCCTCGCCTCCATCCCCAGAAAAGTGATGGAACAGCTCCTCCTGGCAGTTGTCTCCAGGCATGTGGAGGACAAGAAGGTGCTCAGGAGTAGTCAGCCTGGATTCACCAAGGGGAAATGATGCCTGACTAACCTGATCGCCTTCTATGAGGGAATGACCGGCTGGATGGATGAGGGGAGAGCGGTGGATGTCATCTACCTTGACTTCAGCAAGGCTTTTGACACCGTCCCTCACGGCATCCTTCTGGGCAAGCTCTGGAAGTGTGGGATAGACGAGTGGACAGCGAGGTGGATTAGGAATTGGCTAGATGGCAGGGCTCAGAGGGTGGTTGTTGGTGGTGCGGAGTCTAGTTGGAGGCCTTTGGTTAGCGGTGTCCCCCAGGGGTCAGTCCTCAGTCCAGTCCTGTTCAATTTATTCATTAACGACCTGGATGAAGGCACAGAGTGCTACCTCAGCAAGTTCACTGATGATACCAAATGGGGAGGAGTAGCTGATACCCCAGAGGGCTGCGGTGCCATCCAAAGGGACCTGGACAGACTGGGTAAATGGGCAGTGAGAAATCTGATGAAACTCAACAAAGACAAGTACAAGGTCCTGCACCTGGGGAAAAATAGCCCCAGTCACCAGTACAGGCTGGGGATTGACCTTCTGGAGAGCAGCAATGCAGAGAGGCACCTGAGCATCATGGTGACTGACAAGTTGACCATGAGGCAGCAGTGCCCTCGTGGCCAAGAAGGTCAATGGGATCCTGGGGTGCATTAGGAAGAGCGTCTCCAGCAGATCGAGGGAGGTGATCTTGCCCCTCTACTCAGCCCTGGGGAGGCCAAATATGGAGTACTGTGTCCAGTTCTGGGCTTCCCAGTTCAAGAGGGATGTGGAGAGAGTCCAGCGCAGGGCTACGAGGGTGATCAGGGGCCTGGAACATCTGTCCTATGAGGAAAGGCTGAGAGAGCTGGGCCTGTTCAGCCTGCAGAAGAGAAGGCTAAGAGGAGACCTGATCAGTGTCTCTAAGTACCTCAAGGGAGGCAGTGAGGAGGATGGGGCCGGCCTCTTCTCAGTGGTGGCCACTGATAGGACTAGAGGAAACGGCCACAAACTGAAACACCAAAAGTTCCACAGGAACTTAAGGAAAAATGTCTTGACAGTGAGGGTGACAGAGCCCTGGAAGAGGCTGCCCAGAGAGGTTGGGAGTCTCCTTCTCTGGAGATCTTCAAAACCTGCTTGGACGCAGTCCTGAGCCACCTGCTGTAGGCGACCCTGCGTGTGCAGGGGGGTTGGACTAGCTGATCTCTAGAGGTCCCTCCCAACCTTAAGCATTCTATGATTCTATGATTCTATGGCATATAACTTAAAGAGTGACAAAGATCCTTTCCAGATCCGGGCTAGTGCTGGAAAGAAATTGTGCCATATACAGACTGTCTGCCTCCTCCAGCCAGCTGACTTATCTCTATTGACTTTATTGAAAACCATGCTCTAGTGCCCCCTGTTCTGCGTAATAGCTGAGTAACATCTGAGTAAATATCACTGTCACATCATCTGGGAGTTATGTGCTGCCTCTGTGAACAGAGGATTTCACTCCTTGGTTCATCAGTGCTTGACTCGATATACAGAAAGAGTGACCGTAAAAAGGGAAAAAAAAAGGCACTGGTATGTTTGTGAAAACTCTCCAACACACTTCTCTCACCTGAAAAAGTGGCCATGCCGAAACATAGCTGGGAGGACGTACAACTTATACATGGGTTTGCTTTCCAGTGAACCCATTTCCAGCTATTTCATGACTCTGCTTCTTTCTAGTATGTGTCACCTCCAGTTTTGCTTCAGTCTGCTCCTTTTCCTCTGACGTCTATCACTGAAGGGCAGCACTATGTATCATGTACCTAAGTATCAGATGGGAAGCTACATGAACTCACACACCATGTCAAAGGGCCCTCCTGAGCGGCTGCATTGCATCTTTGATTTAGAGCTCCAGAGGGGAAAAAATAAACATTTGCATTCAATTTTCAATAAGCAGATGGTACATGGCTTGTTTTATAAAGCTGTAAATTTTGAAGTCCCTACAGAAAAATAAGAAAAGCTAGCATATTTGCCTTTATTTCAAACTATCACTGTTTCCATGGCAACATCCCAGTGAGGTATCAAGAGTAGATGCTGGGATATAAGGTATTAAATAGTCCTGTTTCTCTGCATCATGAAAGATAATGCTGAGGTCCACATGTAATGCAAAACAAGCCAGGAAATCATGCAGAGGAAGGAGCATGGAGGAATCACCCTGAGGATTATTGCTGAGAAAATTCAACATCCTGTAAATTCTTCACATAAAGATGAGAGATATTCACCCTTTTGTTTTAGGCCAGTGCAGCTCAACTGGTTATCAGAATTGTCCCAGAATTAAAAGGATGGGACCTTTCCCACATTATAGGGTTGTTATGGATGGAAGCAGGTTCTTGAAGTTGTGGCTCCAACATACACAGACTAAAGTGAATTAGCCAGTAGATGCAAGGAAAAAATTAATCCTGATAAGAATGGTCAAATACAGGAACAGTTTGTCCTAGTGAAAGCCTTGAAGATGATAAAAGTGTGAAAAAAAAAGTCTGCAAAAGGTCTTTGGCAGCATGATCCAGCTTTGACTCCTTCTACTTCCTTCTGCTTTCAAAGACCATTCTGCAGTCTTGCAGATTTTTCTGATAAATATGCTAAATATTTAAATATATAAATATTTATATAAAATACATAAAAAGATAAATATGTTTACCAGATTTCCCCATTGCTCCTTTCTCCTCAGTGTCAGTATTGCCCTTGGCTGAGACGTCGCAGCATAATTGAGCTGTGTATTTACTATTTACCTCAGGAATTGGAGGCCTTTGTTGCAGCAACAGCAAGACAAGAAGCAACCTATTGAGATGAAATGTGTGGCCCAAGCATCATTAGCTAATGGCATCAATATAACAAGATCACAGCATAGTTCAAGTCAGAAGAGACCTCAGGAAATTGTCTAGTCCAGTCTCCAAAGAAATTGTCTAGTCCAGTCTTCCAAAATGTGAAGGACACTCATTTAAAAAACTTCGAAAATTCAGGGAATGACATGGAAGTGTCTTAAAAGAGCCTGCTTACCTGAAACTCTAGCAGATATTTTACTTATTTTCTATAATAACTGTGAAAGTAATCATAGTAATAAATTAGTATTACTCTTTTTATTATTATACAATGAAGTCTTAACCCTTTAAAAGAAAAAGATAATTCCTTCTTAAGATCTAGAGGGAGAAGAAAGACAAATGGAGAAGAAAAGGAGGAGGATTACAGTCATTATTTTCCAAGATGAGAAACTAAATGACATTTCTGAATGATGCATGCTGATCACACAGCCAGAAACTCAGTCTGCTCAATTCAGATTAGTGTTTACAAATAAAACCACACTTCTCTTTAATCGTACTTTTTGGTCTCTGAGGTTCATGGTTGCCCCAGTAGCGTTGGCTAAAGCCAAGAAATCTTCCACATGGAAGAGAATAAAAAAAAAAGATTTTCCCCAAGCCTTGGGAAAGAAATTGAGATATCTTCTCTGTATGTGGTAAAGATGAAGCTTATTTTTCAACTAGGACTTATTCATTAAGCCTTTTTTCCTATTTCCAAGTGTGGCAAAGATTTCCATGACATTGTCTTTGATGTTAACATAAAAACATATGAATGAATGAAAATCTCTACAGCACTTTGAAAATGTATTTGTAGATCTAACCTCACCAAGTGACGAAGTGATGTCCTTACTTAGCCACAAGAAATTCACCTTTAGACTGGCTTCTGCCCTAACACTGAATTGACTGCCAGCAGAAAGTGCAACTAAGCTTCTGAGTTCTGTAAATAAGTCAAAGGGTATAATGCTACAGGGCTCAAGAAGTCTAATGTAGTCCTATCCCTTTCCTTCCATGCTTCCCCTCTTTTCCAAGCCTTCTACCTGACCTTCTGTGACCTGCTGCAACAGGTACCCTGTACAGCACTTACCCCATCATCCCCATCACGTGTGTCAGTCCCTAATGAAGTGACCACTCTGCTGCTCTGTGTTTTGGACAGTGACTCTGATCACCAAGCTTGTCTACTTCTTTATTTCATTCTGGAAGAGTGCTAATTGTAATGCACACCAGCTTCGAGGACATTAAAGGCAGTGAGACAACTAAAGATGCTCTGTTCCAAGAGGATCCTGAAGCAAACACTGGTTATTAATGACAGTTTTAATATAACGTGAGTATGCCTTGCCCAAGAAGGAGTCACTACCTCAGCTCTCAGGTCCTACTAGTCTTTTAACCTCTCCAAGAAGGGCTCAAGGATCTCTTCCTAAAGCTCATGGAGAGTAGAACAGATTCCTAGACTAGAGAACAATGCCATAGGAGAAGTGATTCAGCAACCCTCCGGGCAGGGGGTCCTTTTCTAATATTGGATTAATATCTTCGGCTACAGAAAAGAAACCACAGTTTGTGGGGTGGACCTCGATTCATGACAGTGTGAATGTCTGAGTCCTGTAGATCTTTTGATCAAAACCACTTAAGTTATTGAGAAAAAATTGATTTTTTTTAAAAAAAAGCCTTGCTCAAACCACAGGAAAGACTTTTGGTAGATTCTGCTGACATCCACTGGGATTTGGTAAAGCCCGAGGTGGGGTATGTTTCTGCAAAAAGCACAACTGAAAGTTCCCCACCAGACAGGTCTCATCTGCACTCTGACCACCCTTCAGGAGTACCCCAAATACCAGACAGAGCCAACTGTTCAGGAATGATGTATGAAAGAAATATTTTCAATTCACACTTTCCTTGCTATTTTCTGTAGCAGCAGATGGCTTGATGCTGCCCCTAGTAAGAATTCCTAATGAGGTCCTTCTAGTGGAGCTCCTGCAAAGGACAAAGGAGGGAGAGAAATGGGCCCTAGTTTCACGTAAGTGCTCGTCTGTGATCACATTGTGCCTCGGCTGCAAAGGAAGGAGAAGAATCTTGCTGTCTCCTTGCGGAAATTAACCTCAGCAAGCAAAGCCAAGCCAACGAGATGAATACAAAGCTGAGCAAATAGTTCTAAAAAAAGATATGAGCTGGAAGGTAGCTTGCTTTCAGGGTTCATAGTTGGTTAATTTTTGTGGCGTGTGGAGAACTGGGATGGAGCTTTTGCATTTGCGAAAGCAGTGACGTGTGAGCAGAGTGCTGTGCACAGAGTGTGAGGCAGAGAGACCCCTTTGCCATCTCTCCCGCAGAGTCTCAGAAAATCAATACTAATAATATTAACACACAGGGAGGCTGGAGCAAAGTGTATGCACCAGGGCTGTGATATTTTAATATGGTCTTTTCAGTGAGGAGTTAGGGAAAACAAGATATTTAGATATTGGAAGGGCAGTTCTCAGAGCCAGAAAAAAAGAGGCTTAGACCATTGAAGTTGCTTTCTGTGATTTTTACTCTTATGGCTCTGAATGTGGAACTGAGATCTCCTGAGTGGAGGTTCTCTGGTGTGTGGACAATGCAAAACTGGGAGGAATGGCTGATAAACCAGAGGGTTGTGCTGCCATTCAGAGGCACCTCAGCAGGCTGGGGAAATGGGCTAACAGGAAGATCATGAAATTCAGTAACGGGAAATGCCAAGTCCTTCACTTGGGGTGTTAACCCCTGGAACCAGTACAGGCCAGGATGATCCAGCTGCAAAGCACCTTTGTTGAGAAGGACCTTTGTTGAGAAGGACACAAAGTTCAACATGGGCCAGCAATGTTTCTTCATGACAAAGGAGGCCAATGGTATCCTGGGTTGTGCTGGGAAGAGCCTTGCTATCAGGTTGAGGGAGGAGATCCTTCCCCTGTACTTTGCACTGGTGAGGCCATACCTGGTGTACCTAAGGGAATCAGAGACATATTGGAGCAAGTCCAGCAAGGAGTCTTGAAGATGACTGAGGGACTGAAGTATTTGTCATACAAGGAGAGGCTAAGAACGCTGGGACTGTTCAGGAGAAGAAAAGACTCAGGAGGGATCTTACCCATGCGTAAATACCTAGAGGGTAGAGTTAAGGTGGAGATAGATGCTTCTCAGCATCTGTCCTGAGATGGGAGAAGAGGCAATGGACTCAAACTGAAACAGAAATTTCTACTTCAACATAAAAAAAGGCTTCTTCACTGTGAGGGGGCTGAGCATGGGAACAGGTTTCCCAGAGAGGTTACAGAGTTTCCATCCTTAAAGATTTTCAAAACCTGGCAAGACCTGATCCTGAACAACTTGCTCCCTGTTTTGAGAAGACAGTTTGGGCTAGATTGTCTCCATATACTCCTTACGCCTTCATTAATTCTATGATTTGGTGCATAGGTAGAGTTATCTGCATTGGAATGGAGAGTCTGAGCAAGATCTTGGCTAAAATCAATACGTGCAGCCTGCAGTTGTCTCCTACTCGTGAACTGATAACAAGTGTAAATCATCAGGATCATTTTATTGCATGAAAAGAAGCCCTTCTCTCTCCAAATATTTCCAGAAGTTTCTCCAATCTTTTTTACAATGAACTGAACCAATTTTTTGTTTAAGAACAGACCTGCTAGCAATGAAGGAGATAAATATCTCCTCTTCTTAGACCACAGCTTTGAGGTTATGGCATTTGCCCAAAAAACGAGACTCTGGGTTTTCATTCCTCCCTCAATTTTGAGTCATTCATTTCTCTGTGTCCAATAGAAAACCTCAGCAGCAGCTAAGATGGATGCCCTTACTATTACCTCTGATTTGTATGGCTATATTTGAAATGCATAATCCAGCCATTACTCCACTTTTAGAGGTTTCTGATCCGCTTTGCGGTGTGGAGGATGTGCTGATGGTGTCCAATCAGGGGCATCTTGAAATATAAAGTTAACATTGTGTCTTTTTCTGGGATCCCAATCATATTTACATTAGTGTGGACAAATACTCAACACTAGTGCAAATTTCAGGTGCTTAGGGAATTTCAGGATCATAAACACAGAGGTTTGGATGTTATGAATGGGATTTTCATGCAAAGGAATTTTGCATTGAAGTATCTAGTTAACATAAGACTCTCTTCGATTATTTAAGCCTCCCCTTGCCTTTCGCTAAACAATGTAGCCTACAGTTTGCTAAGTTAAGTAACTGAACTATCAGAGATAGAAAAAGACAGCAACAACCAAGAATAATGAATCTCTTAAAGGATATGAAATATGACAAGGTAGTTACCTGCAAATCCTATCCTAAAAAAAAGGACTAATGTCCACAGAGCCAGTATCAGGCTGCTCTGTGCTCAGCATGCAAAAAATCTGAACATTTCTGCTCAGTTTTCCAGGGCAGAGTTTTCCATCAAACCTGTTTTTTCTAGCATAATTCTTACAGTTGTCATATACAGGCTCTTCAGTTGGGGGTGCAGCGTGTTTAGGAATAGGCTGGGACTCATGTAGTTCTGTCACTGTGTCCCCCAGAAACAGAATTAGTGGGGCATTTCATCCCAAATTCTTTAGCACTCCAGGGTGTAACTTTTTCATAATCCAGCAGTAGAGCACAGACATCAGCAGCATGTACTTTACTGGGTAAAATGTGGTTGTCAATTTACACGGCTCTGTGGAATATGAAGATGAATAAAGAGGCTTGACTCTCACTTTTCACTGTAGCCACTGCACAGAGGGTGAGCATTTCCTCTACAGTGACTTAATGATTTATCCCCTTGCCACAGGAATATTCATTATTCTTAATGACATTCTTAATAATGTCCTTAATGATAGACCATGACCACAGGGTTATTCATTAGATATCTTTATTGACCATATGGGCAAGCAGAAATTGCACTAGGCTATGTCCAAAGGACATAATTCTTTTGAATGCTGGAGGGACCCTGTGGCAGGTGTGCTCCTTCCTCCACCCAATCTGATATTTCACACCTAGCCCTTTTCAAGTGCAGCCTTATTGAAGTGTCAACCACCAGTTACATTATCTGATGGTGGTGGCTGCCTCCCTGATCTCTTCCTCAACTTGGACATTAACCAGCAATAATAGTCTTGATGGTTGCCTTCTGCTGCGAGACATCTGATGGACTCAGGGGAGACAGGAAACAAACAGCACACTAGAAAGGGTTAATGGATCTTGTGCAAAACATATTCATCTGACATGCAAAAATAACTGTAAGTCAATTATTTTATCCCATAAATATGAGGATAGCCCAAGAGAAAATGAGCTCTCCTTGCAAGGCATGCCAGGATCTTCCCTTGGACCCTCTCAAGGTTACTCTTCGAGGTTGAGAGGCCCTTTACCTGCAACAGATCCATGGTAAGTGGTAAGCATGCTAGACTTTCTAACATTTTTAAGTTTTACTAAGTTGTATCCAGGACTGATTGTGCACAATCCCTTAGACATAAACCACTGGCCAAATATGGGACTAAACTGGATCCGGTCACACCCAAGCTTCTCTGAGAAGGAGTTTGGAAAGCAAGGGGATCTGATCTGAACCCCATGGTCCAACAGGAGGGTCTTCCTGGTAATTTTGTAGAAACTTGTCCTCCATGCATTAATAATTGTGACCTTGACATAGAATCTCATAAAAAATCACTGTCCATATCAATAAAACATATTGCTATTTCTCTAGTAAGAGTGAAGTGCATTGAACCACTCACCTGCCTCCAACAGCTCATTTCATGACAGGCCAGACCATGATGTGAGGATAGGTTCCTTGAATGTTTTTCTCGATTGGATAAGAAATCTTTGGATCTGAAGAAATTGCAAGGAAGGACTTAAAGAAAGAAGGACTTTATACATGTGGTCCCTTTTCTGAGGCAGCCAGATGGTGAATGGGCTGTATGAGTATCAGCGTCGTTGAATAGGAAGAGTGAGAAGCATCTTTCAGCTTATTAGCTGAAGTCACAGAGTGTGAAAGAAACTTCTCAACCTGCTAGACTAGAAAGTATCTTATTTATAGAAATGTCTTGTAAACATTGTATGATCTATTCCTGTACTGCATGTTCTATCTGGGACTGTCCAGACAAAGTGATTTAGAGATAACAAGCTACCTCCAAGGCATTCCATTCTCTTGGTGTACCAGTCCTCAAAATGAAGTTGCTGAGATACTCAGATAGTACTGAATTTCCAGGGAATCCAAAGGTAATGAGATCATATGTCCACCTGAACTCTAGCAGGTGACTGGGCACCTGGTGACACGGTACTTGTGAGGAAGTAGAAGATCCTCATGGTCACTGTTAAGCCAGAAGGTTTCTGACGTATGGAAGAGCCTCAAGGACCGCTGTGATAAAACCATGGAGTTTGCAAGGGCTGTGCGGTAACACTGCAGAGTTGTAGGCAATAGCTGGTATAGCAGGAATAGACTCACTCCACTGAAACTCTGTCCTGAGAAAAACAGTCCTCTCCATGGAAGAATTTCTTGGCTCTGAGCCCAGTTGTTTGGGTTACTGTTTTAGTAGCCCTCAAATAGACTGAATTTTGAATGGCTGCAGTTTGTTTACTTCAATTTGCATGAGAACAAGCCTCAGCGTGTGCAGCACCTGCCCCAGAAAGAATTCCACTCCATGCAGTTTCGTAGGAAATATTGTCACGAATAAAATAAAAGTAGTTGTGCCTATTGGGCCTAATTATGAAGTTATATGCTAGTGGGTTTTTGGATCTTTCTCTGAGTGTCTTGGTACTTGCTCTGATGACAAGTTATGAAGGTTAGTGGTAGTATCAGAAGTAGTTACATCCTTAATCAATGACAGGCAATTCAGAGAGAAGCAGACTAGTCTAATGCAGAGGATTAGTCCTAGAAAAGGTCCACAGCAGAGCAGTAAAACCACCTGCCATAGTCCTTAGGGGGGTGTCCAGCTAACTACAGCCAGAGTTGTTGTCGCACTTTGCATAGTGTTTCATGTCAGCAGCACCCTACAAGGAAAACGGGGCACCTGAGATCCTAGGAACTGGTCTGGACACCATCTCCTGCTCATTACCCTGGAAATGGTGGGTGACGCTCAGACTGTGCAAGGCGATAAGCAGGGAAAGTTAAAGAAAGAGAAGGAAGGGAGATATCCAGGACCTGGGAGAATCCCTGAGCCAGGCAGTCACTAGACACAGGGATAGGGAAGCACAAAGCAGAGGACAGTGGCAGCATAGAGGTCAGAAGCAGCAGTGAGAAGTAACTTGGTGCGAAATGAGAGCCGGATGGTCAAGGACATTGACATGAGACAGGGATTAGGGATGTCTGGTGAGGGAAGAGAGGACACCATTTATCATTGTGAAGTCTCTGTCTTAAGCCTTTTTAATGTATGGTAGCAATTAACACCTATCAGCATCCTGCAGCAAAATAACGTCTGCTCTTCTCCCCACTCCCACAGGTTCCCAAAGCTACTTTCAAAGTCATCTCTTTTCTCTCAATTGTTGCTGAGTGAGGGAGGAAAATCCATATATCACATACAATCTTTCCAGGTCTTTTCAATCTGTTCTACCTTGTGGCGAGATTTTGGTTTTGATGGCATTTGGGGATGGGGATTATAATGATTCAGCCTACAAGCATGTTACACTGCTTGGTATAATGAGTGATTGCTTGGAATAGTGGGTCCTTGAGTTACTGCTCTCTTCTGCTTGGTGATCACTACAGAGGGCTTCAGCATAAGACTTTTAAATAGGAATTCAGAATGGCTATGAAACTATGGTGATATGATTACTGTAGAGAATTACTATCCTCTTTTTTAGAACTTTATTTCCTTAAAACCAGTCATGATGTGATTTTTGATATTTAAAATCAAGGCACAACTCTTGCTTAGGCAGGAAAAAGCTAGAACAAACTGAGCTGAAAATTCAGAACTGAGGGAATAAATCTCTTCCTTAGAGGCATCCCTTGAAACCACCTGAGACCTTGGGCTTTTGGTTTTAAATTGCCATACTCTACCCAAGGTAAAAGCCGAAGGCAAATCTCCTGAGGACTGGCTAATGTCTTTGTTCTCCCACACCTAGCCTTGTATTGCCGAATGAATGGTTCTTGATCCCTGTCCACCTGCCTGTCAGAGCCATTAGTGCCAGCACAATGGGAGTGTGAACACAGACCATGCCTATCTGGTTTTATTTTGTGCAGATGCTGTCCCTGAAGAACCAGGTCTGATTTCACACTGCTGAGAGGTCTACAGACCAACAAGACTGCATGTACTAGTGATGAAAATCTTCTCCTTTGCAGCTGTACTCCAGTTTTGAGGTAGATCAGGAAATGGGGGGTTGATGTGGCAAGACAGTATTGAAGCAATCTTCTGTCAGGTCACCTTTCCTGGCCTCTGTCATTTTAGCATCAGTAGTAGGACCATTCATCTACTTTCTCTGGTCTAGAGCCGCCAGCCCTGCAGCTGTGACTATTTAGTACCTCTGTTACCCCTAATTTTCAGGTGGTCTCTTATCCAAGTTATGCTCAGTACCAGGATGTCCAAGATAACAGAGGTGGGCTCAGAGGTCGGTGTGGGAGATCTCTGCCACCACACCACATGTTGCTTGCACTTTGCTGCAGGGAAGTGTGTAAGCAGCAATGGTGCAAGCTAACTCATCTTAGCATTGGTACCTGATGATCTAGGAAGCTCCTGTTGCTCAATGTGTCCTTCTGAGATGGCAGTCCATGCTAGTCTGGGGAAATTTCCATTTAGAATCTATGACCATGAAATAAGATAGGGAGAGCACAGCAGATTGATAGACAAAATTCCCAGGTTTTTTTTTTTTCCCTTCAAAAATATGACACACTTTTCTGTTCCCAGATAAGAGGTACTGATGCACGCATCTCATCCTCTACTGTCTGGCTCTTTTGCCTTCTATTCCCGTGTAAGATCAAGAGCCTGTTGAAACACAAAAGAGTGCTGCAGCCAAAGGGAAATGCTGAAATGATCAGAAGTGACATTCCTGGACTGAAAGTGAATCAGGACTGGGAATTTCAGAGCAAGTGTGGAGGTCAGCCTGTACAAGCCAAAAGTGCCTGGGGAGCAGAAATGTGCAGGCACTGGGCACGGCACTCAATGCCTCACGCTTGCCTACTCTCAGCTACTTTGCACTCAGAAGTGGTCAGATAAGGCCCAGGGCCATCACACCGTAAGTTCAGAAAGTCATTTGAGGGTTGTTGGGTTTGTTTTCTACCACCAACAACTCATTTGCTCCCTGATGATTATTTTGTGCTGCTGCTGGAGGTAGCAACCATGGGAATATAGTTTGAACCTGTCATTTCAGGAAGCTCCACATGAGTTTGGGCAGTGCAGGTGCAAAACCTTCATGACTCTGTTGGCTGCTTCATGGAGAGTGTCTCAACAGTGGGTCCTCGAAGTATAAATCTTGGTGCAGATGGGATCCATGCTAGGTCAGAGGTCCAACTCTATTTCTTGGAATAGAAGCAGTGCAACAGAAAAATTGCCAATCTGTTGCAATTCTGGTAAAACCACCAAGGACATCCAAGGGGGAACAGCTAGATATTATCCTAGATTCCACAGAATAAGCCATACCTTGATGTCAGGGAGCTTTTAAGTAACAAGTTCTAAGTATGGTGTGATTATTTTAGACTTTACATGGACTAACACCTTTAGATATGTTCCTTGGATTCAATTAATCTGTACCCATATAAATAGCATGAATAACTGAATGGTCTTCTTCCTGGGGTCAGTCTTCCAGACTTTTGCATTTTAGGACTGATAATATCAGATACTCTTTCTTCTCTGTTTCCCAGCTTCATTATGCAGTGCCACGAGGGTCTGGAGAGGTGTTTTCTTTCAGTTTTTGCCTCACTAACCTACCAAACAGCTGAGAGGAGTGAAATGCAAAAATTAATACCATTAAAGCAGTTTGGTTTAATGTGATGTGAACAAGGATGAGCAAAAGCCAAGACCTCACATCTGAAGCCACATATGGGGTGTCTGAGGGTGTAGAGGTCTAGGATATATCAGATTTTGCTCCCTTAGTTAGTGGGGTCTGGGCAGGGCTGAGCTTTCTGCTTTGGAAGTATTTTTTGCACAGACAGGATATGGTTTAGATCTTTCAAGGAATCAGCACTGTGCTTGCTCCTTGACACTTGTGCATTTGCAATTTGTGCAGGATGGAAATTTATTTTTTTCCAAATGAAGATTGCTAGTTTTACCCCAAGAGCCAAATGCATGTCTGGGGAAAGGATGTGGCAGCAAAATCCCATGTGTAGCTGACCAGAGAGGAGATGATATGTCCTACTGCATAAGATGTGTGAGGTACTGGGGAATTCAAAATCTTCTTCTGAGGACTCCCTTCTCCTCCGTAAGACTTCCGTAGGTGCCTAATACACGAACTCCACTACCTGCATATGCTGCAGATACTAATGGATAATTGAAACAGTCTAGATGATGGACTAGATGACTTTAGAGGTCCCTTCCAACCTCAACCATTCTGTGATTCAGTTGTGCAAGTGAATGGTGAGCATCCTCCTGAATGCAATTCACTGATATTCTCACTTTTGCTAGAAACTCACAGATCCTCACTGCCACTAGAAACAGCTGACCCAAGGTCTTATGGGCAGGGAAAAAAAAAATACACATGCACAAGCAAGCTCCTACCTTGTTCTAAGTCTTTCTGAATCTTACAGGGAGATTTGAATGAAAAATGTTATTTCTGAAAATAATAACTTCAGTAGTTACAAAGAAATACAGGGGGTAATGCAATCTCCCTGCAGGTGAAGATAACCTTTCAGGACTTACACCTGGGACAGGGAAGGTAAAGCATAATTCACAGACAATGGAGAAAGGAAGGGAAAAAAATCTCTGAAAGCTTTCATCAAAGAAAATTGAATTTAGGGGCTGAATTTGCACCATAAATCTAGGAGTAAAAATAGCCAAGGCTGGCTGATAGTGGTCTGAAAAATGAGTTCAGTTAGAACGGTCACAGCTATGATGGATAGGGGAGCTGCTTCTTATCAGGTCAGGCCAGTAATGGAAAGACAATGGGATAATCATCGAATAATTCTTTTTACTACGTATCAGTTACACGTAAGTGGTTGCCTTACAGAACCAGTTAACTAGTGACAGTAAATCTGAGCAGAGCCTGTATGCTCCAAATGAGGATCCTTGTTCTCCTCCCTTACTCATTCAATTGCATTTTGTTTTTCCATCTCCTGCATTGCTTGGGTTGGATCTGATGAGATGTTGTTGTCATCTGACAGAGTGTCCTGATAGAGATGCCACACTAGTTCCAAGTGAGACAAGAATTAACAATATCCTCCTCACCCTCAATTGGTTTTACCAGTGACACTAACCTGAGAGTTTTTAGGGAATTTGTATTTCTGGTAAGAGTAAGGAAGAAGTCATGACTGTGACTTCTAGGAGTGTTGCTCTTGTTGTTATTATTACCAATACTCAGGGTATAGCAAACCTAGTAATAGCAGTGATAAAAAAAACGAGGAATACTACTAATAAAGAAGCTCTCCTCACCCTTCCTAAGCACTAAAAATCCCTTTGCAAGAATGAAGAGACTAACTCTGATTCCCTGCCACCATTTGACCTTGGAGAGCAGCAAAACTAGGAGCTCCCTAGGGCATCACTTTGGAGCTGGTGTTCTTTAATGTTGAACTTGTGGGTAATTTTGGCACATGCTGCAGGGTGTCTCCGATGTGGTGGTGGAAGGGAAAAAAAAAAAACCTCTTTGGGCTATTTTAACACTCAGATGCCTAAAATAGAGGGGTGAAGATAAATAGCCTGGTGGGAGATGCTAAGTTGGAGCTATAGCATATTACAAGTATGCTGTCAGAGTCCAATGATAATATTATGACCACGGGCACGTTCACATGGAGGTGCCATATGGCTCCGAAGCTCATTTTCTATTTTCGGAGCAGGTAAGATGTCCACAGAGCTAGATGTCTGCTTGTTCCCAATATTTCCAAGATGAAATATATCCCTATACATAGTGTTGTGGGTCAGCTATCCTGTGGTCTATGCACAGAATAGCTAGGTCAAGAGCTTGTCTGTCCCCTGACACTTTCGTGTTTTTTTTAACTTTAAGGAGAACTGGGCAGAAAGAGTTCTAAGTGATCTGGCACAGTCATTTTCCCCACTTAAGATGTTCTTTACAGCTTAAACCATCTTTTAGCCTAATGGCTTATGCTTGGTCATGAACTGCTCAATTTTGAGTCAAGTTCTCCTGCATCTGCTGAGTAAATATTAGTCTTCAGCAATGCCATGTGCTTCCTGCTGCTTTAAGCTGATGTTGGCTTAAACCTTTGTCAGTGAGCAGGGGCTGTCCCTTGTTTTACTGTGTAACTTTTTGTTCAGTGGAGTCGCAATTTTATACAGGGTTTTGACTGCTGCTTTACTCTAGATACAATAATTTTTTGCAAATGGGAAATGCTCATTTCCTTCTTTCTTGGTGTTCTTCCCTCAGCTTTATACAAAAATTCTGCTGAAAGTAAAATATGCAGGATTTGATCATTGGTGATAATTTTCATCAGTAAATCCTCTGCTTCTCTGTTGCAGTAATTCAAGAAGCTTTTAGTTTTTTCTTCCAAAGCATCACCCTATGCAGTGAAGCTTGAGACAATTCATGAGTTTAATTACTTATGTGACTTAAAGGAAAACACGGTTGCACTTTCCTAGATGCCATGTCACTCTGCATATCTGTCGAATTCGCCGTGGAAGACTTCCAAGAAACACTTGCCCTACTATTTAGAAAGCCAAGACCTTTTGTTCACTTCGGTGGCAACTTGACTTAATAATTAATACTTAGCACTGTGTAAACATGAGTTAATGAATTCTCGCACTACCCAAAGGCTAAGGATGCATTGCTTCTCTTGGGTGAGGGGGTAGACTGGGACACAGCATCTCCTGTTGGTTCTCTTTCTCCAGTTACTTTTATTGAACATGCAGGAACATATCACAGAATGACATAATCACAGAATGATTGAGGTTGGAAGGGACCTCTAGAGATCATCTAGTCCAACCCCCCTGCTCCAGCAGGGACACCTAGTGCACGTGGCACAGAGTGGCATCCAGGCAGATTTTGAAGATCTCCAGAGAAGGAGACTCCACAAACTCTCTGGACAGCCTGTTCCATATGCTCCCATGTTTTCTGCATGCTTAGCCAAACATGAAATTGAATCACAGTTGTGTGTCTGTGCATTGCCACTCTCTGTTTTAATGGCATTAAGGGTTGGAACCCCTCAGTCAAAACTCTTCTTTCTGATCAAGCTCTATGTGGCTTTATTCTTCTGCAGGTCAATGCAAAGCTTGACAGAGAAGAAACTCCAGGCGAAGGGAGGCCTCTTCTTCCAAGCAGCTTAATCCTAATAGGGAATTGCTGCTGAGTTCACTGCTGAGTCAGTCTCTCCCACCCACCTCAGCACACTGGTGGCTTAAGCTTCTTCTGGTGATTTGGGCTCCTCCCAGTGACTTGGGCTTCTCCCTGCTGATTGCAGCAGTGATGTAGCAACAGCAGCTCACCACTGACTCACCCTCTGGACCTCTGACAGAAGCAGGGGCAGGAGGAGGATCTGCACTTCCTTCATTTACGTTCCAGCTTCTCTGCAAAGCTGGCAAGTGCTCTTCAGACTACCTGCACGCCATGTTAAAGAAACCTTCATGCTCGCTTCCTCTGGGCACCTGCTTGTGGCATCCAGATTCCCTCTGAGTCAGACCTGGCAGCTCTTTTTCTTGTTTGTTCCACTGGATGTGCACGAATCCATCACAGGGGAAAGATACCATGAGATGGGAATGCATTCAAAGGGTGGTCACTACCACAGTGTCAAATGCCATTGATCTTCACAGAACACAAGGGAAAAGACAGCAACACAAGACTTAAAGACAGCAGCATCTCTAATGTATTTGTGTGCCAAAGCACCGCAAACAACCAGAAACAGCTGTGTGTTGCACAGACTTCCCCAGTTCTCTGTAGCAATTGCCTTGGGCTATTTGATAAATCACTTTGAATTAGAAAAAGGTCCTTTTTTTTTTTTTTTTTTTTTTTTTTTTTTTTTTTAGGTGCCAGTGTGTGTGTATTACTCTCCTGATCCCCATACCCTGGTTCCTCCTCCATGAAGCTGATGTGCAATGAAGCCTCTTGGAATCTTTATCTCAGTGTCTGACCAGGTTTTACCCTGAACATGTTGTACTTTTGCAAATTATAATCCGATTTGAAAATGATACTTATCTAAAGTTGGCTAAATGACTTACAGCTTATAATCCTGGACCTTATTATAAAGAGTCTAGGTATCTGATGCGCAATATCTCTCTGTCCAGAATGCTCTGTTATAATCTGTCAAGGGTCCTCATTTGCGAGAAGGGATTGAATTCCATGTGTGTAGTACAGACTTCATTACTCACATGACTCCACCGCTTTCAATTCATTACACCACTGATTGCTCCATTTCCTAAGCTGCTTCTACAGCTTCTGCTTATGTGTCTGATCCCATGGGTTTTATTTCTCTGATTCACAGAATATTACACAGCCTTCATCAGCAAACCATTGGTGGCATTGGTGTTTGGGAGTTCAAAGCTGTATCTGGTTCAGATGTGTTTGCAAGCATTCTCAGCCAAGGGATTGTTTTGAATAGGAAGAATGCAGTAACATCCAACAGAACAGCAAGCTTTACTGTTATGTTATTTTTCAGTGTTTTCTGCAAAAGGGTGTCCTTGTCCCTGAATGCAGAGCAATATGCACTGGTGTTAGTATAAGAAACAGCCATTTGGAGCACAGCTGTGGTAGGCTGGGGTCCTGATGCAGTCACCAGGTGGATGATAAAGTCCATGGCATGTAAAATGCATTTTTAATGGGGTGTTGCTGGTAGCTGGCTGCCAGTCCTCACTGGCATATAAATTCCTGTGATAGTGACCATGGGGAGAATATGGAAGGGCTACAGGTAAACTGTGGCCACATCTCTACACAGTCCTGCCTTGGAACTGCCCACTCACTTGTGTTGGTTGCTGTCGTCACGTTGTTCTCATGCTATTCTTCTAGAGATGGAGATGCAGAGACTCTTACTGTGAAAAGAAAGAAATGTGTAGCATTGGAAGGCGACATCACATTTGTCCATATATAAGGACCCAGCAAGCATAAAGTGGACAGCCAGTAACATGAGGCAGGAGCAGACAGGCAGTAGAAGAATGGTTGAGTAGATCTGGAGATAAGGGTTGAAGCTGTGCCTTGCTGTTCCCCAGCAGCCCTGCACTGAGCGTGGACCTGCTCAGCAGGAGAGGGAACCAAAGACACTGCAGAAAGTGGATCCCATCCCATTGTTGGGTGCATAGAGTTACATACAATGATGAGATTTGCTCAGGGACTGCCTAGATATGGGCTAGACACTGGACTGGCCTGTGAGAACACTGCATTCTTTTTACTATACTGAAATGCCCTATTCCAAATCTGGGCAACCTTGAATAAACTGTGAGGTGAGGTTACTCTAATTGATTTTGAGTCTTTTCTTTTGCAATTTGAAAAGAAGACAAGCATTTCTATTTCTAGGCTGACTTTGACCAGGAACTTTCTGGAAGCAATATGCTCTATTTCTGCTCTTCTTGTTGCAGCATGTAAGGTTTTGAAGCATGTAAGGAATTGAAAAAGGTTTCCAAAAGGCTGCACTGAAGAGGAGAAGACCATAATGAAGACTTCTGTCTCAAGTGGTTCCTGAAATGAGTTCATCTTCCTTTTCTCGGGGAAATCTCCATGTGGCATTAACTTATACCCTGCTGCAACTTATACTCTTCTGCCTTAGGACATGAGTATCATGAGAACTATTTTACCAGACTTTTTGTTTCAAGGTCATTTGCTTAAAACAATCAAATTAGAATTTTGAAAATAACCTATCTGGAGATTAACTATGGTTTGAATGTAAATTAGATGTCTTATTGCAAAGTTACTTATTGCAAAAATATGTTAAAGGCAGTCTCTAGATATGGAAAAAGTCAGGTTTGTATTTTGACGGAGAGCTGGAGATTCTGTTTAACCCATTAACTGTTTCACTTGGAAGTTTAGGGTGGCCATATTATTCATGAGCAGCCCTTACACTCCTGGTTTGTTTATGCTGCAGATTTTTATGGAAATACAATGAATTAGAGAGTTAAATAACATTTCATGATGCTATAAATCCAGGTTGCCTTAGTTACCATCTAGTCAGCTGCACAGGTGAGGAGAGAAAGAAAGTGTGAGAGAGGAAGAGAGAGATTAGTACTAACATGTTTCTTAAATTTGAAAGGATCTTTTCAACTGTAATGTGGTACGATAGAAAGACTTCAAGACCTGCACAGTGTAAAAGGACTATAAGAGCAAAGATTAAAAATAGTGATTCCACGGAGGATATTGAACAACCTTATGGATCTTTTTCATTCAGAAAATCATGAATCTAAGCCTGAATATTGCTGAGTCAAAAGCTTTCGCAGAGATAATGCTTAAGCTTCTTGAATATCTTCTGTATTTTGGCTGGTGAGCTATGTCTTCAATGGTAATAAAAGGTGCCAGGGTAGGCTCTTTTAGAATCATAGAATCATAGAATTCTTAAGGTTGGAAGGGACCTCTAGAGATCATCTAGTCCGACCCCCCTGCACACGCAGGTCACCTACAGCATGTGGCTCAGGACTGTGTCCAAGCAGGTTTGGAAGATCTCCAGAGAAGGAGACTCCACAGCCTCCCTGGGCAGCCTGTTCCAGTGCTCTGTCACCCTCACTGGCAAGAAATTTTTCCTTAAGTTCCTGTGGAACTTTTGGTGTTTCCGTTTGTGGCCGTTTCCTCTAGTCCTTTCAGTGGCCACCACTGAGAAGAGGCTGCCCCATCCTCCTCACTACCTCCCTTGAGGTGCTTATAGACACTGATCAGGTCTCCTCTCAGCCTTCTCTTCTCCAGGCTGAACAGGCCCAGCTATCTCAGCCTTTCCTCATAGGACAGATGTTCCAGGCCCCGGATCATCCTCGTAGCCCTGCGCTGCACTCTCTCCAGCAGCTCCACATCCCCCTTGTACTGGGGAGCCCAGAACTGGACACAGTACTCCAGATGTGGCCTCAGCAGGGCTGAGTAGAGGGGCAGGATCCCCTCCCTTGACCTGCTGGAGACACTCTTCTTAATGCACTCCTGGATTACACTGGCCTTCTGGTGCACTGCTGCCTCATGATCAACTTGTCATCCACCATGACGTCCAGGTCCCACTCTGCAGTGCTGCTCTCCAGCAGGTCAGTCCCCAGCCTGTACTGGTGTCTGGGGTTATTCTTCCCCAGGTGCAGGACCTTGTACCAGCCTTTGTTGAATTTCATTTTACTCTGAGAACAGGTGGCATGCACATGATGCATTTTCTCTCTTCTCTTACCCGAATTGCCTAATGGGACCAGAGCTGTCTATGGTACACCCTTGACCTACTGGTTAGGCTGTACTCTTTGTGAACCAGGCACCAGGCACAGACATCACCCGAGAAGATGCTCGTTTGTATAGATCAAAACCATGTCATGGAGTACATAATTAAACAATAAGGACAGTTGCAGGATTGCACTCGACCCTGTGCTCTGGTCTGATACAGTATAGAATGAGTTATGGATTGAGAAGATAATATCTTCTGAATATCTTAAAAAAAAAAAAGCAGTGTGGAATGGTAGCACTCTGCAAATTTTGTGACACAATCATTAGTCACATACAAGTTGATGTTTTTTTCCTCAGAGCAAGTCCCAGCTGCCAGAATCAGACTTCAGCCTTCATTCAAAAAGACAAAGAAAGAAAAGATGAAATCAAATTCCAGCTCTTTGTGTTGTTCTGGAAAGTTTACATGAATGGATGTCCCCCTGTAGGCTGAGAGACCAGCATTTAAAAAAAAAAAAAAAAAGATCTTGATCCAAGTTCATAATTTTCTGAGGACAGGTTCATTTCTTTGAGAAGTGTTAACAGGTTAGATGTATCTTCCTCCTAACACTTTCTACCTTCAATGCATCAAATTAGATTTGCTTTTTTTGTGTGTGTGTGGCAAAACCACCTGAAATTGAAAGAATTCTGAAGCAAAAATAGACATGTCTGTCCTATGCCTGTTCTTTCCACACGCTCTAACTCAGTAGTCACGGTTTGTTAAGCCCATGGTTTGGGTTTTTGGTTAAGTGCTACTGAATAACATGATCACATAGTTTGAAAGCTGTGTGCTGACTTACATGGGATTCTGAGCCTCCAGGGAAGCTGAATACAGATGTTTGCAGTCACTTTTCTCTAAATGATACCCCTGGGATCTTCAATATTAATGATGATAGCTCTTAACTGCATCCTGACAAAAATAGTTTGTCTAAATTCGAATGAAGAGAATGGGTAAAAATCCTGGCATCTTTGCTTTATTTTTAGTGTGGTTTCTTAAAGAAATAGAGAGCTCTGGACATGCTGGTTGTTTGTTAATCAGTAACTCCCTACTCCCTTATTATTTTATCCTGACAGCCAATTCCAACCAAATCTAAAAGAACGGTAGAGATCTTGAAGATAGGAATTTGCTACATGATCAGGATAAAAGTTGCTAGTCATTCTCTTTCTGAAGAAAAGTTCACAGTCATAGTATCTCTTATTAGATGCTTGAGAATTCACATGGGAATGCAGCTTTAAAACATGGTCCATTGGCTTCAAGTTCAAGGACCTTCTGGTTTCTAAATGAGATAGGTTTCCATACACAGCCATGTGTATAATGACACATGGAAGAAGATGTCTGAAGAATTGATTTATTTTGGGAAGCATGAATGTGGTCATCATCCTTGTAGGGGCCTATTCAGAGACCTCTTGGAAGAATCCTAAGGGTCCTCGCCTCCTCCAAGCTCAAGAATGATCCCTTCTAAAAAGCAGATATCAAGCAAAGGCAGCAGGATGAATGGATGAACAAGGAAATCCTGACTACGCTTGAACAGAAAATAAAGTGTACAGAGCTGGAATCTAGAAGCAATGAGGAGGAATATAAAGACAATGTCTGATCATGCAGGCTTAGGAGCACAAAGCCCACCCAGACTCAAAACTGGCAAGGGATGTTAAGGGCAACAAGAAAGGCTTCTACAAATACACTAGCAGCAAAGCTGACTAGGGAAGTGTAGACAGAGGACCTGGTGGCAAAGGACACCAAAAAGACTGAGGTACTTAATGCCTCCTTCACCACAGTGAAGACCGCTCCATTGCTTCTCTAGTGAAGACTGCTTTACTGGCAAGAGCAACCATCAGGAATTCCATGTTCCTGAGTCCAGAGTAGCTTACAAAGTGTAACTATTAGAAATATTTATTCCTCCTGATCACATCCAAATTAGATTGAAGCAAGGAACGCAAACATTTGATTGAAATACAGAGTAGAATACCAAATAGTCCCGAGTATCCACTCCACAGTGCCCAGTTTCTTTTGCTGTCTTGATGTCTGAGATATACTTGATAGATATTTCTTTTAGCAGTGTTAAACATAGATGAGTAATTCTTATGATCTTTAAAAATAGCACAGAAAAAAGAACTAACCATCTGCACAACTAACACAACCACCACATCTTGAAATTGCCTTATTTCCTTTAAAGGTTCATTGTTCAAGCAATTGAAACTTACTTTAACAATAAATATGGAAACACTGTCATTCCTGATGGGATGCGAAGCTCAGAACTGATTAGCGTTAATTTACTCTTTGATGTGCTTTGAATCTGGACAAAAATATAGTGTTTTTTTTTCTGTTGCTGTTTCCATTTGCTGGCTGAGCATTTCTTTAAATGCTTACTGCTTCTGCTCAGCAGTATAAAAGCAAGATTGCTTTTTATTGCCATTCTGTCCCAGCACAAGATTGTGTCTGGGTGTCTTAAAGACTTAGCTAAGCTTGTCAGTCTGAGAACTTCATTTGTAATTTGCCAGGAAGCTTCAAGCCATATTTCTTTCAGTCATCCTCTGTCTCACAGGCCACGGGTCTCCACCCTTAGGAGTGTGGGGACCAAGACCAGCACACGTCCCCCTTTTTCAGGGCTGGCAATGCTGCAGAAAGTGAGCAGCATACCCTTCCTCCTGTCTCATTTGCAGAGGGAATAAAGCACCAAGCTCCAGGGTGCCAGCTCCAGTCCCATAGCTTTCCCCATCAGCCAGAAGGAGTAACTGGAGGGAAAGGTCATCCCATTCTTCCAAAATTCAGGAAGAAACATGCTTTCTGGCTCCAGAGTCTTAGAAGGACCCCACAAGTCTGTGTAACATGTCTGGTGAAGTTGCAGCTCCACAGGCACCGGGACAGAAGACAAGACAACCCTGACACAAAAAGTGTCATGAGGTAAACATGAAGGTACTGCACAGTATTCATGGAAACAGTGCAAGAATTACTTTATACCCAGAGAAGATACTTCTATTCTTTGCATTATTCCTTGAAACAGTAGAAAGAATCTTGCTGAAATTTTCTAAGGACTTTTCCTTTTCCTCAATAAAACATGTGCTTAAGAGAAAAAAATCAAGTTTTCCAACCCTCTGCTTGCTCTTCATAAATGAAGCTAAGACAAGATATGAAACTTTCTGTTGATCTCGATGGAAATCGAGAACAGGGAAAGATGACTGAGATGGCAGCATAAGAGACAAAGAGGAGAGATCAGTCAAAAAGTGTGAGATCAGTGAACACGTGCAGTTCTGCCTCAATGGCTCCACTTGTTTTCCTCCAGCCCCAAAAAAAAAAAAAATTCTGCTCTGTAGGTACAGCCTGTGTCTCACCAAAGATGCTGAGAGTGGGAAGGGAGGGCTTGGAGAGGAGCTGAAAACTGAAGGGAAAATTCCACTCATGATTCATGTCTGTGCTTGGAACCTGAAATTCAAGGTTCAAACTTCATTTAAAGAGATGTGATTAAAGCCTTGGTAAGTCTCTGCAGGGATTTCTGCACGCAGAGGTGGATAAGGGTGCCTAGCAGCACTTGCAAAAGGACCTAAACAAGGGGGGTGCCTAATCCTTTATGGTTCCCTTTTTAGGCTCTTTTGTAGATCCCAATGAGTTCTTATCTCAAATCTTAATAGGTCTTTGTAAACCTTGTGTAATCCTGTACTCACCAAATTCCTTCACTTGGTTAAAAAGCAGGCAGTTATTTTCAGCAATACCTTGTGAGAATGATGGATGCTTTCAAGCAGCATTTCCCCAGAATATTTTCCTCTCTGTAAACTAAAATGTTTTATTCTACGTTATAACAAAGACCCTTTAGGAGCAGCAGAGAACCAGGGCACTGATAACCCCAAGCTTTCCCTGCATGTACTCTGTACTGGGACCAGTACGGTATCAACCCACCCTCATTTGCCCAGCATAGCTCCAGCCTGATATTTGCTCACTTGCTGTTGATGTTTCCTACCTGAGTCAGTAGGGCAACTCCCTGTTACACCACTTCATTTTATACTCCTCAGAAAAACTAACTTCAGCATCCATTTGTTCCCTGCCTTTAATAAGTTTGAATCCAGAAATGATACAGGAGCATCTTATTTCTGCCTAGCTTCATTGCTGGAAATGGCAGAAAGATTTTCATTACAGCTTTCAAATATATAGATATAGATAGATATAAGATAGATATAGATTTAAATATGAGACATATAAGTATAGGTATAGCTATCTGAATTTTGAGGCCTATTTTTGGATGCTGCTGCTGTGTACCATGAGACGCTTAATGCAAACAGTGCATTACAAGCTGATACATACCGTCTTTCCCTTGTTTCACATCTTCTAGAGCATCTTAAGTAAATATAAGTATCTCACTTTACGATTAGTTCTTGGAAAACTCAATCAGATTTTTGAAACAGTCATAACCAATTTCATAGGAGAAAGTAACTCCCTAGATAGAGGATTAAGTAGAGAGAAGTCAGTTTTGTAAAATTATGCTCTGCAGTGATGCCTGAGATTCAAACATTGCACAAAAGTAACAAAATAGCACACACAAAAAAAAAAAAAAAAAAAAAAAAAAAAAAAAAAGAGACCTTGAGAAACTATGTAATCAGCCCTTTGACCAAAGCTGAAGCTCAATACATGTTTCTTTAGCCTAATGATTCTCAAGCATTAGGCCAGGAACAGAGGGACTGGTTGCTTTCATGATCTGTGATGTGTTCAGCCCAGTCTTAGAAAATTCCATGAGATATTTCTATTTTTACTCTCTCATTTATGAAACTTACTTGGACAATAGACTGAAGCTTCCTTTTACCTTCTGTGCATTTGAGAACGAGCTCAAATTGGTAGAAGTGCAGTGATGGCCGCAGAAGCACCAAGGGAGAAGAGGCAGGACAGGAGCCAAGGGAGCTGGGGGATTGAAGGATCCAGGAGATCCTTGCTGGATGGTGGACTGGGACTTGAGGGCATCTCTGCTGGGTAGGACCAGAAGTAACTTTGCAAGAGGGTGGGGATAAAGTCTTTCTGGGAAAGGAACAGGCAATTGCAAATTGCCAAGGGAAAGAAGAGGCTGGAGGCTAAAGGGCAGGAGGTCTGGGGAGAGCAGAGGGTGGAGGCTATTTGTGTGGCAGAAGGTGGGACAGGATAGTCCCAAGTTATTAAGTAAGAAGGAGGGAGATGTTGATCTGTAACAGAAGTGAAAGGACAGATGACAAGTGCTGATCTAACATGAGCAGAAACCTCTCCTGACTCCCATCGCTGCCTTAAGCAGTCTCTTCCAGTGCTTCCCTAACTCATGCCTAAGAGTTCTCTAATCTGCAACCTGAATTTCTCTACCCACTGTTGGTTTTTTTGTGGCTTGTTGTCCTGAACACTATTTGACAACATTCAAAGTCTGCATTTCCTCCACCTTTCTGCCTCCCCCCCCCCTTTTTTTTTTTTTNATTTTTATTATTTTCTTTTTCCCAGCAGCCTTTTAGATGTTTAAAGACTGGACTCTCCTCCTTCAGCCTTCCCTTTTCCAGAGTTATATCTTCTCCCCAGTTCCTACGGCATTTTCTATTAAGCTGCATCTTTGCAACAATGTTCCCAAGCACTATAGTTTGTCTGAAGGAGGAAAATACAATCCTGGTGTGGATATACATCCAGAAAATAATGACAGATATGTATAAAGGGACCTAGTCCCAGAATTATGACAGAAGAACTTAGGGGGTATGATTTGGTTACCCAAAGATAGACCAATAATGCCATTTCAAACAGCCTTCTACTTCTGAGATACCTGCACAGGCTTGTCAGAACTGCTAGGGCGTCTTAAAAGACCTGAGTTGCTTTTGTGTGGGAGCTGAATCAGGCTCTGGGTGTTTATCTGTACATGTCCACATGGGAAATGGATAAGCTCTTGTTACAGTTGAGATTTAGGACTTGATTCAGTTGTCTAAACATAGATCTGTAGTGCCATTTAAAATTTCTCAGCTCATCCAACCTGGTTTCAGCTCCCAATCTGTAAGGGCACAAATCTCTTCTAAATCTACATCGTATCTGCCAAACCTGTGTGGGTGTATTGAGAAGGATATTTCAGATGCCTCTAGACACATCCATCTAGGCAACTGAATTACTTGCTTAGTCAAAAAGTGCAATTCAGTTCATCATAAAGCAGATAGTATATTGACAAGATCAGAGCAGATTATAATGAAAGCTTTGGCCCCTAACTTATTTTTAGATATGTCCATCTTAATCAGGAGCTAAGTCCCACCTTAGATGAGACAGCATACAAATTATAATGAACCTGGATTTTGTCTTTCCCAACGCTTCATTAAACCATCATCTAAACAAGGCGCTCTTGTGACCAGCCAGCATCTGACTCCTGTATCAAGGTCAGCATTGACCTCTTCCCCTGCAGGGAATTTCTTGCTTAGAGTTTCTTAAGAAGGAAGGATGGAGCCCCAGCTCCAAAATGTTATCGTTATTTATTTTCACAGCATTCTCTGACCTGACTCTTGATTCCTGAGCATGCCACTGAAACAGTCATTTCTCCAATGTCTTATGTAAAAAATGCTAAATCTTCTCTCCTGTTGCTATTTATGTTTTCCTGTTTATACATTCTGCCTGAATGAAAAAAAAATAAAAATAAGGGAGACTGAATACACCAATGTAATCTCTCAACAAAGTTCTTCCTTGCAAAGGCACTAAGAAATGGAGAATATCAGGTTTTCTTCTGTTGCTCCTTTCTACAACAGGCCAAGAAATTTTGCTTCAGTCATTATCAGCAGTATAAATCTAATCCTGGTTAGAAACACTTGTTTGAGATAAAAACCAGAGCCCAAAATATATAAAACCATGATACAAGCCTGCAACCACTACTTTACAATAAATGATAGAGAGGATTTCTTTTTCTTTATTTTTCCTCTTGGGGAATTCATAGCTTTTGCTTTGTGATAAATAAAAATATTTTTAATAACCTTGCCACAAGGAATTTTTTGTGTGGTTCTTAAGGCCAATGTGAGAAACAAAATCTCCTCTGCTTCAGGAGCATGAGTGATTGAAGGGACAGTATCTGAGGCACCTCCAGTCCTGTCTGGTAGAATTCCATTCATTGGTGTCGCACTCTTTCCATACAAGCATGAAAAACAGCAGTGCGTAATGTATTCATACCCCACCCCCTTTTACACTTCATTTCCTTTTCTTGTTATGAAACATTGTTAGAAAACTAGATATCTGTACCTTATGATTCACTAGCACCCCTGCCAAAACACTCATGAAATTACCAAGCTCAGAGGCAGAGTCACTATTTGCACAAACAAACATATACATGCATCCACAGAAACTTTGTTTAGATGGAATTATTATTCACAAATTAGTCTCAATTAGACTGTTCATCAGTCTGAGAGATTGCGCTCCCCCATTATGAGCAGCATTAAATTACATCTTAAAATCCATAGCTTGTTTTTCAGGTGGGTGTATACCCCCCTCTCCCTCCTCTGTCTCAGCGTAGCATCCTCTTATCTCCGCGACTTCTGACAGGTTTTTGATAATCTTGGTGCCTCACCTTGCGTAAGAGGGGGACAGTTATGGGAGAAGTTCTTATTCAGCAAAACTGGCTGATATGGAAAAGATGAGATCTGCAGTGCAGCCCAGCTTGCAGTCCCAGAGGTTTTGTATGCGTGATTCCCTGTATCCCGGACAGGCCTTTGCACTTCTAGAGGTCTCTTTGAAAAGGGAGGGCTTAAATGGATAAATGAATAAAGCCACCTGCAGGAAAGGGTTTAAATGAATATAGCACTGACTAAGATATTTTGATCCTGAAGAGGAGATGGGGTTTAATTGGCTCTCAGCATGTCCTATTTCCTAGCATAGATGTTCTTGGCTTTCATGTGTGACTGCTATAGATCCTGTTTGGAAACATTTAAATCTCCTTTCTGTCTTGGGGGACATGGAGTACAAGTTCAAGATTTTTGCTCTAAAGCCATGCAGCAAAACTAGATTCTGTCACTCTGAGCATCATAGTGATTGACTGAACCTCTGGCAGGTTTTGGAAGGACAGATAGGGTTATTGCATGGTAGAGAAGCATTTCTTCTTCCTTTGGGCTCTCTTGTATGATTTAAGGCTTGATTTTGATTTTACTTCCCAGTGTAGCTGCTGCTCTGAGAGCAGTCCAGCATCTCGTGCCTGGGAATGGGACTTTGGCACCCGTGTGCACAGACACAGCTGGATTTTTCACACTCGTTTCACCAGAAGGTATCCACTTGTGACGCCTGCAGATGGGCAGTCAGCTCCCCTGTTCCCCCTGCTCCCTAGCAGACTATCCTGTCAATTGCTTTTTTATTTTGCTTGTGACACGGTAAGGCAAGAGGCAAGAAAGCTCAGAAATAAATACTCGCAAGGAGCCAAGAAGAAGAAAAGACAAAACAAATCCTCCCACAGAGGTAGAGATCTCAGAGCTCGTTTATTTCAACTTCCAGCTTAAGCTGAGATTTTCCAATTTGCTGACATTGAAAAGTACATCGAATATTGGCTGAAGTACAAGATCTCAAACTTCTTATATATATATATAAGCAGAATTTACATCTACAGCTGCACAGGAGGCAGATAAAAGAGCAGGCAGATGAAGCCTACCCATTCCAGGATGGGGAATATGCACAGCTCATTGCAAACACTGTGGCAGAGTTCAGAGAAGGAGTCGTTTCCTTCCTACTTTAATTGTGCTGTGGTATTGAGAACCATCAAACCCAATTTCCTTATTGGCAAAACTGTGAGGGACGAAAGGGACATCACTAGGTTATTCCCTCCATTACTTTTGTCCTCTCAGGAGATGAGACTAAACCTGTCCCCCAGACACAGGATCAAATGGTTCAAGTTATGAATCTTCTCTAAGGTTCATGCAATGGAAATTTCCTCTAGTTGTGCAGAATCGCAGAATCACCGAGTGATTGGGCTCGGAAGGGACCTCTTGAGACCAGCTTGTTGAACCCCTCTGCTCAAGCAGGATCACCTTGAGCACATTACCCAGGATTTTGTCCAGATGGCTTTTGAATATCTCCAGAATGAAGATTCCACAACTCCACAGCTTTTCTTTGTCTGGTTTGGCCTTGTCTGGTTATATACTTATAATTGATGTTTAAGATTTTATAATGCTCCTTAAAATGAAATACCTTAAGTCACAGTTTAAGTTTCTTCTCATGAAAAACGGATCAAACATCTTTGTTCACTTTCTTTACTTCTCAGGCATCTTCCCTAGAATTGCATGTACAAAATTCCAGCAAAATTGCCCAATTCTGAATCTTCTGATGGCTGGAAAAAAAAAAAAAAAGATACTGCTTTGTCACTGTCCTAGCAACTGATGCCTAAAGATCTTTCCTGTGTCAAGGTGAAGACACCAGAGTAAATGGAAAACTGCTGGTACAGCAACTCATGTAAAAAGACATTTAGACTTTGTCATAAATGCCTAGCCTCATACATATATATATATATATTTATTTTGAATAACTAACATATCACTGAGGATTTATTGAGAGCATCTTTGGAGAAGACAGCATCTTCGTTCCTCAAATAGAGGCTGAGTTGGCTGTCCCTAGGAAAGGTTAGAAACCGTATATTGTCTCTAGAGCGCCCTTTGACAACAATAATCCCAAATGAAAAGCATAGTTAGCATTATTGTGACCATCTAGGTACAGGAATAGGTTACTTGCTGCTCTTCTTATTCTGCTAGCACAGTTACTTTGCCTGACTGACCACGCTTTCAAGATCAAGGAACCGCATCCTCATGTCATATATTGCCAATTCATCTGACTAGTTTTTCTCTCCAGATAAAAAAAGGGACTAGTGATCACCAGTTTCTTCTGAAAATCCTGGAAAATGTTCTGTCAGAATGTGTGCCTACCTCTTGGAGGTCCTTCATGCTGAACGTATATTCGAGGTGTGCTCTGGCTGCCTGGATTGTGTGGTTTTAGAATCCTCCTGATGCGAAATGATAATAAACAAATGAAAGAGGTTATTGAAAACATTACAGACCATAATTTTAATAAATGTTGGCTTCTGTCACTGTGTTCTCTAGTATTTATAGTTTTATATACTGCCAACAGATCCAAGTGTTTTGTCTTTTTGACAAACATTTCATGCAATCATAAATTAACTCATTTTTCAACAACATCTGACATCAGCAGTTAAGCTGTCAGTACATAGAAGTACTAGGATTGGCAAATCCTCATCTCATAATAAAAACAAAGAGCTTTAAATGAGTTCCAGACAGTGAGCTAAGTGTGCCTGGGCTGAGTCCGCTATCCCAGGACACATTGGTCACAGACCTGATAGGCAATGATTCTGCAGCTCACACAACAGCCAAAACCGCTTTCACAAATGTTGACCTCATTAATAATGCTGCACAGGTATGCAAGAGCAACTCCTGGTCTTTGGATGAATCCAGGGAAGTTTAGGCCCCTTGATAGTTCCTTGCTGACCCTTACGGAGTGCTGTGTGTTCCTGGTTTAGATCTCAAAAGCTCTTCCACACCAGGTGGTTGTTGTTCTTTCAGATGTAGTTCTAATAAAAACAGACCACAGCCTGACATAAAAATAATTTGTCTGCTTTACTGTGGCTTTTACCCAGATCCTAATGGAGCAGGACACTTTGGGCAGGCTTGTAAATGAAGTGCATGTTCCCTTTGGTGCATCATGATGCTCAGGTAGTTTGATGCCATCTCTGTGGAGGTATCTGAAGGGATGGGGTAGAGCTGCCCAGAGCTACACAGAAGCTCATGAAGACTTACTTTGCTCATACATCAGTATCACCAATACTGGTATCAAAATGGCCATGGCAAGCTCCAACGATGGATCTGTGACCATGCTAATATGCTAATGGTAGGCTGTGTTTCTAGCTCGGGTACAGTGCTGCACGAGCACAGCTATACATCCTCTTCTGCAAACTGTTTCATGCCAAGACAAATGGGAGCAGAAAGGAGCAAGTTCATTTTACTTCTTCATGCTGAAAGGAACAAAATGTTTAATTTGGATTGATAAATCTCTCAGGCTAAACCTTGAGAGACATGAAGAAGGCATATGGAGGCGTCAAGACATAACCCCCCTTAGTGCCCAAGTGAATAAATGTAAATGTAAATGTAATAAATATTATGTTACATGTTCTGGCATATTCCACCCGGTCTCCAACAGGTTGTGAATCTCTCATGGGAGGCATGTCACCTCTGTCTGATGTAGATGCTCATGTGGACATCTTAGAGGTCAGAGGAAATACTGCCAAAACTGTGCTTTAGAGCCTGCTTTCAAATCACCCAGGAATTTGACCCTCAGGAAAACACTTTTCTACTCAGGAAAAGGTTTCTACAAGTCTCCCTTATCTTGCATTTTAGGAGCCTACTGACAACAGCCTCTGTGGACCTCATTTGTGTTTTCAAGACTGTTTGTTTGGGTATAGGTGGTGGCAGTGGTGGACTATTTAGTTAAACACATCCAGTATTCCATTTATGTGGAATTTACCACTAAGGTGGGGGGAAAAAAAAAAAAGTTTTAATAAGCAGAAACTCTTGGATTAGCTAGTGACAATGAAAACAGTGACATGCTGATGCCTTATCTTTTTTTTTTGTTCAGTCTTACTGCGTCAGCTAAAGTCCTGCTCGCATTCGTCATATCTTTTCAACATTTTGGCTTTCCTCCCAGGCTGGATACATCTGATTTTTTTTTTTTTTTTTTTTTTTTTTTTTTTATCTAAAAGGAGTAGAATATAATAGGAACCATTTTTTGTTTAGTTGCTGTGGAATATACAAGAAGATAAAGAGTACCTAAATCAATAAACGGTGAGACAACAGGTCTTACTGTTTAAAGATTTAAACACTGCTTGATTCTTCATATTTCTCCAAAATGAAAAAATTGTGAGACCTTAATCATCTGAGGACCGTCACAGACACATGCTCGGATAAGGTCTGTGTTTGTTTACCAGTGTCTCCAGTGTGCTGTGTTCTTCCTGTCTTCACTTCTTTAATACAAAGCCTTTCAAGATCTTTTCCCTCAACTATTCAACTATTCTATTGAGGAGTACAGAGAGTACTTAATACAGTATATTGGTTAAAGTGCCAGTTACTTCTCACTTACACACTTTTAAATGAAGATCCTGTATTTATTTATTTATTAATTTATTTACTTTCTTACTTTTTTATCTTCCTCCTGGGGAAACAAAAAGGGGGAAAGATAGCTGAATGGGAAGTCAGGAATGAACTTCCTCTAGCCGTCCTAGACTAAGAGTGAAGGTAGCCAACATTAGCAGGTTTAGCTTCAGTGATTCTGGATCTTCATCAGTTTGGAACCCTACTGAGAAATGTCACTGTCTCACTTGCATTCAGGGCTTCAGCTGTTGATGACCCAATACGAATATGAGAAGGATGTTCATGAGAGTGAGGTTTTGGCACTACAAGAACATGACAAATTTGTGTCCTTCTCTGGCACATTTGCTGCCTGCTTATTAGTAATTTCTGGAAAAGGGAGATACAGCTAGTTTGCCCAGGTATTAACCCATTATTTCAACTTGAGAGGTCAAAACGTCCTAGCAGGAAACAAGGAGAAGCCTCACATCTTCTTTACCATTTCTCTTCTATAGTCTGGAAAGAACAGGAATAATTTCTAGCAACAAAAGTAGTTTTTATTCTTACATAGTGGTTTATTTTGATCACAGCATGGCAGTAGGTAGTTACCTGCTATTTTCTTGAGGAGAAAAATAAGAATGGAAGAGACTAAGAGACTTATCACGGTATCACACATGCTGTGGTGGAAGAATAAGGACATTCTTCAAAGCAATGAACCTTTGGAATTAGGGAACCCATTGAAATTTAGAGGTCTTCCCTCAGAGTGAGCCTAGAGACACAAAAGCAGCTTGATGTGGTCATTGGGGCAGATCACACCTTGCTGTGCTCTGAATGTAGTGAATCAGATGTGCAGCTGGAAGTGCACCCCAGCCAGGAGTGCATGCTGGCTAAAGCAGTGCTTTCCTCTTCTCACCCAGTAAATCTGTGTCTGATTGCTTAATTACAACCTGCTACGATGCATCTGAGCGCAATGCCAATCACACCATTCCCTCGCGCTCTGTTAATTATAAGCAAGAGGAAGCCTTAACTGTAGTAGTCCAATGGCCTGTCTGACTTGAAAATGAACCTCAATTCTGCAAATCCTGCCATTATAATCCCAGTTTTAGCAGGCAATTATCTTTGAGGATGTATGCAAATGTTTCCCTGGAATGGATTTTTTTTCTGAATTGGGAAAAACAACAGGTTGTCTAAATCCAAACTGTACTCCAAGTTCATCTTCAACAGGCTGTTAAAACTTAGATTACTCTAAGTTCTTGTAGCTTTTGTACATGAAAAAAAAATCATGTAGAGTTAATTAGAAACCCATATGGGAACTTGAAAAATCCATTGAAAGATCTGTCCAAACCAAAGAGAGCATAAGAACTTTGCAATGGACTAGATACTTGGTTCAAAAACTTAAATTCCTTGCAATTATAAAGAAGTTTGTCATAAATGTCTAGTATTTAGAGGCTTTAGAACATCAATTCCACCCACCTTCAAAAAAACACAAAACAATTTACAACAGACTATAACAAGATCTACAATCAAAGACCAAATGCCAGCACTATGATATGCTATGCAAAGAATGCATTGAACATTACCATGAAATCCCCTAGGAGCTCCAAGGAAGAAGACAGTGCACTGTGCTAAATAAAGAGGCAAAAAAATCTGACCTCAGCAGTCTACAGCAGTCTGAGTTCGGAACTGAGAGGTACATGTCCTCCCAGAATGCAAGAGATTCAGGGAAACACATTAGCAATGAGATAACTTATGGCCTGTGCCTGTCTGCAGCAGTCTCTGGTCATTCAGAAGAAGCTGAAATCATCCTATAAAACAACGTAGAAGACAGTTTATACTTGAGTTAGGAAACAGATTCTCCACCACCTCTCTGGGCTGCCAGGTGAAACCCTGGAGAATGGTAATGGAATTATATTCTATGATTTAAGTTTGCTTGCCAAGCCAACAGCGTCATCTAAAAGCAAAGAAAGCAGAAAAAGTGAAATCAGCATCTAAGAAGGAATGAGAGAAAGGAATGATAGAAAACCACTACATCTGAGATGTGGTTTCAGATCATTTCCAGCATTCCCATACTATGAGTGTCCCATGGACAGGTGGTCCATGAAATAGGGAGAATATAAAGAATATAAAGAAAAACAAACATGCTTTCTCACTCATGAGGGAAAAAAACTGCCAGTAGTTCTGTGGTGGTACTAATGTGGCAGGTACGTTTTAAAGGTTAACTTCTAACTTCACTGTTTTCCCACAATAGAATTATGAATATTATATTACCAAAAAGGAATCAGGGGAGAGACAGACTATGACAGTTCCTGTCTGTGAAGTGTCTTCAAACTTCTGATGTTTGTAATGAGGCTTTGTGTGTAATGAAGTACATGAGGAGTATAATAAACTTATTTATTTATTTATTTATTTATTTATTTATTTATTTTTGGTTTTGGGCTGGATTTTTATTCTGACAGATACAAATTAGGTCATAATGGCCAAATGTTAGATTCCCAATTCTCGGTTGAGCCAATTAAAATTTGCCTGACTTTTCAGCTGAGCAGAATTCTTACTGGGAGACACATGGACCCAAATGTTTTTGAAAGGCAAATCCTTTTTCTTCACATCCCTACATATTGATTTAGGAACTTAGCATTGGCTACTGAATGTAAATTAGGATCCAAAATATAGTGTTCTGTTTTATGGACACAGTTAATGAATTAAGCTTTCCAGTATGCCCTTAAGGTAAGCAACAATCATTACTTGAATTTTTGAAATGCAGAAATTTAAGACCAAGTAATCTCTGAAGTATCCATTAATGTATCACGTTCAAGACACTTACATCTTTGTTGTCCAGGGGCTTGTTCAGCATTCTGTAGATACAGAAAGTAAGCCAAAGGACAAGATCTGGAAAGACACCATAGGCACTTCCATCTTAAGTGTCAGAAAGTGAAAAATTAGGTATCTGTTCATGTCCTGCCACACACAGCAAAGAAGAGTTTGGCCGCGATGCTCCCTGTGAAGTTGATAGGGACAGTTGCCGGTCAACTGTGGGAGGTCTTTCATGCACCCTCAGGTCTGAGGTTGGCCTTGATCTTGCTCATTTTCTTTAGGAATTGAGCATGAAGTTGCAATGGTTGTATTTTGCATCAGAAATCCATGCCAAAAAGAGAACAGATATAGATGGTAGAGGAGGTTCACCTTGCAGACACAATCTTACTGTCTAATAATTATAAATACATATTTTGAATGCTATGAGTGATGCCCAAATTTACAGGGTTCTGGAAAAAAAAAAAAAAAAAAAAAAAAAAAGGAAAATTGAAGCTGTAGAAGAAAGATCTGATGGGAAATTAAAGAAAGTTGAAGCATGCATTCTTACCAGCTTCCTCTTGAATGAGTAAACAGCTGTTGTCGACACAGCCCACTACCCATTTGAAAGATGTCCACAAAGCACAGTTTCAAAGGAGAGCTATTTAAAATTATACCGGAAGGAATTACTGAGGAGAAAACATTTCTCAGCTATCTGAAAGATGAATGGAAGACATGGATGTACTTATACCAAGACTTGTTTCAATAACAGCAGCTGCTGCATTTCTATTGCTTCGTAATGATACTGATTTTCTTCTACTGCATAGGAAAGTCTCACCTTTCCAGAGCCCCTGAGAGCCTGCATAGGCTACCAGCAATTCTCATATAGCGCCAACCATTGAAGAACAGCAAATTGCATCCCCATCAGACTCCTTTACTTCTATTTTTTAAAAGGTCTTTTAAAAGTGCCTATTACAGCTGCCTACCTTCTTCATCCAAATGTACAAGAGAAAAATGCTGGAAAGTTTTCAATATTTTCTCCCAGAAATATGCCAGTTCTTGGATCAGAGAGGTAAACAATATGAAGAACTAATGGCCTTCTGTGACTGTTGAATTTGTCTTTAATTATTGAGCTGACATTCAGACTTAGAGTCCTTAATCTTGAAATTCAAGGTGAGAGGAAAACTGACACATATGATTAGATTGGTAAATTCTTTCAGAATGAAACTCAAGCTTAGGTAACCCAGGTCAACATGGAATTCTTTTTCTATGCTTCAAAAGAAAGTCAAAGAAGAAATAAATTTTCCTAAGTTGATGTATCCAGAATATTTTGAAAGTGCTATGAGGGATTTTGAGACCTGACTTTTCTGTCTTCATCTGAAACAAACTACCCTGTCCACCTCCTTCTTGGTTGCTAGAATTATAGGTGGCTAATGGCTAATCAGATTGGAAATGTTTTTGGCGTAAATGTAACTGACCTGAAATAGAAATTGTAAACTTGAAAACAAATATTAAATCAAATACATAGTCAGGTCAACTATATTTTAGTCACTACTAGAAAAGCTCTGTTTTCTGTTTCTGAATGGAGCTTACTTTTGATTAGGTGCATGTTTCAGGTCAACATATCAAAGTGAAGCTGAAATTTACACGATGAAAATTTTGAAGTCCGAGTTCAGGTCTTCTCTGTCAGGTGACCTCCTTAATGGCTGCAGGCATGAAACAATGACATGTTAGAGATTCTAAAAGCTGTCTGAGAATATGCAATGCTAGAATTCTCATTATTTCTCTGAGAGCATTTTTTTTGACACTGATGTCAATAATATACATCTAGGTATATGTCTACACTCTGTTTTAAATATGGTATTACAAAAACATTAAAATTATGCAAAAATGAGTTAATTATTAGCTACCGTTAGCTATTTTAACCTCCCTGGTTAAAATAGCTGGAAAGTACAGGCTTTATTAAAAATTTTACCACATTTGAAGGAGAACACAGTGGAGGCATGCCTCCATCGTTCAGTGCAAGTCATGGAAGAAATTCATAAGTCGTCACAGGAATCAGGGATTGAGTGTATTTCTTGCTGCTGGACTTTAACTGGCTTCTCCCTATAGATGTGCTGGGTTGTGTGAACTTACTGGCTTGTTTGAGGCTCTCTGTTCTGCAGCTCATTGTGTACTGTGGTTACATTCAGGTTCAAAATACATAAGTAGCTCTCAGTCAAGAAAGGTTTATCATCATGGTCTAGTCCTACGGGTAGTATAATCAATGACCTGGAGAATGAATACAATATCAGCAAAATGAGCAATGTTTCACCTGGAAGCAAGCTGTTAGAGCTGGCCAGCAACAGTTAGATTGCAAATTTTGTTCACATTCCTGCAGAGATTAGTCTGGAGGAGACAGAAGAGGTGGTTGCACAGGATGCTTTTTTTTTTAGCAGCAGAACACAATGCAGAAGCACAAGCAGGTATGGCTTGGCTTGTAGGTAGATATGCACAGTGCAGGTATGCATGGCTTGACTCCCTGGACCCTTCAATCCAAAACAAGAGGTGCGTGACATTTCTGCTGAGGTATGTTGGGGTAAACAGAGGCCATCTGCACTGTTCATGGCTTTGAGGGACTGGTAAATGCTGCTGGGAGGGGGAGCCTGTGTGCTCAGGGCAGTAATCTCTTCCAGCACATCTCTGTATAGGAAATGCTGTTATTCAGGGGCTTAGGAGGACAGCAAATCTTTAAATGTCTTCTGACCCTCTTTGTACAGTGGAGTGGCTCAAAAACTCTGGTTTCTCCCCAAGCAGGTATTTATATCTTTATCAACACCACCAAAACAAAAACAGAGCAGCTGGAAATCAAACTCATTCTCTCTACTAAATGCAAATGCTTCCCAGTTTGTTGTTATAGCCTGTCCATTTTGACAGCATCTATTGTTCTCACTTAAGTATCCATTAACTCAAATCTCCACCAAAATGGGCTAGTCACCCTTAGCTCTTCCTGTATGAGCTGTCCCAGCTTAAATATGCCTCAGTAATAAACACCTTAGCTTAATCTTACTGCCATAATAATATATTGCGGCCATATATTAGAAACTATTGGATAATGTATCTTACAGCACAAAACAACTTTGCAATAAATTATGAAACAGCTCCATCATAAAAAGCATAAATGATGATTCTTCAGATGAATACACCATCGATGTTTTGTCATTGCTTATTATGCTTCAAAGCACAAATCATGGGCATCAATACTGCTCAAATGACTAACGCATGACAGACTGTACTGTAATACTGCCCCTCAGCTTGATGTGGATGTGGACGCAGTTACAGCTTTAAACCACTGCTGAGCAGAGTCTGCAGAGGGGACTGGCAGGCCCCTGCTAAAAGGCAGAGCAATCTCCAGCTACCTCACTCTACAGCCAGGGCACGTAGAGCTAGACTGATACATTTCAACTTCTAATTTTATGGTTCTTGCGTCTATGGGGATTTGTGTTACTACCCTGGATTTTTATGTGTTGGTTCTAGATCCTGGGTTTTTTTTTGTTTTTTCTTTTCCCTTCCAGATTGGGGCTTTTTCCTTTATTCCTTTCACTGATTTTGGTGGAGCTACTCTTCAACTACTCCACAACAACATCAGGATATCATCAGAGACCCATAATATTAATCCTAGCCCTGTTAAAACATGTCTTTTAATAGTTGTCAAAGGGGAAAGTTGGAATATTGGCCAGAATCCTAGTTGTCTGGCAGAGTGGAGGTAGATTGGTCAAGTGGGATCGGTCAAGTATGTTGCCTTCACTGCATTGCAGAAAGACACTTTGGAGAAGATGGATTTGTCTTGATGGATATTTTATTACTATCCAGGGCCTGGAGGGGTTTACCAATAGACACAAAGCTGACACAACAGCAGATGTTGGAAGTCAAGGTTCTGTGTAATGTAATAATGCACAACACCTCAAAGCTATAAGGAACAGACTGAAATAGAGCCTCTTCCCCAAAAGAAGTGGAGTGAAAATGGTTTACATGGAATACTGCGGTTGCTATCCACTAATTGGCTCACTCTTTTAACAAGTAGGCCCAGGTTTAGCTGCTCTGCTTATGCAAAGAGAGAAAGGACGTGGAGCTGCCCAGGCTTGTCCCAGAAGATGGTGAAATGTTGATCCACACTCATTGGTTCAAATAAAAACATTAGACTTTCAAGTTTACCTGATCCTACACACTTGTGAAGAAACACAAGTGGACCTTAAGAAGAATTAGCAGATTATCCTAGTATCATCCTGGATTTGCTCTTCTTGCAATGCAAAAGGGCCAACCACGCTTTTCAGGACCCTTTGTCTTTCTTGGGCAACCTCAATATATAATGCAGTTTTTTTTCCAGTATATAGATGAGAAAACATGGAAGGACTGTCCAAATAGGTCAGCCAATTTTAAGCTATCTGGGATTCAGGTAGATGCACGCTAAATGGGAAATAGCTAGGGGGGAAAGTTCCTGGAAGGATATTACACTGCTGCATCATTCCCCAAGTACAATCTAATTCAATGCCCTAGTTACATGGAAACGGTCATCATATATCACTGTACAGGTGATTATAAGCAACAGGTAAAACTGAGGTCAAGCCAGCTAAATCCCTTGTGCTTTCTGAAAGAAGAGTTCTGTTGGCTGTTCCACACTGATGAAATTCTAAAGTCTTCTTACAGGAAAACAAGCAAAAGCGATGGGAAATAATTTCTCCAGCTTCCTAGCAGTACAGCATGCCTGTCCCCAGTATGACTCTCCCTAGGTGCCGGAATGTTTTCCTGCTGGTGCAGCGTGCTCTGCATCATTAAAAAGCTGCTTGTTTGACCTCATCATTAAGTTTTTATTTTACTTTTTTGATTGTAGTGACTAAATATAACAAAACATGATTTAAAGAGGAGACAGAAATAAATGTTGAAGAAAACAAACAGCCTCCCCCCTGCCAAAATACTGAGTGGCGTAGCAGTGAACAGTTAAAAGAATCACATTTAATTAGGCTTCCTTTCAGCACTGAAAATTCCATTTATGCACACCATTAAAATAATCTTCTGCATTAATACTAATTTGCATCATCAAAATAGCACTTCATCTATTATTCATATGGTATTGTAATTTCTCCCGACTGAGCGGGTGAAGCGTGGTAAGACTCTTCTGCTAAATACTGCACAGATATTAAGATGTCAGTAATGGCTTGGTTTTTTTCTACCACATTAGATATCTCACACAGTTTCCACACTGCTCTGGGTCTGTGTGATAACCACTGAAAAGGAAGTAATAATTGTTGCACATTTCGTATGACCTTATGGCCAAAAGGTCTCCCTCCCACAGGCATTCATGTAATCAGTCTCCCTTTTCCTGTGGCTGAAGTGCGACCTCAGTCCTCACAGGATAGTGCAGGAGCAAGAGAGACACTCTTGAAGAAAGAGCCAAGAAAAATCTCTTTTGTTCTCAACTTTGGAGGGTGGTGGCCAGTCTTGATGTGCCACCAGTCTTGATGTGATGTGATGGAGCACACCATAGGTAGATTTTCACACATCTGGGCCTTGGTTTGGCAAACTCTTGCTTTCTGTGCAAAAGAAAGTGATGCTGGTCTGCATCCATCCCTCATTATGCATGCTGGGTTCCTCCAGGGTGTGTGAGCATGTTTGTAGGGGGTTGGTGTAGCTCCCCTGTTACCAAAATGCCTGGGAGGACACGTCCTGGCTCACTCTGTGCTAAATGCCCGGCTTAGCACAGAGTTGATGTTACTGGCTCTTCAAGGAGCACATACTAATGGATATCAGGCTTTTCATCATTTTTTTTTGAGGCTGAGTGTCATACAAGGAAAGGAAACCGAAGCTCATGCTACTTCGTAGTATAAAACAGTCTTTCAACAGTGAGGTTTCCATTTACTTGGAAATACAGTTCCTTGAAAGGTTTTTCTTATTGGGCTGATTTTTTCCTCATCTACACAATTCTGAAGAAAAAGAAAATACTTTAACAGCTGTTAAGGATAAACTTTCCAGATAGCTTATCTGTTAGGCTGAAAAGATAGCGGATAGTTAGAGACATTTGAGAACTGACTGCACTGAGCATCAGCTTATATTTCTGCTCCAGCAGAGCGAAGGGCAGATGACCTAAGGGGACATTTATATACTGTGATGGAGTGAGTCACCTTGCTCCTACTGATTAATACAAAGGAAGAAATAATTGTCTATAAAGACTGCTGCTAATCACTTGTTAACAAGCTGGATGGAGGAAGAGAGGTAGGTGGGAGGTAATTTTACTTTTGACAAAGACAGAGGTCTGACCAGAAATCATCTCAAGGGTCAGTTGAAGAAGGAGAAAAAAAATCCCACAGGGTATTTCTTGGGTTTGAGACTCAAACGGCCTTTCTACTGTTAGCTGATTTAGAGTTTGCAGGAAAGTACAATACGACTCTGCAGTGTTTAAAGAACAATCATCATATAGACTAGAAAATCAATAACTAAAAATAAAACCATCCCAGGCTCAGTAAGCCTGAATGCAAGAAATCTTATAAAAGAGAATATTTTTAATATGAGATGAGAGGTCTTGCTTTATTACCGGTGTAGTTCATTTCTATAAAGCTATTTTTGCACCTAGGATGGTTTTTAATAATTACTGGGTTTCCTGTTCTGGGCTCTTTAGAGTATAGTCAGCACTACAGAGCAGATGGACTGTAAAGTCAACTAAGTCTGACTGGTCATCTTGAACCTGCCCATGGGAAGGGCACTTCTGTCAAGAACTATGTGTGAAATTACCAAAAAACTTGTGGAAACAGGCTAAATTTTCAATGCACTTTGAAATCCTTTAATTAACATGCATTATGGGCAGAATTCTATCACTGATTTCTTGCTGCTATCTATAACCATCATAGCATGATACAGGATGTCTGATAGAGTGAAAAATAAACTTCAGAATGGATATATATGGCTGCAAATGAATGTATCAAAAAAAAAATCTTTTAATATAGTCTGTGTTTTCTTCCACATTGTGAGACAATAGCTGTTTGAGTTCTTTACTAAGACTTATTGTGCATGTCATTACAGTAACTTCAAAATCAAGATCTCCATGCAGAGGTGTTTTTTTTTTTTTTTTTTCACTGTTATATTGATTCATTGGTCTTCATAGCTAAGCTTCAGTAGAGAAAATAAACAAGTAAAGTGTGGGTGAAATAAGTTTATATAAAGAGCTGGAAATTTGTACCCTAAGATCTTGCAAGATGCTTGTGGAAACAGGGAGCGGATACCTGGGAAAAGAGATCATTATATGGTAAAGATTGGCTAGGGAAATAGATTTCACCAGATTTGACAGCCTGGGAGTTGTAGTGATTGGAGAAAGGGGAGCTATTTCAGAAAAGCAGAGCTGTCTTTAGCAAATGTTGAAAATTATGACAGAGCAAGCTTGAGCAGATGGCTAAGCTTTTCCTGGATCATTTTGAAGACTTTTTATGAGAAGCAGAAGGATCATGACCTCAAAATGTATCTGTGTTTCTTTGTGAAATTAAGGATGTTGCTTTTCAGCTCCTCCAGAAGTTCCTGAAGTCAGATGATACACTGATACATCTATTAAACTCTGGGAAACATAAAAAAGAGAGAAATTCACAAGTTGCATTCTCAAGTACTCTGACTGACACAAGCACACCCAAGTCATGTACTTAGTGTTGGGCAGAAAGATGCTGCATGCTAATCATCAACTCCTAAATCTCTGAAAAATGTTCTTCTTTTCCTAGTATAACAGCTTTCAAAGCCAACAAGAGCTACAGTAATAATTAAATGTGAAAGACATAGGCCAAGCCACATGACAAGGTATAGCTGATTCCTGTTTCAAACCCATTATCTCTCCTTGAGTTGCAATATAACTTTTAGAAAAAAAGCCAATATTGATTTAAAAATTTTCAGCAATGGGAAATCTATCACAGACATTGGTAAGTTGTTCCAATAGTTAATTACTTTTTCTGTTAAAAGCTTGTGACTTATTCCTTGTCTGAGCGTGTCTAGACTAGGTTAGATCTTTTAGTATCATTCCCCGTGAAATAGAGGAACCTCTAATTAAGTTTTCAGTTCTTTGTGTGGGAACTGGTAGACAGCTTAAGTTGCCTCTGTTATCTTTCTAATATTCTGATACATACACTGAATGAGAAAAAGTCTTCCTACAATTATGATACCTTACGAAATCAAGAGGCCATGTAATTAGTGTTAATACAATAAAAAAAAAATCTAACTTATGTGTCCAGGAGTTATATTGGCCTTTCTGACTACATGCTGCATCGCGAAGTCATGACCTTTCCGAAGTCACTGATATCCAAGACGGAATGAGCTCTACTCTTGCTGTCTATTTCTTCATATGCAGCCTGACAGTTAACCGTGATAAAAACATTGTGTGTTCCCACTTTACCAGGTAGCTCTTTCACAGTAACCTCTCTTTTCTATATAGTCTATTTAAAAACCCAACTAAAGATGCACTCTGTTTGCAATTACTTGTGGAAACCTGTCAGTTAATCAGTTTACAAAAAGTCAACATCTACATAATCATTTTGTATCCTCCTAGTTTCTTGTACAAATTTTTTCCAGTACAAAGTCAAATACCTGATTGATTTCTACAGTTTTGGTATTATGGTCTTTTTTTTTTTTTTTTTTTCATCCAATTGTACAATCTCAGGAAAAAAAATACATTGTATTATTTTAGCAAGTTTTGTTCTTATACTTGAATTCTGCATTACATATTGTCTTCTTTAATTCCTTTTTAAAATAATTCTTGTATTAGCCTGGCTATTATTTTGCCCAGGATAAGTGACAGATGGAAATTTACCAACATTTGTCTTTTCAAATACTGACTCATTATAATTTTCTTCTGGTTTCTTGAAATGTTCCTAGTATTCTAAAGTATATACTGAGGACATTCTGAATGCCTTCTCTTTTAAGAAGCTTGGAGGCAAAAAATGTGGAACCATGGTTGAAAAAAATGCCACAATTTAGTAACTACTCTTTCAAAATCCACCCAAACCAATAGTGGTTTTTCTTTTTACTTACAGAAATAACTTGGCCATGCATAGCTTTTTAACATAATAACTTTGGATAGTTGAATTAATATACATATTATTATTTAATGCCAAGAAGGATGGTTCATTATGACATTAATAGTTCTTAATGGTCACGGTTTAATGATCAGGTGCACTCTTATAATTCTCTTGTGTTACTAATATTTTTGTTCAGCAGGAGCAGACTGCAATTCAATCCACTTTCATACAGTGGTGAAAGTAAAAATGAACTGTGGTTAATAGGCATGTAATAGATATTTCTCTATTATTTTGTAGTGTATTTAGCATATTTTTTGTTTTATTGAGTACAAATTAATAAAGTAATAAGGTTTTAAAATCTGAGCGATGAGCATTTGGTATACATGACGTAAACTTTTATCCAGAGGATGGTCAGCTGGTTTAGGCATGATTTAGGTATTTTTGGCAACCTATATGCATGAGATGATAGTACAAGATGTTGGTCAGATAGTCCTAGTGGTGATATCTGGACTTTACTTTAGCAAATATGTTCTATCATGCATTTTCTATCTGGTTGCATTTAGTACCCTAAGACCAAAAATCGTCTCATTTATACCAGAGAAAGACCATCAAAGAAAACCCGATTCAGTAATCAAAAACAGGTAGTATCCTTGATCAGAATAGAAAAACTGTGAAACTGTGTGGGAGTTCCCACATCACATGAGGGGGAATGTGTTTGCTGAAGAGACAATAATTAGGCTATAACATTGATAAACAAGTTCCTATGACTGGTTTAGTCCTGCTGAGCATTTGTCCTTTATTACATCTTTACCAAATATTTCTTTCCTTGATTCTTCCTTTCTTTTATTTATATGAATATGTTCATATGTATGTATGTGTGTATATATATATATTTACTTATTTAATTTGAGATCAAATATCAGAAGAGCTTAAGCATAGTAAATCATCACATGTTATGGGAGAGGTCAGTTACAGTGGTTAGAGTCACAGCTGTCATGACTGAACTGTAAAGTAACATTATAGAGCCATTAAAGGTTTGGGAATTGAAGCTATGGTGTGTTATTTCAGGTGAAAAGGGATGCATTTTCCCATCTGTTCTTTCAGTCCCCCTAGTTAAACAGATTAATTACTGGCGCGATTCCAGCCCATTAGGGACTGATATGCCTGAATTATTTTTTGCATTAATAAAGGACTGCGATGAAGCATACAGTATTTTTAAAATAAAAAGCACTAACCTATTAGCTCTAGAGAAGAGATTTCAGATCTGCCTTAATTTACTAGATCTTCACTCTCTTAAGAATGTCCTTGCTGAACATTCGACAGTGTTATTAAATCACCAGAAGATGATCTGTTGCAACTGCTCAGAAACTCTGGAGGGCTGTAACAAGGCAGAGAGTGCTGCCTGCCAGATTACATCGCAGGCATTTTGCTTTCTCACCGCTGCTTTCCCCTAGTATGAGAATTCAGATGAGACGTATCTAAAAAATAAGCAACATCTCTAGGCTGCACTGAAGACATTAATATGACATATTTGCGTCATACCTGTTTAAATATGGGGACTGCCACAACATTCAAAGGAGCTCTGGTGCTGTTCATCCCATGCCCTGCATCTCCCAAACTGGGACCGTTCAGCTTAGGGGAAATGCATGATTTTCTTCTGGATTTTCTTTAATTTTGTATGGAGTGTCGGATGCTGAATGATTCACCTCTCTCCCTGTTTTTGCAGCTTCCCTGGGAGTTCCCTCTGGCTTGCTTGTTTCTTAAAAACACTCTAAACCAGATAGCTATTACGGTAAAAGGAGAAGATGTATTTAGGAATACATTTCATAATTAATACAGCAGTAACGTAGGAAATGAGAGTGTCCTTTTATAAGTATGTGTATATTTGTTTGCCTTCAAGGGATCTTCTTGATTTCCATCTGCTTGCTCAGCTGCAATGGTGTCCTTAGGCAAGGCTCTAGTCTTCAGAATTGCTTTCATTGATTGGGATCTTGATCTGGAGACAAACACTTCCCTAGAGAGTCATTTTGTGTTTGGGATTCTGTTCAAGTTCAAACCTTTTCCCTCGAGGACAGTCTATCACTCATAAACTTGATTCTTAATCGAAATATTACATGTTCACATTTCTCCCGAAGGGTCATTTCCTGCCCCTGCCTGTCTTCAGAAGTGCTGGTCTCTATTAAGCATGGATGGCTCAGTGGACGGATTTGCGGGCTGGACAGTAAACAAAACCTGCTAACCTCAGCTTCAGTAAGATACTCTGTAAAGGAAACATTTCCCCTAGTATTGGAGTTCAAACACATGTTTGACTATGTAAAATACTGAACATTGTCATAGACATAAACATTGTCATAGACATAAACACGTTTGACTATGTAAAATATTGAACATTGTCATAGACATAAACACAGATCAAAACCTTACACACAGATCAATACTTACACAAATATATACAGGAAAACCATGTCTGCAAACAGTTACAAATCCAAAATCTGGGTTTGGACTCTCATGAGATACTACAGTAGCTAAGCAACATTTATATCATAGGAGATGATAAAAATCGTCTTGTCTTTGATGAATACCATAAGGTAGAAACAGCGCATAGACATTTATGGACAAGTCAGGATGAATACTGAAACTTGATCGATGTTTTCTCAAAAACAAGCAAACAAGCCATAGAAACATTGATATGATTTCATTCCTGTTGTTTGTTGAACTCTCTTGGCTTTTCAACCATGACAAATGGCAGAGAGGCGAGGACGCAAGGAAAAGGAACTGGCATCAAAACATATTGACATATTGATACTTGTTGTATTAAGCAAGAAAACAAGTGAAAATGTCAGAGAGGGCAAAGTTTTTAAACAGTGTGGATGCCACGGGAAGAACACATCTGCTTGGTGCCGTTGTACAGTCTGGGCACCAAAAACCAAGTGCGGATGGAAGAATCATTGATGTGAGGAACCAAACAAGTAGAACTGATATACAGTTTGGGTAAATTGTCTAGACTTCTTCTGGGACAGCAGAGGTTATTTTCTGTTCTCCCTCTGCCCCTCACTTTATTACTGTTTTATTTCTGTATTTGCAAGCATTATTGAACCTGTTTTTCCCTTCAGACCCATTACTGGAAAATACTCAATCTTTAAGCCAGGCACAGCAGTAGAAACAATCAGTTACAGGAAATCAGAAGACTTAAAATAAGAAAAAGTTATCAAACACTTGGAGTAATACCGCTCACTGCTGAGATGTGAGTTTTGGCAGCTCTCCTAAACAAGGTAACCCTTAATTAATACCAAGATGAGAGATCACCGAAGAAAACCCAGCTCCATGAGCAACACTTTCTCTTTTCAATCAATTTAGTGTGGCTCTTCCAATACAGTCATTAACTCTCCTACTGGTTTTGAATGAATAGTTCCTTATTTTTCAGTTTCAGTTCCTTATTTTTCTTTTCTGTTTATTTTTATAGAAGAGGGTCTTGTCTGTTTAGTTGCATGAAAATGTAAGAGTCACTTTTATATCCCCAAATTTGACAAATATGGTAGCTGTTACTACACTGATGATGTTGAAGTGAAGTTTTATATCATGAGTGACTGTTATGCCTTATCCTTTATTTACTGCTTATGAATGCCTCTCTCCCAAGATAAATGGAGTTTACAAGCAGAGAGCTGATTTCAGCTTGAACCTAAACCAAAAACTGGCTTAAAGAAATATTTTTTCTTGAGCGGATGATGAATTGGATTGGTCAGTATGAAATCTTTTTGAAAATGAACTACTTTCTTTTATTTATATATACATATATTTTTTTTTCTCCCTGGAAGAGGAGCTAAAGCCAAACTGTTCTTTTGAAATATGCCACATTTAAACCTGAACTGAACCAGAATAGCTCAGATCACACCTGGAACAACAAAGGGATTGAATCAAAGTTTTGCTGGTGTGGCTCCTTGTTTGCAAATAAAAAAAGCCCCACAAATGCATATAAATTTTGAAGGAAAAGCCCCCCAAAACTTACCATCTGCTTAAAAGAAATCAGAAACGAGACAATGGGATGTTCTTTTCTTGTGTATCAACACTAGAGCCATGAATCCTAGTGAAAAGAGATTATCCCTCTACTAGGTGTCTCTCAGGTAGTGACTTGCACAGCCATCCCTGGGCAGGTTAAATAATGAGGTATATCAGGCATGGAGAACCTTACTTAATGCCTACTCAAGTGATGCTGTTCATTGACACCACTGATGCTTGGGTCAGGCTCAGAGACCACAAGAGCATCCAGACGCTCCTGAAGGCTATGGAGTTCGCTTGGTGAATTCAGAGACCCCAAGGGCAGTAGAGTTTCACTTCCCATTCATTTTACTGAAAATAATAATAATAATATTAAAAAAAAAGTTAAAAACACCAAGCCAAAGGCTTGGATCTTCAAACATCACCACAATGGAGAGCACCACATCTCTCACTTACTATAGCTACTCCTGGGGAAACTTCCCTAATAGGATTTAACAGTCTGCTGCACAAGAAAATCAGTGGCATTCAAAAAAAAAGCCCTCCATTCCTTTCCTCTCTCTCCTTTGTTCAAAGCTGCCAGACTGAAGTTTACTAAGTAAATATGCAGAGACTTAAAATTAGCTCTCAGTTAACATGGACTGAAATGGGAAAAAATCCCCTTCTGTCTAATCTAATTTACTGCCAGAACCAAGAGTGTCAATAGAAGAGAGTCATCAATATGACTTGCACACTGAAAATAATTCATTTCTCTGTGTTCCCGGGTGGTCATGGTGCAGATGCAGCGGTTGCTTGCATCCCGTAATTAAGCCCCAACAGCTTTACAATTGTATTATCTGTTACATACATTATCCTCAAATTGTTTCCCTTCCAATGATGTGTCTGACTGATGCGTTGTGCTGCCTAACAGCTGACACAAGGATGATGGTGATGATGATGCAGTGCCAGCAAAATGAACCCTCTGGTGCAGACGCTGGGATGATGTATCACCCTATAATATCTCTCTTTAAGCTGTGGAGAAAACTGCAAGGTGGGACAGGACGACACAGCTGGAGAGTTTGAGGGGCTGGGAACAATCTCCCCTTTAGGCTGTCTCTCCAGCACAGTTTCTGCTAGTTTTATGACAGTAGGTTTCTAAACCTGTCTAACTTCCCTCCCTCCTTCTGTGTTTAGATAACACTATTTAACTTTTATAGCACTGCAGTGGCAGGGATAAACTGTGACAACCGAAGCTGAAAAGGGAGAGAAGGTACCAGACAACCCCATGCAAGAGCACATGGCTCTCAGCACCCCATTCAGCAGCACCTCAGATTAGATCTCATCACCATTTCTGAGGCTCTGCCCAGCTCCTACCTTTCCTGTTCACTGCCTTGGCCAAAGTGTTGTCCTCTCCACCCCCGTGGCCACTTTCAACCTGCCAACACTTCCAGCTTGGCTGTTTAATTCTCTGCAATTCCCAATAGTGCCCATGGGACCTTTCATATACAGCCCTCTTCATCCATGGCACAACTTCCACCCATCTCTTTAAAACTCCTCAGTGCCATCTTACTTAACAGGGAATCGACTCCACTACACGCTGCCTTGGCAGAAACCTTGAGCACTGACAAACTAGATGGTTTTCTACCTCAGATACTATGTGCAGACAGTATTTATTATTTAGTAGCAAATTTTTCTCATTAAAATTTGCAAGAGTAAGAAGTCTGATCCTATTTATGTCTGATGGAGAGTAGTCCAAAAACTTGGCACGAAGTACCCTTGCCTGTTCGCAAAAGTAGGCTAGAGCTGGCAGTTTGCCTGGTTCTCTTTCTCTCTTTAAACTACATCCATCCTCAGATCATGAGCTCCTGTGCATAAAATAGCCCCATCCTGAACCTAGCAAAAATTGAGCATAACTTTAAACAGACAATTATCTTTTATACAAATAGTCTCCCAAAATGTTTTACTGGTTCAAAAGAGGCTAATGGATTAACAAAGAGCAAAGTAAAAGATGGGGTCATTTAGAGCAATGAGTGGAAAGTATTTGTAGCTGTGGTTTGAAAAGAGAACTCAACCAGGACATGAAGAAGTGTTGCTGTGAACGAGGAACTGCAGTTACTGGAGGTGCAATGAAAAGTATTATTATATTCAAGGAGTCAAGGAAACATAGTGAAGAGGAAAGAAAATTATTGGGACAAATGGATTAATGATTTTAAAATCTAAAAGGAAATCATTAAAATGGAAGCCTGTAATTACAGGAAAAGTCCCTAGGAAGTGGTTAGGAAAGTGTTGTCTGAGGTAACTCTCCAAGCATGAGGCATGGATAGTTTTGTATATGACACAATACAAAGAGCTCCAGTAA
>VZSV01000267.1:394647-420094 GCA_013398735.1 Nothocercus julius | reverse complement strand
GAAAGCTGATGCACAATGTTACATTCGGGAAAATGCATGGGGGGTGATGATAAACTTGTGGAACTCAAAAAAAAAATTAGGAACAGGATTAAAAATTGCAGGGAGTGATCAGGTACTGCAAGCACCACACAAATTCTGGATGATACAGAATTAGTTTGCCTATCGACTTTTTGTGCATTCAAACCGAAGCAGAAAAACTGGCACTTACTAAAGAATCATCTAGATAATGTCTACAAGGAGAGGGGACTGTGTGGGAGGAATCTGGAGTGTCTCATGGTATCTTCTTTTCAAAGAGGCATTGATCCATGACTTCAATAAGAACTACATCAGAGCTCGTTTACCCTTCTTCTTTTTTTTTTTCCCTCAGATATCCCGATGCTTTCTTGGTTAATATGCATGTAGTCTCATCATGCTGTCTTTGGGCTCAATACAAAAGCAAAAAAAGTCAAATTAAGCCTACCTATCACTTCAACAAATTTTTAGGCCCTGCCTTTGAAGATATTCAGAAGGGATTCAGGATCACCTTCATTGCTGGTTCAGGGATGAGGTTGAGAAAACGGCAGATTTCCCACCATCTCCTTGACTCTAGACTGCTGGACTTGCTCAGACACAGCTTAACTGCCTCAGTGCCAGGACTTGTGTCTTCATGTTATTTTCTTCGATGCTTAAAATGAGCTGCAGCAAACTTGAGGGAAGTCATTAAAAATAAAATGACTCATCCCATAAGGCAGCAAGGGACTTAATTGGATCCCAAAATGAGTAAATTGAGTTGGTCCATGGCAGCATAGAGCAGATGCCAAGTTTCTCTGAGAGCGTGGAAAGCCCCGTCTGTCAACACAGCGCAACCGTGGGGGGTCAGAGGGTGCCAAATATCAGTCAATAACGCTATACAAGGAGTGCATATGGGGAGGCAGAAACATGCCATCAATAAGATCTGCAGCTCACTGCGCCTGCCATGATCCCTGGAGCAGAAACTCATTGTGAAGATCCCAGTGTGCAGTGTACTATGGGATCCTGCTGCAGGGTTAGTCATTTATTATCTTCCTCAGTGGCAGCCAGGCGAAAATTTTTAAACAATGACAAGTGGAAAATTCAGAAAGCTGGAATGCCTGACGAGCACCAGTTCAAAGCCCTTTAATGAACTGTGATTAAGTGTTTCATGTCTCAGTTAGGACCAAGCTGAAAGTTGGCTGAGGCCCACACAAAAGCTTCCTGTGACTTCTGGCCCCTGCCTTCAGAGTTTGGGTTTCATTTATAATGTCTTTTGGGTAGCAGAGTTCCACATTAGCGGTTAGTTGGAGCCTACCAAGTTTGCTATGTGCATGCATATTAAGGGAGGCGGAGATGGAATTGTTACGTGGTGCCCCTTTGACATTAGGGAGAGTACTCCCAGGATTTAGTCACCACCCAGGATACACCAGATCCCTCCTGACCACTGAAGGAACATGCCACATGGCTACAATAGACACAGCAGGTTGTTGTCCTAATGTCCTAATTGTCCTAATAAAAACACACACCAGATACAATGCAGCTCAACAGGGACCTCAATCCATCATTCTTGCAGAGGGAGAAAAATATAGTTCTGCAAAGATAAACACACCTAAGGGACACTTAAACTGCTATCATGTGAAGAATGGATGGCCAAGCTCCTTACTTGAGGCAACCTGGTTAATTGCCCGTTTGGGACAGAGGCCATTTGAGGCTCCTCAGCCTCAGAGGCTTTTTCTCTGCTCCACCTCATCCTGCCATGCACTGATGTGCACTCAATGACTGCTTTATTTCCATTAGAGTCAATAGGCATTTCACTTCCTTAAACAACTGCCACCGGTTAAAATGAAGTATTTGCACATATCATGGTTTTTATAATTTAGTTCTGCTCAGTCTGCAGTCTTTTTCTTTCCTCAAAAAAATGTTCTTTCAAAAATGACTTTTTTGAAGTAGAGGATATAAAGTCTTTGTAAAAAAAGAGTGATTTAAAGATTTCAGTGTGATTTAATGTAATTCCAAACAATATTCTTTATCATTTTACCTATAATCGTTTCTCTTTGATGATGTAAAGGTTTCTGTAACTCTATCCTGCTTCCTGGCAATTATTCATATCTTAGTTGAAAGGCTTTACATTCATATAACCATAATTTTTATATTAATGATTTGCACATCAGCTACCCAGTAATATCTTATAGAGATATTTTTCTCATTCTGCAAAATCCCTCTTATAATTATTCCAAAGCCAAAGAGCATAAAATGTGCCATTTGGAAAGGAACTTGTTGATATCCCTTACTCAGTGGAGATATTGTCATCTGGAAGTTTCCCAAAAACTGACAACAGTATTCATCTCATAACAAGTTGAGTTTCAGCCACAAAAAGTTTTGAAATGAAGAAACGGCTACTTTTTTTTTTTTTTTTTTTTTTTTTTTTCAGGGACACCAAAGATGGTAAAAGGAGACATTTGCACAATTATTTGTTCAAAACTATTTTGAAAATAGTTGGAAACTCTTTGGGGCACCTACACTTTTGAGAAGGACAAAAGGTCCTCCCTCATTCCCCGAGTCACTCCATTTTCTCTTGTCCTGCTTTGGTAGTTGTCACTAATAATTTTCTCTTTGTTGCCAAAAGCACTTCGTACTGAATGAAAATTAGAAGTAGAGCTGATAACAGAGCTTCTAATAAGCCACTGTCTCTGTATGCCATCAAAAGCTGTCAGGCAAAATGCAGAGTATGTTGAGATGTTGTTTGGTCTTTGGCTCAACAGCACTGTTGGAGAGAACAGCCAGAAACCTTTCTTCAGAAAACAACACCTCATGCTGTTTAGAGATGTTTAATCCGTGGTGAGTTTTGAAGCATTTGTTAGAGAAGCCAATAGTTTCTCCTGTCTGAGGAGACGTTATTCTAACCTTGGACATTGATCCCATGAAGCTAGCTTTATCTGCAGTGATGGAGTACCTGCATGGAAGTTCTATGCAGATGGAGGTTCTGCATCCTTTATGGGGCGATGTGGACAAGCGGTGTCTAGAAACGCTTAGCGAACATCGTAAATAAAAACAGCTCTTTTAAACACAACACATCAAAGTTATTACTTCCATGAGTTTGTGTCCTAGAAGTTTCTTTTCCAACTACTTAATCAAACTGGATTGGAGAAAAAAAAAAAAAAAAGCATTCACACTTCAGAGGGTTCCTGTCGAAGTAGTAATGATGTAGTGTAATCAGTTATAATCACTTGTATTAAAAAAAAAAAATGCTTCCCATAAATGGCAGCTCATTTTTTTCCACCCCTCACACACAGTGCAAGACAAATTCATGCTACTGCCATAGCAATCCTGTCAAAGAATAATTGGGGGTGGTTTTGTCTTTTGGGAGAAAAGGGGATACCAAATTGCAAATTAGAGTCAGATCACTTTACCAAGAGTAAGGGAACAGCCCAACATCATGATATTTCTCAAGGACTCCACATTTGATTATTTCCCAACCATACTGTATCCTTGGAAAGACATCTACAGTTGTGAAATAAACTACAGAGGAGATTCACAGTAATTTCTGGTATTTCTGGCAGCTGAGATGATCTGAACTTTCTATTACAGTGCGTCTGGCCTCTTAGACTGAAAATTTCTTCTCTCCCAGAGCTAGAGTTGCATGCAACATAACTGGGATGTCAGCTTTAATTACGCATTTTAGTTGTTCAGAGAATTATCAAGGAATATATTCGACTCCTGCCCATCTCCACCAAGTGACAGATTAGCACTGTTGAGAAAGGGAATATTGCAATATCGGAAAAATTAGGCACCCAATATGTATTTCAATATTGTGCATCAAGTACTATAACTCCTCAAAGCAGCCACAGTTATGAATTTTACTGAAGAGCCATGAACTTTTTCATTCACAGTTCACAAGCCTAGAAAGGACCATTATGATTACTTAATTTGACTGTTTCCATAAATACTATGAATTACTATTCAAGTGAGTGAGTCATACATAAAACCGTTTAGGTAACAGTATTTTTGTGAAAGTATTCATTGCAGAACGAAAAAAAAAAACTAATGGAGGTCTTTAGGTAAGCTCGAGCAAACTTTAATTTCTCTACAGATTTGTATATATTCTATTTTACTAAGTATTGTACTTTATCCAAGTATGTCTCATTTCAGTTACCCGTTATTAGACCTCTAATCTTTGCAGACAACATGGATGAGTTTCATTTGACTATATGTAGGTACACATGCAATGTAACCTAAAAGTCTTGAACAATCATCCTTTCTCTCTGCCATGAACAGATACCTGTTTGTTATAGTCAGTGAAGAATAAGCTACAGTTCTTCTCATTCTGAAGTATGCCGTAAAATCCATATGATGCACTGTGTTATGGAAGTGATTACTTCTCTCCAGTAACTGTGGGGTCCATGGGTCACGAAATTGTCATTAGATATGATAGCAGTTGAGCCCTGGAAGATGAAAAGTTGCTATGTCTTTTGCCAAAAGATTGTTACCTAAATATGGCCTAACATCCTTTATCCGACCTTATAGACAGAGTGAAATATACAAATACCTGGGATATTTCATTTGAGAAATGCACAATATTATGTCACACATGAAACTACTGAGCTGGGAAATGTGATGCAGAGGCAGTGCATAACTTTGTTTCGTCATTGTGAAGCATTTCCTTGATATCTGAGACTGGCTTCATCTCCTCTGACCTTAGAAGTGACATTCAATTTTAGGCAAAGACACCTAAAATTTAAATTCTACAAGTAAATGTCCAAATGTACACTACATTTCTATGCTGTCTTTGCAGTCAGTGAAGATTTAGTGAGTTGTCTATAGAGTCCATACAATGATTTGTCTTGTGTTAAAGTAGATATCTACTCTCTGGTCATCTGTTTTGCTCCCTGGGCTCTGTTGACTATATTGATAAAGGGCTCAGCCCAGTTGTTTGCAGATAATTGTCTAGTGTCATTTGAGATGCCCTAAGGTACCTTGACTGTTCTCTTCCTGACACTCTAAACGAGAGAAGGTCTTCAGCAAAGCCTGCATCACATCTGGCAGCCTGTGACCTTATCCTAGGAAATTTCCAGTGGCACTAGATACTGTGTTTAGGTAGCATAACTAAAATGGAAGCTGTATAGCATATAAGTAGGAATTCACAAACAGGCATCATAATCTTTTTTCCCTGGAGGTTTTTAATGTAGATAACTATATCTGAGGTAGACCTCAACTCCCTATAGTCAGTGGATTGGAGTAGGTACTTCTAGCACAGACTGGATGCACATTCTGCATCTTCTCCACGGGAAGATAGCCCAGACATGCACCGATCATAGCATAGTCTAGAGTATAAGACCAACTCTTAACATTTGACCAGATGAATTCTAATAGAGTCTGCTCAGTTTTAAGACTGTTACTTTTTAATTTCTGTAAAATTATCTTGATACCAACCAACATTCAGAAGAGAGTAATCTGGATGCTGAGAAAAGGGAGAAGTATAGCAGAACATCTATGTCCTGTAGCAAGAACATAGGGAAGAGGTCATTTGAGCAGAAAAAAAAAAATGGATAAAAAAAGAAGAATTTTTTTAAAAAAGAAGAAAAAATAAAAAGAAAAGAAAAAAGTAAGGTCTGAAATGCTCTAAATGTTTCCCTTTCAAGACTGAGGTTGCTGACAGCAACCTGTGGAAGTTTACACAACATTTCACATCCTTATGAAACAGAAAACATAATGCTCATTGGTGTATTAGATTCTTTTTGATTTTTTAGCATCTTGGGTCTAACTGAATCATTTTCCCCTGTCGGAGGAGCACCCTAGTGTTTCTGAAGTGCAAGAAGTAAAAGACAATACAAACAGAAAACAGACAATAATCACTCTCCTGTTACGTTTGTATAAATAAGTCCTCTATGATAGTTTAAAATGGACGATGATAGCAGAATAGGAAAAACTCCCATTTTTTCCATAATAGAAATATATGCAAAGACTGGAGAGCTCGTTACCATCTGATATCTTGTGCTTCAATTACTAGGTTATGTTTCCTAAACAGAGTTAAGATAAAGCAAAATATAATCCTATTTTTTGTTGAAAGAGTATGTTGGGGCTCTGTATAATGTTCCCTAATTGCACATCAGAATTCATAATTCATTTACCCAATCCATATTAAAATTTGAAAGATGGGTAAACACTTATTTTAAAAAATACAAATCTCTGATGACTGGAAAGTGTTTAGCTTTGATTGTGTGCCAACTAGCAAACTGAATACTTTACTTTCATTTGCAGTGATCGTATTATTTAGCACCGCAACAACAACAGCAATAACAAATTAAAAGTGCCTACAATGCAAACTCTTGATTTCAGGACTTGATTGCTTCTTAAATTGTTGAAAAGCCCATAAAAATATCATCTTTAGGCCTATGCGTCCTCCATATCCAACAACAACGACGACAACAAAATTGAAATATCTGTAAATCAAATGGTGTGCTTTGTTGTCTGCAACATACACAACATTTCTATGGAGCTGGTTAGAATATCACCAAACCAACCACTCTAGGCCTCCTCTTGCAATTAGTCATACAAATACTGCATTTATATTATACCTTAGAAAGGAAGTAAGGGAGCATTTGTGATGAGTTAATTCTTCAGCTCTTCAGTCATACCAGGATTTTGCTGTGAAGCGTGCAGTACATCAACTGAACTGCATGGCTCAACTACCAATAGCTTGAAAATGTAAAGGCAGAAGAGGTGGTTCTTATCACAGAGACAAGTGAAACATGACACAAAATGAGGCAAAATTAATGGTTAAGACTGTCTCTCAGTGGGAGGAAATAGTAAGTCCCCATGCTCCATTTCTCACCCATCAGAAAAATCGCTTCTCAGGTTTCCTTGTTTTGAATGGAGGGTTTTACTGTTGCATTTGAAGGTGTTGGTAGGCTCCAGGTAGACAAAGGAAGCTAGAACTTCTTATGGAAAGCTCTGGTACCCCATTTCTGGCATCAGCCAAACATATCTATTGCATAAGTGTTCAGAATTTCAAAGATGTACAAAAATAAAACCAAACCAAACCAAACCAAACAGTTCCCACAGCTCAGCTGGATGGGGAATGAGGGAGAGTATTTTTACTGGAATTGTGTGTTGAAGGCAAGTGAGGGCAGGAGGAAGCTGGAGGATTGGCTGTGAAACAAACAAAAAAATGTTTCATAAAATATGTCTAGGAACTTTTGGTTTTCTTTCCACTAGTCTTCTACAAACTAGTCTTTTATAAATTTTCCTCGAAGGAACATATAAGAGAGAGATGCATCTCAGAAAATCAGCTTGGATACAGTAATAAATTGCAACTTCATACACATTGATAGTGAATTTCGTACCCACCAGGCAATTAGTTATCCTATAATGTTCCCCTTTTGTCTCACTGGTAGTCTTCTATGATTAATTTCTATTTATTCATTGAATCATATCTGAGACCTGGGAAACCTTGACAAACTTGCTGAAAAGTTGCTATGAAATGGATATCACTGAGAAATTCCTGATCTGTTCTTGCACATCCATTAATTCTTCAAATATTTCTTTCCTTCTCCTCCCCTGTGAACTGCTGTATGCAAGGTCTTCAAAGATGTTCTTGTCTGCAGAGTTAATTTACCTGTTGCTCTTTGGCTTAGTAGAGAAGAGGTGATTGTGATACACAGAAATCTTGTGTTGATGCAACCATATAGGCAGAAATTAATGCAACTTCAATGGCATTTTGTACGTACTTTTTCATCAAATAAATGGAAGGATAACAGTAGGACAGCTGTATATTGATGAACTGATACACAAAATATATGGGACGCCATTGTCTCTAGCTTGTGGCATCATCTTCCTCACTGCATGGTCTACCTGGAAAGCCACAAGCACGTTACATCTGGTTTAAACAGGTGTAAATGGATATATGATCAACAAGGTAAAGATGAGTTCCAAAAACTTCATTTTGAACTCCTCTGACCTTTTTCATAGCTTGAATTACTGGTTTGTAATTTTGAGTTGGACTCATTTTTGATATAGGCCTAAGATGTTCTTGTACCTGCATAAAAGGTGGTGTAAAAGAGGACAAGTGGCTTCAGCATATTATGGCACTTGGCATTTCAAGGTAGTCTTCTCGGAGAGGTACCTTGTTTGCCTGGAGTACCTTGCCCTTAGCTTCACTGTGTCTGGAATAAAGCCCGTGTTGGATACAGGGTTTGGGATTATGAGCATTATATTTTAGGTTAAAATTTAAATTGTGAAATATGCCTAATAATAAGGGTTCAGAATGGAAAATCAAGCTGAGAGATGAACAACACAGGAAAATATTAGGGAAAGGAACAAAGGGATGTTTCTGACGAAGACAAATAACTTGTCTGTCCTCCTTGGCATTGAATTCTCCTTCCTCCTTGGATGTGTCCTCTTCCGTTCTAGTATCATCAATCCATTGCATTAATATGATGTTTGCTCCCTCTTCTAGATCATTAATGAAGGTGTTCAATCTTCAGTTCACTAATTAAAACTGACCTTGGTAAGGACAGCCTAGGTGGACTTTAGGGAATGAAAAACAAGTAGGCGGAAATACAGGAGAGAATTTTAAGTCATGAAAATTGTACATCAGAAGTCAGACGAAGTATTGAAGTTGTTGAGAATTTAGTATTGTGGCATAATTCACCAGAAGGGAAACAACTTACTGACTGCATGGTCAGGAGGCTGTGAACACCCTGAAGTCCAGGGACTACTAGCCGGAAGGAATAGCCAGGCTCCTACATTCTGAAATGTACAGCAGAACTGATTGGAAAATTTCCAGTAAATCTCAGTTTACCTGAGAGCGCTGCCTAATAATATACAGTGTTTTTGAATAAGCCTCCTTTGGTTCACTGTGATTAAGAAGGTCTTCATCTTTGATGACCATGCTTATGAAAGCGAAATAGGATTTGCAAATATATCAGGATGTTTGCCCAGAAAGTCAGACAAATGCATTGTATATATCATTTGATACCTGTTCATTTGACAGTTTCATAACATAGGCATGGAAATATATCATTTATAAACAGAATAAGAATGCTGAAATAAAATTATTTATTTGAAGGGCCAACAGAAACATAATTCTATTGGTACAGTAATACACAAAGAGGGATTTTGGCCCTTTAGTTCCTGCATGCAGACTTAGATAGCATCTTTTAGAAGAGATTGTCTTCAGATACTGCCTCAGAAGTTAAAATAGCAAAAGAAAGTGGATATTTTATTCACTAGTTTCTTTTTTCCTGTTTGCACAGTTGTTTGTTAGAAACATACGCAGCAAGAAAGGGCCCAGTTAATATTCTAAAGCCCAATGACTGCATTGAATAAAGAAATGTAAACAATCTTTCTCCTCTAGTTGTTGGTACATGACTTTGAAATCTCCTGATATATCTTCTAAATTGTGGTTACAATTCTTGTTTGGTTAGAAAGAGATAGCTCCTCATTTTTCTTTCCAATCTCCTATCCGGCTCCCATGACTTTGCAAATTTTACCTGCTGTTCTCAGAAGCAAATACATACTAAAGCTCAATAGCTGGCAGTAAGTTATACTTGAGCCCCGAAACCTGATATATCAGCACCAGATAAGAAAGTGTCTGGATTAAATGAAAATAACTAAAAGAAAAAAAAAAAAAGAAAATTAACAGGTGATTATGTGGCAACGAGATAACACAATCACTCTCTAGTAAAGTCTCTGCAGTGCCTCTGTGTGTTCACATAGATTCTGTAGCCTCAGGTCAGCCTTGGCTTGTTCAGTCGCAGATCCATCTGGCTAGCAAGTTTGCTAGCTCAGATCATAAATCATTGAAAAGATATTCTGTTATTCCAGGCACTGATGCTCCAGTTTGTTGATGCTCTTTTCATTCAGGGGCACGGTGCAGCAAAACAGGTCATTGTCTGACTTATGCAGCACTTCTAAAAGAGGTCGGTAAAAAGCTCAGAATCACTAATGTCCATTATCTGTCCACTGGCAATGACCTTTCTGTGAGATACCCACAAAAGCACAGCTTGCGCTGAGATTTACCACTGGAAGGTCTGTTGTTGCTAGGCAGATGCTCTGGATGGAGATAATGTTGGTTGTGAGACAAGCAAAGATCAGGACCACCTGACACATATCACAGATGGACATGTGGGAATATCCCAAATCCTTACTCCATTCCTCTAGTCCTCTTTCCCTAAGAAGATTTATGGCTTCTATCATAGCACTCCCTGGGTACCTCACTGCCACCCACAGCCTGTGCTGTGAGGAAATTGCCTTTCAGAGAACTGCCTATCTCTGTATGAGGAAACACAAGCGCACCAAGGGAGCCAAAAGAATGATGAGACTGTCTGTAGCAACATCAAGAAAAGTAGTCGTGAACATGCCAGGCCTCTGACCAATATTTCCTACCAGGTGGCCCTGCTACCAAATATTCGTGGTGTACTGGAGGTTCATTGAGACAACTTTTGCCCTGGGGTAGAGGCTGGGCATGTATGTAGTCCTAATGCATGTTTGCTGTCACAGTGTTCCTACCCAATATACCAGATCTCTACTTCCAGTTGCTGATGTGAAGGAATGCTCTTTCTGGAGATGGACCAGCATGATATTAATGTTCAGGACTGACAAGAGGCTGTGCTGGAGGCATGGAGGGATGGGAATGAAAAGTTGGGTTGCACGTGCATCAGAGAATATGAAAGGGCTCATGTCCTACGGACGGCCCCAACCTTTTTGTAAAGGTAAAGATCTTTACCTTCACTGGCCATGAATTAACAGGAGCAGCAGTGGTGAGTTGTTTAATGTGGCTGAGTTATAGAAAGTAGCAGAAAAATCTTCCACAGACAGATGCGAGATTTAGTTTCCTATATTAGGGGAACTGAGGGACCTCCAGCTCTGACGTATTTGGAGAAGCCAGGGAGTGACTAATGGATGAGTAACTCTGTGCGTGCTGGCTTAATTGCAGTCCCTTGGCTTGTGAATGCTGAGAGTTTCTGGAGACCTTAAATATGCATCTTCAACTTCCCACCTACTTCTGAGCCTCCCATTTTACTACTCAAATCCTTCTCCCCATGTCTAGTCCTTTAAGGTTTACATGTAAACATCAGGTTGCCCTGGGTCACAAGAGGGGCAAGCCTTGATAAATCTCTAAAATCTCCCTCTATAAAATCAAATCTGAGGGACTGTCAAGCTCCCTTCTCACTCTGCTTTTTTTTTCTTTTTTTCCTAAATATGCTGCATCCGCTACAACACGGCATCATTTTGCATAGTGTCTCTGGGTCAAAAACCCTTGCTGCCTGGAGATAAAGAATGAGTAATGTCACAAAGAGGGAAATCACAGTTTTGGGGGCATGAAGGGAACTGAAGCTGCAGAGGAAATCTGAAAGTGAGTAGGAAAGAAAATGGACAGCAGCAAAACTGCAGTATCTGCTTCAAGTGCTGGACCGCAGCCAGAACTGAAATACCCTAGCCTGGAGTGGTCGTACTGTGGGTCTGAGCATTTCAGAAGGCCAGTTTCCTTTCATTCATAGCTTTTAACAGTAAATTGCAGTATATAAAGCTGATTGTTGTTAAATCTAGGGTCAGATACTCCGACTATTCATTTGGAAGGAAACTTTCTTGTTAACTAACATAAATAAAACCTTTAGGGTTTGTAGGTGTCAGCCAAGGCACAAGGGAGAAAGTGATATGGCAAGGAAACTATGGATGGCAAAATGGCTCTTTAGAAGGGGATGGAAATTGACCTGTCACGTGTAGTTTCAGTGGTAATTTGATTACTAAAAAAAAAAAAAGAAAAAATTGATGATCTCAGAGAATAAACGGCTTGTTTTATAGTGCTGGAAGGGAAATTTAAAGTGGAGTGAAGGCAACTGCAGACTCCAGTATATCAAATTCACTTCTGTTTCAGAAAACTAGAAGAAAAGCTCTCCTACTGGCCATTGTAGAAAAGCTCACCATGCTTCCTTCATCTTTGGAAGAAGGAAATTATCTTGTCATGACATAGCTTTCTTTTTTTCTTTTTTTTTCCCTCCATCACAAAACTTTCACATCATAAAAAAAAAGACATCGAGGTCTAATTTAAGCCCTGGTGAAGTGCGCTGTCTAGGAATATGATTGGCGATGCTTTCCTGTTATAGAGCAGGCTTTAGAGATTAACTCCTCAGTGGTAGCGGCTCCGCCTGGCAGTGCCAGATGCTCAGAGCAGGTGAAGCACTGGAAGCTCTTTCAATTCCTGTCAAAGATATTTGCTCTGGTGCAACTCCTGCCCCCCACAACATAAACACTCAGGATGGTTGTTTTGTGGGTTCTTGGAGATATCAGGGATCGAGCAAGGTGCTGTTGTAACCTTCAAAGAATCCAACAGCACTTTTTTGTACTTTTGGGTATGAAGTCTTGAGAGCCCTAGCTGGGAGAGAAGAGCATATTACCTCCTCCCTGCAAAAGCAAAGCATCACTCAGGGGTTTTAGACCCAGTCAAAAAATCAACACAGAGAGAAGTAAGTTCATCTAAACACAACCAGCCTCAGTGGCCTGAAAGAAAACCCAGGAAGAAGAGCTCCATTTTCCAGGCTCTACTCTTTTTTATTTTGCAAGCTCATACGGCTTTGCAAGAAACCCAGTTCAATGACAAAACTTGCACAGTCTGCTCAGGAAGTTAACCAGACCCCAGCAGGCTGCTGCCAGAAGGAGTAGTAGGATAAAGGCATGGTAGTCATATGCCAGGGTGAGCTGAGGTGCTTGAGTCAGGATCAGACAGAAGTTTGCATGGTTTCTTTTTCTTTTACTCTTTTATTCCTTCAGCTCCTTTGTGTTCATGAGAAGAACCCATAGGAATACATATTTTTTAAATTTCTTGACCTAGAATTCCAGAGTGGATGGATTTTTTTCCCTTCCTTATGAGACTTCACTGGTGCTAGCAAATAACTTTTAGACAAAAGACTTCCCTCTGATGCATCTCTGGGAAAGAAAGAGAAATAAGAGGGAGTTTTCCTAGAAAAAGAAAAAAATTCCTAAAATAAAACTCCTAGAATAAACTCTAGGACTTTTCCTAGAATAAAAAGAATAAAAAATAAAAATAAAAAAATCAGTGAAATTACATCAAATTTTTTCTTTTTTTTTTTTTTCCTGACATATTTCCTACCTCTGTTAAGTCAAATGGATGGCATCCAAGAGCTCTAAGTTCAACTGCTTCCATGACAGATCCTGAATGACCACTCTGCTCACAAATTTGAAACTATTGGAGTGAAAGTCTGTCAAACTGTCCTTCATTCAGAAACAGACATTCAACATGGTTTATCTTTACTGTCCGTGGCGTAAGAACTGACACCTTAATTACAAGGTGGCTGTAACCACTGGGTAATCTTTTCTGAAAAGTCAATTAATTAATCCTGTGATAATGTGACAAACTTTAATAATGCTCCAAATTGCTGGGTGCACCAATCACCAAATGTTAAAAGATCTGCAAATGAGTTTTTACAGCCTTAGACTTTGCTCTGCAGGGTGAAAATATTTGCTAGGACAAAAACCTTTTCAGTTCTGATACAATAAGCACAGGATAGCTGGAGCTTAATATAAGGAAAAAACAAGGGAAAGAGTTATTAGGGATAAAGGTGTTATCTAATTTCTGCTTGGCAAAGACACTATTTCTTTGGGCCTTTTTGGAGCATGATCTATGCCCCAAGTTGCTCAGTTTAGGAAGTTCCTTCGAGACCCTGGCTCTTATCACAGCTTAACTATGGGGTCATTTCTAAGAAAACATTTCTAGAATATCCTGAGACTGGATTATGTAAAAACAATTATTTGTAATTTGGGGTAACTTGAATAATAGGTGGAAAAAACAACGGCATAACCAAAATGCAGGCTACTTGGTTATGTTCACACTGTCTGTAGAGTAGACAAGTGAGAAATATGCTAAATTCAATCATTTGACCTCTGATTTAAACATTTTTTCCTACCTGTGTGGCCCCAGGCCAGGATGTGTGACCCAAGAGTGCTTTCAGCATGTCCATTGCCCTGTCTGTGCCTACACGCTGACACCAGGAGTAATGTGCTGGTAGGAAGCAAGGTATACTGACTCGTAGTGTCCTTCTGAAAAGGCATTGTTCATGATTCAGGTGGTTTCAGTTAAGTCCCTCTGTCTAATGTTTTATACCAGCTGGATTCAGCCCATGGGAAGCTTTAAACCCAAGTGGGATTTAGGCCATACGAATCCAGGCTGGGATACAGCAGTCCTTATGCCACCATGCATAGGGAAAATAACTGAAACTTAGTCAGGGAAATGCCACAACCTATATGGGACAGAGCATGTAGGAACCCCTCACAGAAGGATCATTCAGGATCTCAAAAAATTGTATCATTACCATGAGTAAATAAACTACTCATCGAGCTGGAAGCTGACACACAGTCTCCAGGGATCTCTGTATCATCACAAGATCATGGCCCTCTTCTCTCACATAAAGCATTATGCTGCTTGCATTGACAGAGATGGGAAATGCAGCTTGATTAGACTAAAGCAGCACCCATAATTTTATCATTGGATTGGAGTTGTATCAGTATGTTGTTCTGTCTCCAAAGGACATTTAGCAAAGCACTTTCCTTGCTGTGAAAGGCAGTATCATGCACAGCTTTTGCACTCTGGAGGTGGACGCCTCCAGCAGAGGTGCAGACTTAGTTTCAGAGTGAAAATTTGGCTCAGAGTCATTGTTAAGGTGAAGAAGCACTTTTTGAAATATTTTAGTTATAAAAACTGGTGTAGAAAAAACAAATTTACTGAGCATCCACCACCATATTCATTTGCTTGCCGTCTGCTAAGCCCCTGTGATATTTGATGCATTTCAAATTAACCAGTTTACCATAGTCCAGGTTAATTCCCCTGCATGGAAATTTATGTGTGTATATATATATATACACACATGTATATGAATACATATGTATATATATTTATATTTTTAAAGTTGTTTCTGGAAACAGGAGATAGCCATCTAATTGAATGATTTTTTGGTCAAATTTTCATTTTAAATTGAAGAATGCCTCACGAATAAAGATTAGAAGCCTGAAGAGCGTGAGGCCAACAGTAACAGACAAAACTCTAAAGCAAATAAGCATATTCACGTGCAAGGAGAGAGCAGCATGACCAGGTCTATAGAATGCACTAAGGCAATTTTATGGCAACCTCATTTTACTAGTTCTACCCCAGACTGCTGAGAAATGAATCCCTTTAAAGTTCATTGTTGAGTATTGGAGCAATTTTAACGACAAATACATATAAAAGATAAAACAAGGCAAAATACCAAATCGAATAAACCTCTAGTCATTTCTACACAGACTGGGAAAGATACGTGTCCTTGACTTTATCCTAGCTTTGACACTGCCTTCTTCTGTCGCCTAAAGTAAATCATTGATTCAAACTTTGTGATTTCTAGAATTGGTTGGTCTCTGTGAAGAAATTCATGAGTGCTAAAGTAGTGTTAATCATAAGTGGAATCAAAAAATGTTCTGGAAATTGAGATTTTTCTCTTTGATGTACTTCTCAGATAGGCATGGATGTAAAAGAAAATATTTTATCTGGATGGAAATGTAATGGAAATTTGAGGGTGCAGATCAGGATGGCTAAAACACTGAACATTCTTGTTTTCTCAGGGCTGACAGTATCTTCACAGGCCATGTGCACACATTGATAACTCAAGTATTTTTCTGCAGCGTCTGAGGAGAAATCCTCCTAAAATTCTTTTTATAAAATGTGTGTTTCAAAGGAATAACAGTTGAACTGTCATTTTTCGGCATCATTTTGAATGAGGAACAGCAGAAATAGTTGCTGATCTAATACAATGAGAGATGGGTTATTGATATCTTCCTTGGGAAACTCCAGCTCAAATACTGTGTCACTCTCAGAGAACAATCAGACATTCTCTCTCTCTCTCTTAAAAACAAAATGAAACAAAACCTAATGCTTAGGTTTACGCATTTGGTAGTACACATTTACACTTTGCAGGATCATCAAAATCTGTGTGATAAAATGGATGATTTCCTGATCAGCTTTTGATTCAGAAATAACTGGGGCTGTGGATGCAAGATCCAACGACCTTGGAGGATCTTGCACACTTTGCTGCTTTTATTACTAGTGTTTCCACCCTCAAAATCTCTGCAAGACAAATATCTCTGCAAGACAAAACCAAAATCAGTTCTGACAGAACGCAATTCATTGTCTCGACCTTGAAATGAACATTGAGTTGGCAGCCTGCTGAAACAAACAGTTTGCCAGAGCTTTCAGGTAGCGCCTGATGCTGCCCTTCATGTTGTGAATGTGCAGCCAGTGAGTTGGTTCAGTTGTGCTTCCAGCTCTGGCCCTGGGAAAACATAAAGGAGGTCTCTGAATGATCCTCACACTTACCTATTCTTGATCACAGTATTCTGTTTCAAGTTGCAGAATAAACCATAAAGGAAAGGCAGTAAAATGAGCAAATGGCTCATATGGACTTGGTGGGACTGCTTCGGCTCTTGGTAAGAAACCTATACAGACATAGAATTGCTGTTTTTTATAGTATTATAATGGCCAAAGCCATGCAGTCTGAGAATAGTCCATCCCTTAAATCATACTGAACTTCCTTTCTATTTCTTCTCTTTTGTTGTGCTTGTTGTTACAGAAAGCTATGAGATACAGAAAGGAATGAGATACCAGCTCACCACTCTGGATGGGCAATGAGGGTTCCCTGCTTGCACACTCTCACTTCCTGCATATTACACATGAAAATAAAATAAGCCTTTTACATACAAATAAATTCAATTATAAGTAAATTCCATCTTATTACTTTTAAGATAGAGCTGATGAAGCAGGATTTGCCAGCCCTGAACCTTGAAGGGTTTAAGTCTCATTTCATTCAAAAATATTTCCTGACTCTCATGAATATCTGTATTATTTTTCAGCTTTTGCTAAATACCCTTGATGAAAACTTTTCAATCTGTGCACTGTTTGCAAACTGTTCACTTCAAATCATCACTATTCATCATATGTGTTAGCTCACGTGGCCTGGTTTTTGCATGCTGCTTGGGTGCCTGAAATAAATTTACAGGAAAATAATGAGTCGTGCGTCCTCAGTGCAAGCTGCTTAACATTCAGAAATATTTTCCTGAGCTGGAAACAGGTCTCCTATTCACAAGTATGCAGAACATGAATAGTGTGACCTGTTGAGTAGCACAGCTCTAAATTAGAATCTAAATTAGATTCGATTATTCTGAAAGATATTCATGAATATTTTACTTAGTCAAAAGTAGGCAGTAAAATATTTAAAAATGTAGGCCTGACCCATACTAGAAATAACTTCAGTGTTCAGTATGAATAATAGCAGACATTTTAAGTAATAGAATTCCTCTGCATTCGTATTAGGGGCATGCACGGTCCTCACATTTTTCATTACTGTAACACCTGATACCACAGAAATGCTTAACCATTACAAGCGAATGCACTTGATGACCCCAGGCCCTCCAGCAGTAAAACGTGCAGGTATCTTTACTGAGATGACTTAAGATGGTCTTTATATAGCATGAAAATTAGCTCAACCAGATCCTGCTTTTGCCCAAGGCCCCTGCATGACCTGGTCCCCTGAACTGGTAGCTTGGGAGTTGGAAAGAGTTTCCTGACTTTCCAACATTTGTGCTCTGAATTCTTCACATTTTTTCTCAGCCTTCTGAAAATCTTTAATTCCCAACCTAGCTCAGTCTTAAGGATGGTTCTGAATTTTCAAGCTTATTATTTTTTGATGGCTTATCATGATATCATCTAGTTTTGTGGGATGTTATTGGTAAATTCTGTGAATGCATATGACATTGTAATGGCATGGTAGCACTATTCTGGGACAACAAACTGTTTTTTTAAAGAATGATACTTTTTGAAAGAATCTGATTCATATACCATCTTATTCTACACTGTTTCTCACACTCTTTTAAGTTGTTAAAAACAGTATGTGTTGAATTCTTGTCACAGAAAAAGTGATTTTTTTTAAGTGAATAAGTGAAGTATTATGCTTGTTAGTTATTTGAAAGGGGGAAAAAAAAGAAATACATACACATATATATACTTATAGCCAGACAATGCCAGAAAATTAGTGTTGGAAAGTGCTGGGGTTTCAAAAATGACACAAGGATTATTTTGAAGAATATGAAAGAGGGTGAAGTGGATAGACAGCTGAAGAGTGGAAGTTGAACAGAAAGTGCACTTTGGTATGGTAATCCATGGAAAGTCTCAAAGAGAGAATCAGAGCTCTGTGTTACTATGATGCAGATGCTTCATATATATCTCACAATCTGCTCTCCCAAAGCATAAGCAAAACAAAATTTTTAACCTTTTGACACAATCAACTCTGCATCACATCTCTGCTGTGAAACTTTAATGTTCTTCCAGGCTTATCTCCAGTTGCAAAATGATTATGGCAAGTACCTGAACATTTTTAGCTAGTCTTACAACAGCTCTTTTTATTTGTTCCGCTTTGTGGTTTTTGCAAGTAAAGTACACTGTCAGCATCATTTAAGGGTACCATTTGAAGTTAGATGCCTTGCACTTTTTTTTTCAATGGCATTAAGTATATATATACTGTTGTAAATATAAGACATAAAAGCAGAAGCCTTGATCTATGGAGGCTTCTGAGAAGCAGTTAGACATTAATTCAGGAAGGAATAGTGTGGAAATCTTGCGCATTCTTTCAAAATTAGTTTCCTCTGTAGCTAAAAATATCTTTTTACTTCACTGTTAAGCTGAGTGTGATGAGAGCAGGGTGAGCCAGCGTGAAATCAGAAGATGCTCTTCCTTTCTTCCTACTCATGACTAAAATACCCCAATAGATCAGTGTGTGCTGATGTGCCTAGAAGTGGTCCTGGGTAGAGTCACGAGACAGAGGCAGTTTCCTTGGAAGCAGGAGAGGATTTGTGCATGTCTTGGGAACAATCAGGGTTTTGGGAAAAATGTTTCTTTTAGTTGCAAAGAACAGAGAATGAAGATATGATCACTCTGAGCCAAACTCAGTCTCAAACAAAAATCTCTTACCTTGTTAGGTGTTGTTTTTCTTTCATTTTCTTTTTTTTTTTTCTCTAGCTGAATTCTGCATATTTCTTCTTTTCTCTTTTATGCACACATGAATGAAGCCTAAAATGATTCTTCTTATTTTTTTTATTCTCTTCAATTTTCTGAGGAAAAAGAAATAAATTCCAAAAATAGTTCTGATTAATTTATTTCTTTTTCCCCTTTCTCTTTTCCCTACAAACTTTTGCTGACAGGTTTCCAAGCTTGCCTTCTCATGTGCTGTAAATAAAACAAAGAGATCAGAGCTGGAAGTTTTCTACTGCGTTTATATAATATGCACAGAGAACAAATTCCAAAGAAGACAATCACAGATGTCCTTAGTACGCAAGACTACTTTTGGCTTAAGTTCCAGGCTTAAGGATTAACTATTGTTAAAGCTAGACTGACTGTCAATCTTTTTTAAAAAAAGTATCTGTAAATAAGCTTGATTTTTTTTTCCTACGTAAACTGATAGGCCATTATTTTTGAAGTCATTTTGAATCCTGACTTGATTCGTACAAACCAGATTTTACATGCATCTTTGGCTAATCTTTTAAGCAATTGAAATGTTTTAGTGTTTCATTTGATCAGTTAATTTTTCACTTACTGAAAGAAAAAACATCAGATATTCTGATGCCATGTAAAAGTAACTTATGTCTAACAGGGACAAATAATTCAGTGAAATGACAGTTCGTGATGATGAACAGTTCTTGGAGAGAAAAACTCAGGACCTTAACACAAAGCTATTTTTACACTACAAAATGAGTACTAATGACTCTTCTTCACTATGGGATAATGAAAAATTTGGGACACTAAGTTCCTCAAAGAAATCCATTCTCTTAAGAGACCCACATATGTCTTACAGACGAGTGAGATGCTTACAGTAAAGAAATTTGGCAAAACAAAGAAAAATATGCTGCCTTTTTAAACCAATTTTTGAGGCTCAGAATTTTCATAGGAAAGAGGTATGGTCTGTGTGACCATCTCACTGAGATGAGACTATCCAACATCAGGGTAAGACTCAAGTCCCAGGTCCAACACTTGGAGATACTATGGTTTAATCACTCTTACAGGTTTGTTGAAACTGTTTAGTGAACCATTCATCTTCTGAACTGAGCTATAAAGCCAGGTTTTAATTCATGCTAAAACTTAGATGAATGTTCCTTGAACAGCAGTATGGAAGAGGAATCTGATGGAAGACTCAATTTAAAACTGATGCAATGGGCTTCAAACTAGTTTTCCAGAACCAAGGTCTTTCTAATTTTCCTATAGCTTCTTCTTAATGCCTGCAGATAAAACAGTTGCACAGATTCCAAATTGCTCCTCTTGAAAGACAGTTATTAATTAAACTTGTTTCTATGAAAGCTGTTTAAGCACCTTTGCCCACTCGGTTTGTTATTTGTTTATGCTCTTGCACTATAAAAATATTTAATTAGAAGAAAAACAAAGATTATATTCAGATGCTGAATAAAGTTTCCTCAGTTACTGAGCTTGAAATGTTGCCATAAAAAACAATGCTTTCTGATGAGATACATTTTGTAATGTTTAATGAAAGGTAAAATGAAGACTTAAAAAATTATATGTCATAAATAAAACCATACTTAATGCAGCACAAGGGAGAAAGATTCATGATTCTGGTGCAGGCACATTTAGGAGGAGGTTTCTGTGCCGTATCTGCTTTAATTCACTCAAATTTGCAAAATAAGTGTTAGATGCAGAGTAGCACCAATTCCGTTTTTTCACACCTCATGTTTTGCTTTAAATTCTCTCCCTTTCTCACATAGATAGATAGATAGATAGATAGATAGATAGATAGATAGATAGATATAAAAGTATGTACATGTACTTTGTTCATATGTATATGTGAATGTGTCTTATTCCAATAAAAAGCTAGACAATAAAAAGCTTAACTAATGATACCGTTGTTATTTGAAACTCATTCAATAGGGCAATTCATGGATGTCACAGCTACAATAGATAATTATATCTTATATTTCAAACTTGACTGAATGTGGTCCTGAACCTCGTCTAGTTTGTCTTGCTTTGGGCAGGAGTTCAGATAAGCCTAAAAATGTGATTCTAGGAAGCTGCTTCTTCTAGACCAAGAAAACCGTTTTTTGCTCTATTAATAAAGTTATTAGCAATGACTAAATTAGGTTCCCTGTATGGCTTTTTACAGAAAAGATGAACCCAGAAGCATTTATCCAAAGTATAAAATAAGTCCGTCAATTCCTATACAGAATAGATCAGAAAATATTTGTCTCTGTTCATATGGTTTTTAATTGGTAGGAGAATTATGTGACTTAAAATGCTCAAATATATTAAAAACAAATGACATTCAAGGAGAAGTGGTTGATGATAAAAGGAGACAGTACTATGATTATGAATAAATAAAATGAACAGTTTTGCCGTTCAGAAATTCTTTGGGTAGAAGCAAGCAGAACAGGAGGGCAAGTGTGCTTGGTAGACCACTATTATTTGTCTGCAGGAGATGTATATTCAACCTTCTTTCAGGAGACTAGTGAAGAATTTATTGATTCTTTCTTGTTCCAGTCTCCAGAACATTGCTGCATGGCAGTGAATACCTTCTGCTCAACTAAATGAATTGAGAAGTGTCTCTCACTGGAAAGATCAGAGTTCATATACTATATATATATCTCTCTATATCTCGTATTCCATTTAAAGAAAGGATACCTTTCTAAATAGTTATACATTTCACATTACGATTGGGGTCCTGAAAACTGCAAATAACTCAGAATTTTGTAAAAATATTTCTACGAGCTTCTCAATAAAAATAAATATGGTTTGGTACTTTTAAAGGCCACAATCTTTCAAGAAGTGATTGAATATGAATATCAAGTAGATGTTTCATCAATAATGAAATCTCGTGATCTGAACTAGGGTGGAGATGCTAGCAATACGTATCAAAGAAAACTGCATTTGTCCTCTCCCCATAAAACAGAACAGCCCTCCCTCCTGCCAAAAAGAAATCTTAGATTTTATTGCATCAAAGAGTGACAAAGTAACAAGATTGACAAAGGCAAAGGAAATCTGCATCACACATGACCAAATTGGTATTCTGATCAAAGAACAACTTTTTTACAGAGCAAGGATATGTCCTGTTTTTTTAACCTCTTCGTATCTCAGTAAGATATTTGATAATTCAACACTGAAAATTACAAAGATGGAGAAGATAGATTTGTGAAAGAACTGAAAAGCCTCCAAAACTACTGCAGTGGGATTTGAGAACTGTTTATAATGAAAAGAGAATCATCAGACTAGAGAGAAATTGCTTCTGTTGTTATTCAAAACTAATTCTTGCACCTAATGTCATTTATTATTTGCTAATAAAAATAACAGATGACAAGTATATTGGGATGTATTATCAAGATAGAAGAGTATTTGGTTACCATACAAAGGAATGGATGTCCATGAATATTGGAAAAACATTCGTAGAATGACATTTGGAGGAAAGTTTGGAGGATCTATTGTAAGATGAATTATTCTCCGTAGGAAACAAAGTAGAAGAAGGACATAGGTGGTCCTAAATGGTTCACAGTGCCTGACCATCAGTGTGAGACCATCAGGGGAAACAATACTAGGACGCTTTAGGTGGAATTTAGGTGTAGGGAGAGGGAAAAGTTAATGTAATAGGCCTGGAATACAACATACACCTCTAATCAGTGTCATTGGAAAGAGAGGTGTTAAAACTAGAACAAGGTTATTAGAATGAGCAAGGGAAAAAGAAACTACCTCAAAAAAAAAAAAAAAGAATTGAAAGCTTGCTTTCTTCAGACTAGCAAAATGAAAGCTAGTAGAGGATGTAATTATTGTTTATAAATATCCACAAGCGGATAAATTCCAGGAAGAGATAGGAACTATCTAACCTAAAGAATAAATGGGGTATAAAATGATCATAAATATGGTTAGGCAGGGAATTAGAAGAAGCCTTAGAGGAAGAAGATTAATGCAGCTCAGCTGTTCGATTGGAGTAGTGGGTAAAGATGACATAACTACTTTTAAGAGAGAGTTTGATAAATGTACAAGAGGGGTGATATGACATGACTTCCTCTTGTGACTGAGGACTGGAGCTAATTACAGGAGATCAGTTTCTAAGTGGATAGGTAATTGGCTGAGAGATGAGGAAATAAGGCAAGGAGCATGTAGTATTGAGACTTAAGCAGAGAGAAAGCCAGAGATTTGAATTCATTTAACCATTTAGAAGCTCCATGTCTGGTTCAAGAGAGTCATCTGGGTCCATCCTGTAGACAACATAAAGGAAATGGTGATTTCAAAGGGCAATTCATCCCATCATAACAGAAGCCTACAAAATAGGTGGATGAACTACCTTCTGAAGGCTGTTATCTTTCTCAAAGTCCTTCTCTGTTGAACAAGGCTGGAGCTTAAATGAATGTCTTAGATTGCATGCCTAACTTCTAGATGGCTATAGTTAGTTGAAATAAATCTCACCACGCCTAGTCAGGAAAAAAATGTGAACAGATAGTGAGTTATAGAGGGGGATGAGAGAGATTCTGCAGAAGACAAAATAAGGACAGTGATTTAACATAGTTCCTGTGGTTTTATAATAACCTTGCTAACTGTTTGGCATTTAAATTACCTTTGCAAGTGCTTTTCTTGGCAATAGAAATGAGTTGACAATGACAGCACGTTCATCAGAGAATGCCTGCTAGAGATGTGTGTTGAAGAGTTGAAAGGTGAATGTTTCATCTGAGGTTAAGAAAATCATTCTCTTCTCATCTTTTGTCCAACTTTCTTAAAGTCACACTTCTGTTTCTTTATTCCTCACTGAACCTGATCTTAGGTGAAATAGAGGCATATAAAGGATCTTAAGAAATGCACCTAATTCACTTTAAGACCAAGTAACTGTCCTTTATCACTTTTTCTAAAAACCACAATTCATCTTTATACTAACATGAGTGCTGGGTTCTATCCAATTCTGCACCAGTGCACAGGACTTTTTCCTTTAATGTTAGCCTTTGGTACATTATAGGTTATTACCATAATATAGAAAATGCACTTACAACAGCAATTTGCAATTTCCTCAAAACCATGCAGACATCAAAGCTTGTGAACACATGAATGAACAATTTTGAATGCATGCTAAATTGGGCAAAATTACAAGGGGCAAGATCAATAGCAAATACCAAGGCAAAGGAAAACACTCCTTTCTTAGATAAAGAAACAGTGATGGTTAGCAGAGATCATTAAATATTTCATTGTTCCTGCTATATCATGCAGATAAAAGCTTTTCATTTAATTCCTACAGGGAGATTTTTGTGGGAGTTCTTTTCCTAGTTATGACCAAAAAGACGGTTCAAAGGTGCTTAAAAATACTTGTTGCACAATCTCACACATGCACTCCTTTTGTCATTTCACCAGTTCTAGGGCACCTACTCTTTACCTATCTTCCTACCTCCCACACTGGCTTGATCCAGGCTAGTCATATGGAAGCACTTCTACTGACACCTGTAGGATATGGATGAAACACTGAAATAAGCTGTTACAGGATTGGGTGCTACCTTCTCCAAAGGCAGGTGCTATTGTCAGTGGCATGGCTCTCACGTCCAGTGGCAGCAATCAACAAAGAACTTCTCCCTCTGCCCTTCAGGGATGTCCTCAGCTCCTCATAAGCTACAGGTAGTTCCAGATGAAGTGAGACAATTCTTCAAGGTAGAAATGGGCTCTGTATGCCAAAAACATGAGAAGCCAGAAGCTTTTTGTTGTTCTGATCATTGTAACTGATCTTGTCACTAAGTCAGAAGTTGTCTTGGCAGAGAAGTTTTAGGGCTTTTTGTCATTTTGGAGATAAAGAAGTTGAACAGTGATGTATGAATTCTGCTGCCACATCAAGTCATCCTGCTGTAATAATAGTTGATGTATGAAACTTGTGTAAAACTGTAATACATGCTTCAAGCATTCAAGCTAAGGTAGGCAACACATAGTGCTATCTCAGCGGGGGAGTTACTTATCTTTAAAAAATGGATGGCCATCTGGCTTCCAGGAAATGTCGCCTTGTGATTGGCCATTCCAAGGTGATATTAGTCTGTAGTGAATTTACTGAGCCTAGACAAAGTTGGCCTGGTTGGGTTAGTTGGCACATTCTTATTCTGCAGCAGACAGGTTTGTTTTAATTACTTAGAAGCGTTTCAGGCACACAAATCATTACCAACCGCTTGCTTGTAATGCAGAAACACTAGGGGAGAAGATTCTGTTAAGTGAAAATGACTGGACCTTTTTTTTTCCCTGTGATTGCTTTCTTGCAACTGAAAAAAGAGAGGATTTTTTTTTTTGACAGTTTCTTTGGCTTTTCCTCCCTCTTTCTTTCTCTCTTTCTCTCTTTCTTTCTCTCTTTCTCTCTTTCTTTCTTTCTTTCTTTCTTTCTTTCTTTCTTTCTTTCTTTCTTTCTTTCTTTCT
>VZSV01000267.1:379694-393597 GCA_013398735.1 Nothocercus julius | reverse complement strand
ATCCTTCTGGCATTTCTGAACATCTTCAGGTAGATGAGGGATGGAGATGGCTCACCCATGCTCTAGTGTTGGAGTCACCTTGAATTTTATAGTTTTCAGAGCAAAAGAGGAAAACAGGTTAGGCAGTGCAATTATAAAAGAGGAGAAGATTTAGGGATTAGAGTTCCTTCTTTTGCCCTAAAAAACTTTTCTTGGGATACATCAACATATAGACACTTGTGGCTAGACAGTGCCTGGAAGAACCACCAATAATAACTGATGTATAAGAAGTGCTAGCATTTGGGCCTCTCTTTTGCAGTGATGGCAATTGTGCAAATGCGAAGTAAACAGTAGTCCCTACCCTGAGATGCTTTTTCAGAGGGATGAGACATAAAAGGTGGATGACACAAACAAGAGGACTAGATGGAAGGTAAAAGGGAAAGCTTTTCACTGCAATCAGCTGCAATAACATGAACCAGATGTGTGCTCAGTTTTTTAGTCCATTTGTAGCAGAAAACCACACCAGTCCCGGCTTGCTGCATGGCCAGTCTCTGGTGTTATGGGCTGTGATATTAGTTTCCCAGTTACACAGAGTCTGTTTTCAGACCTCAAGGCTTTGCCTGATTTGGTGCAGCCTGGGAGGAGCAGAGTTGATACAGATCATAGTACTTCTTTCCCTCAAAGTGTTCTCCTCCAGCTGTGTATCTACTTTCTTTTGACCAGACTGTCTCTTGTTATATATTTTTACATTTAGGACAAAAGACCTAGGCAGAAATTTCTATGAATTGCTACAATACAACAAATAAATATATTATTATTTAAAAATTTATAGAGAGAGATAAGATATTCTATATTCTATATATTCAAATAAGCCTACTCCAGGTAGTGCTATGAGCATGCCCTTCCAGTCCTGGTTCATTTGCAATGCTTATCATCTGTCTGCTGTGTCTGGCTAAATCTTTAGGAGACTTCTCTTTGCCCTTTCACATTGTTTTAGCACTTTTGAATTATCTTCCTCACTGTCCCAGCAACTTCCAATAATCTGACAGGCATGAAAACTCCCAATTAACTTTAAATAAGGCCTTCCACTAATTCCAATTAAAATGTAAATCACCATTAGCAATTCTTTTGCATGGTTAAATATGAAAAAGGAGAAGAATGGCTCTTCTGTTTTAATAACCTAGAATGAAAATAATGGTTTACTATGCTGATCAGAGATTTTTAAAAAAATTACCTGCTTAGAAACCTCAGCAGTAGTTCACTGTGGAAACATGATATTTAATCACAGCAGGGTGGTCAGGCTTCTAGGGATGCTATTGCTGTGTTAAGACTGAATATAGAGATGAGTTCGTAATAAAGTACCAACCTACTTTTTCAATGGTGTGTACTCAAATGTTAAGCACCTTAACCTAGTGCATTAAATATGTGTGGCCTGAATATTTATTACTTGGAAAAGGATGAAGACATCTCATGTAGATTTTGCCTCTGGTGCAGCATTTGCTAGAGACAGAGCTTGTGTATTTTCTCCTTCCAAGCTCTAATTCACACACACACAAAAAACTCTACATCAGTTAATTTTGGGCTCTAAATTTTTGCAATCTGCCTGCCAGTGGGTGGGCCCCCAAGCTGATGTGCAGAGCTCAAGGGGAACTTGCACGCTGAGCCAAAGTCTGAGGAACGTATGGGAAGCTTGGAAGAAGGTGGTTGCCTGAGACCGTTCCCAGATTGGCTTCCCATCATGCATGAAGGAGACAGCCATGATCTGCTCTTTGGAGTTGTGTAGCAACAACCTCTCTTCTGGCACTTCATTTAGACCTTCACAGCATATGGAGTGTTTGGCAGGGTCACACAAATTCAGGGAGAAGTTCCCCTTTTTAACTGGAGCTATTTGCAGCGATGATCCTCCTCCCTGGCAGTGAGGAGCACTTGAACTGCCATGACTCCGTCCCCTCTTCCCTTTCTCCACCTTTGAGTCCATGCTCAGATCCTGGTGCACTTTCCTCCGTGCTGGGGCGGCAGCATGTTTGGGCTGCCTGGCTGTAATTAGCATTGTCACTTTGCCGATACAGAGCGAGGAGCAGCACTTTGTTTATAGTTCACGAAATTATGTGGGATAAAACAGAGCCATGTAGGTGGTTCTGACTAGAGCTGCCAGGACCAACTAGCAAAATGACTGCTTCTGCTGGAGAAAAAAAAAATGGAAAGAGGGCCTTATTTTACTTTAAAGAAAGGAAATAAAAGGTACTAAATTGCCCTTTTTGGAGCCTTCATTTAGTATGGCCTGATGAAAGCAGAATTGCACATGTTTTGGCTGGCAACAAGTAATCACTTCTTGCCACTCTGATGTTTATGGAGCAAGGATCTGGGAATATCAGGAGAAAACAGCTCAGCCTTGAGCACATATTAAAAAACACCCATTTATGCAGAAGGAAGGCCAAGGAAAATGTTGCATATGCAACTTCTTGCATCCATTCAGAGGAACAGCTAAAGCTACAAACAGCTTAAAAGTGATAGCTACTTGTGGGAGCCGAGTTCAACACATTTATGGGGGATAAAGCATGGGATTCACCTCCTTGCGCTCATGACAGTTTTGTGTGTGATTTTGCAGACCTTTTGGTGAATGAGCATACTACTATTCAGAGAGTCTATTTTAACTAGAGCCCCAAATATATGCACAAAGTCTAACATTTGCACCCTAGAATGCAAGAAAATTGGCAATTTTCCTTTAGAGTAATGCTTCGTTAAGGAAGAGACAGAGATGGAATGAGTCGGGGTGAGCTGCTTGAGGTCAAGTTCTCCAAAAGACCTAAGTGCCTAATCCTTACATCTCCTTCAATGTTGCCGTCTAAATCCAGATTGAGACCTCTGAAATGCCATATACCTTTGACTGCTTCTAACATTCCTAAGCACCTTGGGATGCGTCAGTATAACTCCTCCTTCACTGATGAGCCTGGAGCAGACAAGTTGATCAGTAGGTTAGTTGTACCTAATATCTCAGAATTAATAGAAATAAACAATATAGGAAGTCTAGATCAGTACCATTTTTTTTTTTTTGTATTTTGTATTTTTGTATTTTTCATACCCTTATCTCCAAGAGTTTTCAGCCTATGTATTTAAGGCTGTTCTTGGAAGAACTCTTTATCCTCCCATTTAAATTCTTGCATGTTGGTTGGAGTAAGTAATTTAAAAAACTTTGTTATTCCTATACAATTGTCCTTTTTCATACTCAGCTATACTAAGTATTTTTTTTTTCTGTGTTAGCCCCTAAAACACATTTGAATATATCTTAGTCATTATAGGTCTGTCATAGCATTTCTTTCATAGGAAAATGGGTCTTTCATAGCAAGATCTTGAATTAGACTATGTGTACTTTTGGGGAATACATTAAAAATGACTTATTTTCTTAAAAATGCCTTGATTGTCTGGTCCAGAGAAAAATATTATGGTAGTCAAGAACAGGGTCATTGCGTCTGCTGTAGTGTAACTTGCAGATAACTGAAACTTCACATTATTCTGTTATATTTTGCCTTGTAAGCTCTGTGATTTCCATCACCGAATCATCTTGGTTGGTTGATGGGCTGTAATGATCCAGTAATATATTATCATTCTTCAGCTATGGACTCTCAACCCAGGGTCTTTATCAGAATATCTAATTATCTGTATTTTGACTTCAGGCTCTCTTTAGTGAATTACAGTGACTGTCCTTCAGAGCAATCTGCTCTATCATGTAGTTCATACACCAGCTTTTACACTGTTACATGGATGACCGTCCTCTTCTGTCATTTTTTAAATCTCAATATCTGCATTTGAAAGAGGTATTCTAATTCTCCCTTCTTATTTATGAAATTTCTAGGATTTATGCAAAAGCAAAGACAGATTTAACCTGGACTTGACTGTCACCTTTTCAGCCTCCTTCTTAAAGGGGTCTGCATTTATTGAATCTGGTCTTCATTGCTTCCTACCCTAATTTTATGAATTTCTATCCTATATCTCGTTAAGGTAAGGGAGGTTTTGTGACTTCAGTTCCTTTTCAAAGCAGATATTTGTGATCTCAGTCTGCGTTTTTTTTCTGTACTCGTTGCTTTGACCCATCTCTAGATTAAGACTTCTCTAAAGCACCTGTAGGTTGTTTTTGTTTTGGCATCAGTGTCTTGTGCCATCCCTTCCAGGATTTTCTGCAGTTCCTAATACATCTGAACCACTCTTCCCCGTGATTCCTTTCGTCCATATATTGGGACTTACTTCTTGTCAGGTCCTGTGTGTGTCTCTGAGTATGTTTCTGAGAATGTTTCCTGGTGTCCTGGTGTGTAATTCTCACCACCAAATTAAAAAAGGACTTCAGGAGCACTTTCCGTCCCCTCTCATATTTTGTGTGTTTTCAGAAGTGCTAGTGCACACCTCCCAGATGTAGGGAAATGTGCCAGAAAGCGTGCAGGGAAACTACTGATGGATTTCCACCTCCATTCTGTCTTACCGAGAGGTTTCCTGCAACAATTGTTCAGTTTATCTGCCTCCTCTTGCGTTTTGCTATTTGGATTTGGGCAGGGAGAAGTGCATTGCCTTAGGATTTAACAGTCCTGTATCCCAGTCCTGCAGCAGCTGGATCCCCAGTTAGGAACGTGGTAATGCCCCACCAGTGGCATGCAGCATCCCAATAGCATCACGAGGAGACTGGGCCCTGAGCTACCTCTGCCCTGCAGTGGTGTTTAACCATTTCCATTGAGCAATACTATTTTGTGTACCTAAATTAGGTTTGGAATCTAGTTAGGAACATCTTGTTAAGCATTACACTAAATGTCCAAAGTGAGCAGTGTGTATTTGGCTTCTTCTTCCATAGAAATAAGCGGGGAGTTTAGTAGGCTTGTTTATAACGGAGGTATTGTTAGGATACTGAGAGGTGCTATCTTAGTGGAGCAGTATAATACCTGAGATTGATGTGTGTTGACAACACAGATCATAGCCTGAATTATTATTCATACTGCAGCGAGATGTGGAGCTTAGCTCCATTGTGTTAAGCCGTGCATGCAGATAAAACAAGAAAAGATCTCTGTTCCTTACAGACTTGCAATAAAACAAGAGATGGATGCAATAAAGAGAAGAGGAATGTTACCTAATGATCATAAGATAACCATGGCCACTGTGATAATTGCACTGTTGAAACTATACCTTCCAGACCATTTTCACTTCAGAAAGTATTTGCAGAAAACATTCAGCAGAATTTTTATAATAATGAGTTAAAGAAAACAGTATTCTCCTGTGCTCACAGAGCACAATTCACAGAGGGAAATTATCTAACTTTGTGAAATAAATTATTCACTCAGAAGTAATTGCCAGCTTGACTTTTTACGATGTCCTTTGTAGCACTGAGGTATGAACCAATAGCCTAAAGACACTCAGGAGGAGATCTAGATTTAACTGCAGAACAGCATTCTTCACTTAAATGTGGTGTCCCAGAGCATCGTTTGGTGTGACCTCACTCACAGCCATGTGATGGCACAGTACCTTCATTCCCTCCTTTCCTGTGGATTTGCAAGGGGGGGTGAATTCTCTAGCAGTAAGTGTGAGCTCAGGCTGCGCTGACTGCATATCTCTCCTCCAAAGCCTTTCTAGCCAGACAGACAGGAAGGAAGGCACACACACATTGTATGCTGTTCGTACAATCATTTGAACAGCATAATGACTTCAGCCTTGTATTCCTGAGAAACTGGACTGAAAAAGACAAAACCAAAAACTGAACCAGACAAACAAAAAAATCCAGTCGTTACAATTTTACTAATCTCCTACATTCTGTGGCTGCTAGACATCTGACTAAATTCCCAACTTATTTTTTATGCTCTCTTACAGTAGGAAGCACAGACTCCTCACTCTTAGTTGACTTACTTTCACTTCTTTGCAAGATACCTTGAAAAAAGGTTTCACCTTGAAAAAAAGTTTCACATATCTGAAGTGCAGCATTAAGGAAGAAAAACTGAGAGCAGTGGGTCTAATCCCACAGATGATCAGGGTCTAAAACAATTTTTAAAGGAAAGGGTGACTAAAGACTGAGAAACAGGATAGAAAGCAAGTTGGAATTACAGTTAGAACTGCATCAGGTTACCCAGTATCTTTCTGAATGGGAATTTATTAGGTGTTATCAGTGTAACATATTTGCTACAGTTCTTCAGTGTAAATTAGCAGCTGATTTGGAGAAATGAAGATGAGCGCAGTACTTGAAGGACTCATATAGGAATGACTGAGTGGTCATGATAGCAATGAAATATCAGCACCAAGAGGTGTTACTAAAGGAATTCCTCAAGGACAAGTTTTGCGACTGATCATATTTAATATTCTCATTAACAATTTGGCATAAAATTCACGGTATGAAAATAGCATTAGCTTATGACAGAATAGATACATCCTCTATGCCAAAGAAAACGGGGCCATCGTGAATGAAATGTTGGATGACTTTGAAGATTGCGGTATGAGAAATGAAACCAAATATAATCAGAAAAATATGCAGGTCATATCAGACAGAAGACAAGAAGGCCAGAAACATGACAGGGCTCATTAGCTGAAAATGACTGAGGAGGGAAAAAAAAATCATGGCTGTGTTAGCCGTCTGCAGAGTGACAATGATATGCCAAGGGGGTAAAACTGTGAAAAGAAGTTCAAAAGGGTACATGTGTCTCACGACGCATCTGCTGAGCCAGTTTAGTAGATACAGAGAATTTTTAGAGAGTGTTGAAATTGTTGTCTGGAGTACTATGCAGTTATGGTCATTTATGCTGAAGGTAAACGAACTCAGACTGGAACTCACAGAGCAGATGTTATTTTGATCTTCATGGTAAGGGAGAGCCTTTCTTGACCGAGGACAGTGAAAGAGTGTGGCTGGCTCAGATTAGCAGAATAGTGTGGCTGAGGATTGCTCCCTGTCCATTTACCAGGAGGATAAACACCCAGACAGGAGAAGGGCTATTTGAACTAAAGGACATTATCAACAAGAGGACAAATAGCTATAAAATAATCAGGACAGCATTCAGGCTAGAAACTGGAGAATGTTTATTTTAGAGGAATGAGAAATATCTAGAAAGAGAAATGGGGAAGATTCTTACTTATTTAATAAAGGCACAAAATACAGTAACTCCGAATGTAAGGGATGTGGGCTTGCCGAACCAAGACATTGTTTCTGTTCCAAGGTCATAAAAATTATTTCACATCAACGTTTAATCAAGTGCTATGTTTTGGTGCCATTTGACTGACTGGAATGGAAATTCGCATGAGGTTTCCTATTTATTAGTCTGCAAACCATTTCTTGAAGTTCACCCTTTGCCTTTTCCAAAGTTCTTTATGAATAGACTTGATCTTGTTTGTGAATTTATTACTTATGGTTACATCTGATGGGAGAGAAGATAAGCTAGGGATGACTCAAGCACTATTTTTGCTATGTGTTTTCATGACTTGTCCCCTCATTCACATTTTGTTTCTTCTGCAGGCTGACTGAAGGAAATCGTGACAATGAAGGGCAGACCCTGAGCTGCTGGTGGACACATGTGGTTCCTGTCAGGATGGGATTGTCGGTTGTTGTATCAGATTCTAAACCTTCTGCTTTTTTTTGACCATCACTCAACATAGTCATAGGCGTATAATAACTGCAAGTATGTTCGGCAAGAACTATAGGAAATATTTGCTAGTTATTGCTATGCCAGGTCTCTTCTTAGGTAGGTAACATTTTAGCATGTCCCTCCCTCTGAATTTATAAGTTCTTTGTCATTTCTGTCCCCATTCTATGAGGCAGATTGTCCAGAAAAAAAACAAAAAACAAAAAACCTCATAGGTGGAGGAAGAACATGACATTTTTTCTATGAGCCCTTGCAAATCTGAGGAAATTATTTAACATGGGTTTGGGCTGCAGATGGAAATTGATTGCCTACACTACTGCCTGTAGTCAGATTGGCTTGGATACAAGTTTGAGGGTTTTACCTGTCACTGATGTCTACACCTTAATTTGCTAATTTCTTCTGCCTTGCTCTTATAGACCAGGTGGTCCAGATATTTGACTGAAATACTCCCTTCTATAGCAAAAAGTCTACTTAATGCTGTCATGCACTTTTGGCTCATGTGAACCAGTGCATAACTGATTTCTTTGTCTACATCAAATATGTTGTTCTGGTGCTGTGTAAACTATGTGTAAACTGCATATCAAACATAAGCTCTTGCCTCTGAAGCCGCCTAGAGCATGTTGTCTGTTTTTTTTGTTGTTTGTTTTGTTTTTTTTTTGCAATATGCCCTTTCTGAGTTTAGCACTTAGAAATGGGAAGAGAGCAGCCAAAAGAAAAGGTCTAGTACAGCATTCTGACAATTATTATTGCTTGCATCTTCATCTCTTCCCCTTGGGCTGTTTTCCTTTTGCACTGTTTTCCCTTTATTATTTTGAATGAGCAGAGGCATATGCACAATGTTAGGTCTTCTCACGTGTACTCAGAGCAGGGACTTCCACCAGTTCCCTTGACAATCTATAAGAGCAGCCCTTCTCTCTGGGGAATGACTTTTAGAAAGTTACAGGAAATTTCTCTAAGGTCACCTTAATCATTCTTCCTCACAAAAGCTGTAATACTATAAAGTCTAGGTTTGAAATATGACAATCCCAGGCTGTCTCCCCTTCTTGCAGATTACCTTTTCTATAAATATTGCTTCTCACTTTCCAGACCTCCTCTCCATTAGTAGCAATTAATGTCTTAATAACACTAGTATTCATTAGGAAAATGTGTTTCACCTTCCATCTCATTCCGATCAGAACGGATCCTTTTTTCTACCTTCAGAGAAGACTTTTTTTCCCAAGAGATGCTTGCTATTCAGAGATTGTATTTCACATTGCAATTGAAAGGGATTTAATGATCCATTTATAATAATTAGAGCCGTCGTGTTTTTGTTCTTAATACATTTTGTGAATGACTAACTGCAACACCTTCCAGTTGGCCCTAGTAATGTTTGATGAGACTCTTGCCCCAGCAGGTCTGAAAAGTTTCATAAAGAGAATGATTTCAAATAATGAAAGTTAAAAGGGTGATGTGTAAGGCTCTATGGGAGGATTAGACATGCCTGTTTGAATCATTTGTCATGCTATAGAATTGCTGGAATAGAGCTGGAATGTAAAGGGTGGAAAATGATATGTTGTCTTCCACATTCGGTATTTTATTTGTTCTGTGATCTTACTTTTGAACAACATTTAGACCTGCCAGACCCAACATAACTAGAAATTGCAACCTTGGACTGCATCTGCCAGTCAGAGCTCATGACTAGCACATACTGGATGAATCTACAGCAGTATTTAGCTTTGTAGGTAAGTTAAGTGTCATTAATCATCTTTAAGATGATTCATTAAGATCTGGAAAATAATGTAATCCGTCATTATGTATAGGAGGAGCTGGCTAGGAAAAGAATTGACAAGTTTGAAGATATGTCACTTCTCTCACCCCTTTACCTAAACATCTTACTATATTCATTAATTTATTCATCTTTTCATTTATTCATTTATGTTCTCAGCATCCCTAGGCATCAGTCTTTTTATCTTAAAAGCTATGTTTTCTTCTATTTTTGTATCTTTTTAGTTTGATACATGGATTTGTACTTTGTGTTTCAAGGAATGATAAAAGATATACAGCATATTTCCTGTCTCAGGATTTCAGTAAAGTGATATTGAACTGAAAGTAAATTGAACTGATGCAGTATCAAACTTTACTAATGATGCAAGAGAGACTGGAAGTTAATGTATGCACTATAAAATGTGCAAGGAACTGGATAAACTACTGGATAAATTGGATGAATGTGAATTATGTGAAAAGGAGAGCTAAGTAGTTTCCTAACAGAGCTTGATCCCTTTCCAGAAGGGATTAGATAATATGAGTATCTTACTGGAGGAGATCTGCGGATCTCTTGACCTTAGACCTGGACTGCCTTCTTGTGGAGGCAGAAAATGGCAGGTATTCAGAGTCATGGAGCAGGAATACAGTTTCATGACTGAAACTGCAAGGCTGAGGTGACACTAGTTAAAGCCAAGGAAAACTTGAGATGTTGAGATGGTCCTAGATAAATGTTAATGGTGTGAACTCAGAAGAAAGATGTGTTCCACATGAAGAACACCAAGATATGTTGACATTATGGCAAGCGCTGGGCACATACATTGCTATGGATGGACACTGGATCTTTCAGATACTTTTAATACACAAAGAATAACCATAATACAAATGATGGCACAAGCCAGTGTATGTTAGTAGAATGGAGTGTTTCACTCACCATGTCTTACACTCTGCCAGTATTAAGCAGATGAGCATAAACTGAATTTCATGCTAAGTTGCTCTGGGCAATGAGTACCCGAGTTTTTAATTAAGTTTTAGTGAATTAAGGTAACTTAATTAAAATATTTTCACACAATTCATGGATACAACAAAAATGTTTTGAAAGCAATATTAATCTGCTCTACAGTCTGCATACATTACAGACAAGGTCGCTAGTGTCATTAGTGATACTGATGAAAGAACTGCATCCTGAGTGTAAAACTTGGCAAAGCAAGTGCAGCACTTAAATAGTCTTCTTTAGTATAGATCGGCAAGAAAACTGTGATTCAGATATTTAGAAGCAGCTAGATGGGGATGGGAGGCAAAACACCGAAACTGTAGGTTGAGGGATGTGATCCTTCCCCTCTGCTCAGCCATCCTTCCCTTCTGCTCAGACTTGTTGAGGGAGACATGAGCCTACTGCAGTGAGTCCAAGGAAGGACAGCAAAGATATTTAAGGGACAAGGAGCATCTCTCATACAAGGGGAAGCTAGGAGAACTGGAGCTGTTCAGCCTGAGAACTGAGGAGAAGAAAGGCTCAGGATGGATCTGATCTGGTAGCCAGTGACAGGTCAAGAGGCAAAGGGCACAAATGGAAGCATAGCTAATTTCATTTAAACATAAAATCCTTTTTATTTTTATTGTGAGGATGGTCAAACACTGGAATGGGTAACTGAGAGAGGCTGTGGAGTATCCATACCTGGAGATACTCAAAATGTGAATAGACATACTGAGCAGGAGGGTTAGCAAGACAATCTCCAGAGGTCCCTACCAACACCAGCTACTATGTGAATAGACATATTGAGCAGGAGGGTTAGCAAGACAATCTCCAGAGGTCCCTACCAACACCAGCTACTCTGTGTAATAACAGTCACACAGAAAAGCTTGCTTTTGGCAGTTGCTCATTTTTTCAGTGCTTGACTTAGTCACACACTAGATCTTTTAGTTTCATGTACATATGCAGAGGCTTATGTGGCATGTGATGAAAGTGTGATGTGAACACACACACACATATATATGTATATAGATATAAGGAAAAATTAGATTTAAGGAAAAAATTTCTTGACAGTGAGGGTGACAGAGCACTGGAACAGGCTGCCCAGAGAGGTTGTGGAGTCTCCTTCTCTGGAGATCTTCAAAACCCGTTTGGACGCAGTCCTGAGCCACCTGCTGTAGGTGACCCTGTGTGTGCAGGGCGGGTGGACTAGATGATCTCTAGAGGTCCCTTGCAACCTTAAGCATTCTATGATTCTATAATTGCACAATAGCTGGTAGTTGCTAATGCTCATATGTAACATATAGGACACACAAGTTCCACTTCACACGATGTTGCTATCTCATTGAGGGTTAATGCTTTCTCCCATGACAGTCAGTGGAGAGCACACTGATCCATTAGCAAGGAAACCAAAACCAGAGTCTGATTTTGGTTATGCTTTCTGATCTGCAGCCCAACCATGGAAAAGCTTTCTGCTTTCTGAATTTAAATTTCCTAATGTCAGTCATGTGTGTCTGAACAGGTGTGTACTGGAGTAAGTTCCCCATATCACCTGGAGCTCCTAGAATTACCCTGATGTTGGCATGGGTGAAGAATTCACCTTGCTAAAGTTATGAGAAGAGCAATGGCTCACCCTGTTAGAAGAAAGTAGTGTTAGCCCATTCACTGTGCTAGGATGCAGCAGAGGAATGATGCAGTTTTTGACAATGAAACAAGCATAGGACCCAGGCATGAGGGTAAATGTGGAAGAATTGCTTGAAAGGGAGGACTTAGAGAAAACCTAGGACCTAACAGAAGTTTTGACATTACAGAAGCCTGCTTGGGATTTTGGCATTACAGATGCTTGCACAGTTGCCTCTTCTAGGATGGCTGGTACACTCAGACTCTGCTCCTCCAAGGATTCCCTAGGCAACACAATCTGCCCTCCTTGCAGCTGCAAAGAGAAGTAACAGAGGGTGGAGCAGAGTGAAGGCACCACGGCCAAACTCTGTTGCACTCCCTGTGCTGGGCCAGTGATCAGCCGCACAGTAGCTGCCCAATGGGAGATATACGATAACGTGTCCGGTGCTGAGCTAGCAAGGGTGGCAAATCACTCCTTTCAGATGAACTTTGCTTGAACTTTGCTCATTATAAGCTCATTATAATGTCAAAGCACACCTCCATCCCAAAAGTTCCCCACCTCCGAGGTACGACCACTCCTCACTGAGCATGTGCTCTAGATTTTTGATTGACTGTACCTTTAAATGAAAACGAGACATTTTTTCACCAATCAATAACAATATTAAGTATGACTACAGTCACTCAAGCTCCACCTGAGTGTAAAGAAAAGCATAAAAAGTGAACTAAGGAGGAAAAGGATGAGGAAGGAAGACTCCATCATAAATTTTGGATCAGTCGATGGGCTGATCCCCCTTTCCTCCCCTCCGGTTGGGACGCCGCCTGAGGAGACTCGAGACTGAGAGTCCTCTCCCATCTTCTGGAGTGAGTGATGATTGCACATTTGTACATCAGAGCTAGCTAAAAACCCCACTCTGTAGTAGAGAATTTCCTGTACTGATATCTGAAATCTGCTTTGTAAATGTTGCGTTTGAATAAATCCTGCTGTTTGTGAACTCGACTACTTGTTTGGGGGGCGATTGAACCTGCAGTCGACAGACTCTTCATGAATCCGACGCTGCCAGAGTTGAGCTTATAGTTGATCACACTATTTGGGAACTCGATTCGCTCCTAGGAAGACAACCGGACCTACGGTCGACAGACTGTTCATGAATCCGATACTGCCAGAGTCAGGCATATAGCGAATACAGTATTTGATATCTCCTTCTCCCCCACCACCACAGCTTTCAAACTGCAACAGTAAATAGAACCCGTTTCACCTGTAAGAAGGTCATCTGCATTACTCTGGTTTGTCCTTGCATGTACCTTCCTCAAGCAGAGCCGTGGGGAATTCAGCAGGCAGAAGGCTCAAAAGGAGGACTATCGAGTAAAATATCTTCCACTTTTTTGCAATTTCTAAGATAAATGACTGAGAGGAAAACTTGTGAGCTCCAGAACGTTTTTGCTTCTAGGTCACTCTTTTGAGTCTAGACCAGGTCAACGATGACCAAATTGTTTTTACTTGAGAAGAAAATTAATTAGTGGTGAACAAGTTCTGTTGTAATAAAACCCATGAATCTTCACATAAAAAATTCTGCTCTTGCTATTAATCATTCTCTGACTACCGTAGAAGATTGTCGTGCAGAGCACGGGCTGTGAAGATGTGGTCCAGCCTACATATTCAGTTCTTTTTGATGCAGAAAGAGGAAAGAATGAGAATAGTGTTTGCCAGAAGTATTCAAATGGACTCAACATGTCACAGAAGAGAAAACAACAGAAAGATTCACGCACACCTGTTTTTCAATTTCAGTTACAGTTGCACCGTTGCACTTGTATGACTAGTGATATTTTGCCAGTGTTCCTCTTTTAAAAATTTCTTCATATTTTTAAGGTTTTGCATCTTAAATAGCATGTTCCTTGGTGACTGCTGAACCAATGACTGAATATTTCTTGTCTTCACAGAAATATATAGCTCTAAAAAGAAGCATAGCCAGCAGCAAAAAAAAAAAAAAAAAAAAAA
>VZSV01000267.1:283820-373816 GCA_013398735.1 Nothocercus julius | reverse complement strand
TTTTTTTTTCCTGAAATTGTCGTTGAATGTAGGTGCCTCATTTTTCAGGTGAGACCGTGTCTGGGAGGGCTGTGTTTGGGGGGTGTCCTGATTTGTTCCCAGATGTGAGCAGACTCAGTATGTTGCGTAAAATCAAGACACATTGCAAACATTTCAAATTAGACGTCCAGAGATTGGTATGCTAGAAAATCTTGGTCATCTCTGAAGCACTTTGGCCTTCGCCTCTGGAACTGGATATCTTTGCTCAGTAAAGTTACAGGCATTACTTGAGCAGCTTTAAATATCAGATCAGATCAGGTATAGGTCTCCGTGTAATTCTTCTGGTATAGGCTAAGTATTGTAATACTACTTCTGTAGAAATTTAATCCATCAAACAGTAAATGCACCAGCAAAAATTTGCATAGGTATTGATCTGATTTATTCCTTATTAAATGTTAATCTAAGTTTCTCTCATTGCTTCATGCCCTGTGAAAGCTGTCCAGCTGTGTTACGAATATCTGTCTATCTTTCACATAATGCAGCGCATTCATCCAAACAGCATGCAGTATCTAGTGACTTACCAGTTATTTCCTATGCAGAACATCTGAATAAAATCAGAACAGACGTACTCTAAAGGTCTACCTGCTGCATCAGTATGACCGTATATAAGTGTCAGAGCCATTGTCTATGTTTCCTAGTTAACCTTATGTGTCCATCGCCCCTTTACACACATTTTCCCAGGCTCTGCCGTGCTGTTGCTCTGGTGCGGTGTCCCGGGGGGCGAGCAGCTCCTCACCTCTGATTTATTCGTGCCTCCTGCCTGCTGTGAGCTCCAGGGTCAGACTCTGCCCGAGCAAGTGTTCCTTTGGAGCCTGGGAGCTCTTTCTGAGTAAACTAAGCAGTTGACAATGTTTATTGAAGGGATCTGTAGGCTGAGAAATACAAATTTCTTCCACTTTGACTGTGACTCTCAGAAGCTGCAGTTTTGAATTGTGCTTTTTAATTTTTTTTTTTCTGAAGCATGCGTTATCCAGGCCAAGAGTTTTGTTTTCCTCAAGTGCAGCTCATAAGGATCTCGGTTGTTTCATCTAGCCATTTATTAAAGACTTTAATCAGATGAGCCCTTTTCAGCACTACAGAGGAATCGACCTTAAGCCTAAACCTGAACAGTCTCAGAGCAGTGTGCAAGGCATCCATGCCCATCCCACATCCAGGCCTGGTCCTGTCTCAGAGCTCCTGGGCCTTTCCATGGCAGTGTTTGATGGGATGACCAAGGCAGATGGCAGAGAAGCCACAGTAAGCACGAGCTTTGTTTTTTTGGGGCCATGGGGGCTTTGATGATGAAAGGGAATGGTCATGGTGTTCCTGAATGACCAAGGCACTAGATTCAGGCAGTTGACTCACAGTGTCCATCTTATGACCATGTGCTCCTTCCCCAGCCCAATCTGACTTTTCACACTTAGCCCTATTCAGGTGTTAACCACCAGTGATATTATCTGATCCTGGTGTTTTCCTCCCTGATTTCTTCTCCTACTCAGACATTAACCATCAATAACAGTCCTGATGGCTGCATCCTGATGGGGAGATAAGGCTAATTGTGCAGCCCAAAGTCCTCTGAAATGAAAGAATGACTACAAGTCAATCATCTTATCCCATAAACATGGGGACAACCCGAAAGCCCATTCAACTCTCCCGCATAGCAGTGGGCTGCACACCAAGACCTCCCCTTGAGCAGGGACGCCTGAGGGAACTTTACCCCATCTCTAGAATAAAGTATGTTTGTCTGGAACATTGTTTTCAAGGCTTTTTTCCTCCAGTTACATTTGGTTTTCCAGCTCTATTCCAGCATGAGGGTTTCAGCCAGAGCTATTCCTTTGTAATGCCTGTTGCCAAGGATAAGATATAAACGAAGGCATCTGAAATAAGAAATGGGCTCTCTTTTCTCAAAAAAACATTGACATTTTGGTAATCTCTGGTTTATTCTTGGGAGGAAATAACTGGGACAGCCTTATAGTATTGCAGGAACCATTCATGCACATGATTTAAACCACGCTGTTCTGCTGACAAGCTGAAACCTACTAGGAAATGGGTTTTACTTGCTCTTTAAGTGGATAATTTTGGAGGGGGGACAGTGAAATGAGGGAATCTGACAGGAGTAGCAGTTGTGATGGTGACAAAGACAGACAAACTTCCTCAAAAATATGTTCACTGGCCATGCAGAAATAAGCAATTCTCCACTTTCTGAATAAAAATGACATTTCAAGATAACATGCCTTGGTTATGTTTTACATTTGTTTTTTTTTCCATTTTTCCGTCATTTTTTTGTGTGAAAACTTCCTTATATCCTTCATTGTCCTACTTAAACTTTTAGCCACAGGATACAAATAAAAACTTGGATTCAAGGAATAAAGAATGAATATGGAATGAAAATTGCCCAAGCAAGTTTCTCAAGGCTATAACGGATAACAGATCCAAAAATGGGAAAAGTATCCAAAACATGCAGTATGCTTGGGAAAGAGCTGCCCATTCTTGCATACTCAGCATGCAGCTATCTAAAACTAGCCAGCAGAAGATGCTGATGGCAGGGATGTTGTAAATCTTGGCTGTCCACTGCCTCATTCAGAGCTGCAGAGAGGTGCCTCTGTCTTCCTTGTATCCAGTCTTTGACCATCCCTAGAAAGTGTTCCGGCTCCTTCTTGTCTCCAGGTTGGCTCCAGCCACGTCAGATCCTAGTGATGTCTTTGCTTTTCCTTCCCAGACTCCCTCCCTGTTGCATAAATGCTTTCCAGCCAAGGAAGAGGAGGGACGGGAAGTAACTTAGGGGTTAGAGTTGCAAAGTTATTTATTGCTGCTTGGAGCAGAACTAAGCAGAACTTGCTCTCATCAGGGACAGATGTGTGCCTAACCTATTCATAAGAAGTTCCAGAAGAGGAGGAGATCCTTATATCTCTGGAGTGCATTCTGTTGCCAAAATCACCCAAGAGTCTAATGTAAATCGTCTTTTTTTTTTTTTTTTTTTTTTTTTAGGTAGTGGGGTTTTTATTTATTTATTTATTTATTTATCTATTTATTTATTTATTTTCCCACTCTTTCCCGTAGAGCAAGAATTCCCTACTGTTTTTCATAATATATCTTTTATGAGGTGGACGACCACTGTGATATGTCTCTTCATAGCATCCTTTCCTGAACAATACAAAACTAGCTCCTCCACAAGCTGAATTTTAAACCTGATATCCTTGCTGTTATCTTCTGGACTCCCTCCAATCTTAGTATGAAGCCAAATACTCCAGCTGAGGTTTTACCACCAGATAAAGGAGGATAATTCTAATTGCCTCCCATGTCTTCCATATGTTAATCCACTCAGGAATTCTGCAACAGCAGCATATTGTTGCGTCCAACTCAGTGGACTTTCACCCCATCTTCCTTTTTGCTGCATTACTGCTCAGCCAGTTATTTCCCTTTTTGCATCTTATTTCTTCTTCCTAAGTATAGCACTTATTTATTGATCTTGATTTTATCAAAGCATCTCTTCAGTATGCTGAGATTATTTTGGTTTGTGATCCTGTCCTCTGGGGTGCCTGCAATGCCTCTCAGTTTCACATCATCAGCAAATCTTACGAGTCTTTTCTCTACCATCGTGCAAGGTTGTAATGAAAATATTGAATAAGCCACCAAGGAAAGACACTCACAGGATCCCTTGCAATGCCCTCTGATTTTGATAGCAAGCCCTAGTTAACTCTTGAAATGCTGCATTTATCTGAATCCAAGATATGCTTTTACATCTCAACTCTGTACACGGAGTTCATTAAGAGAATTTAAGGTAAGCTCAGAAAGTGAAGGGGAGATAAGCAGACAGTGAGATAGACTTGAGAACTGGCTGAATGACACAGCTCAAAGAGTTGTGATCAGTGGCACAAAGTCTAATTGGACATGTGTAGATAGTGGTGTCCCCCAGGGGTCAGAACTGGATCCAGTCCTGTTCAGCTTAACCATCAATGACCTAGATGAAGGGACAGAGCTCATCCTTAGCAAGTTTGCTGATGTTACTAAACAGGAAAGAACAACTGAATTACCAGAGGATGGTGCTGCCATTCCTAGGGACATCAACAGGCTGGAGAGTTGGGTGGAGAGGAACTTCAGGAAGTTTAAGCAAGGGAAACGCAGGGTCCTGCATCTAGGGAGGAATGCACCAGTACAGGCTGGCCTGCTGGAAAACAGCTCTGTGGAGGAGTTGTCCTGGTGGACAACAAGTGGACCATGAATAAGCAATTTGCCCTTGTGTCCAAGAAGACCAAGAGCATCCTAGGTTGCATTAGGCAGAGCATTGCCAGCAGGTGGAGGGATGCGATCCTCACCCTCTACTAAGCCCTAGTGAGTCCACATCTGGAGTGCTATGTCATGTTCTGGGCTCTCCAATACAAGATTGAAATGGAGCTACTGGAGAGAGTCTAGAAAAGAACTAAGAAGATAATTAAAGGACTGGAGCAGCTCTCGTGTGAGGAAAGACTGAGAACTGGGACTGTTCAGCTTCAGAAGTGAAGGTTATGGGAGCATCTTATCGCCGCATATAAGTTTCTGCAGGGAGGGTGTAAGGAAGCTCGGACCAGACTCTTTACAGCGGTGCCCAGCAACAGGACAATAGGCAATGGGCACAAATTGAAGTACAGGAAGCTCCACCTGAATATGAGGGAAAAAAAAAATATTACTGTGTGGGTGGTCAAGCACTGGAACAGGTTGCCCAGACAGGTCAAGTATCTACTTCTTTGGAGATATTCAAAACCTGTCTAGGCACAATCCTGGGGTACCTGTTTTAGGTGACTATGGTTAAGCATGGTGAGGTGTACTGGATGATGTCCAGTGGTGCTTTCCAACTTCAAATATTCTGTGATTCTGTGAGAAGAAAGGAAACAACTGTTTCCTGCGTACAGAGAGGGCTCATTGGAGATATATATTTTTTAATCTCCTCAGCTGTCAGTGGGAAGAAGCAAGCTGTATGGCCTCATCCAAAGTAAAGCATCATAATCAGAGTGCCAAGGAATTTCAAGATCACATTTAAAAGAGAAAAAAAACTTTTTAGAAATTTCCTATAAACTGTTCTTCTCTTGCCTGCTTATAAGATGTCATGGGAGACTACCAGAAAGCCTCACTGGAGTTAGATTAAACTGCATCCACCACTCCCTCCTCATCTACTAGTTCTGTTAAAGAGGAAATATGATCATGATGTGTTCCTTGCATCTCCATGTTAGATGTTTCCTGTCACCTGAGTTTCATTTAGGTGACTATAGATTGTTCAATAACGTCTCTCCTGCATCAGTCTGAGAATAAAGGTCATGTTGGCTAACCTAGTGATTTTGGGTCCTCTTTCTTCTCTCATTAAGTTCTCTGTTCTCACTGCTTCAGTCCCCTGGGAACTGTCCTGTCTTCCACAAGTCCTCTAAGACAGTTGCTAATGGTTCAGAGATTACTTTGGCTAACTCCTTCAACATCTTTTGGTGAATTCCATTATGCCTTGCAAAGTTGAATACACCTATCTTATCTGCATATACTTTCACTTATTCATTGTTTGAGCTTGTCCTCTTGTTAAAATTAATTGCCTTAAGTAGCTAGTCATAATTAATTTTCAGTGTAGTCTGATGCAAAGAGAATATTGAATTCTTCATTCTTCTCTGCATCATGTGCTATTTGTTCTCCTTCCCAGTTAAGTAATGGACCTATCCTTTCCAATATTTTCCTACTTCTAATGCATTTATTAATCCTTATCCTATCATTTCTTATGTTCCTTTCAAGCTGTTACCCATTTTGTCCCAAACCCATTCTGATTTTTCCTCACTCATCCTTAATCACACACCTTTTTTTGCCTTTTGTGTGTCTTTTTTTTTCTTAGTTTATTCTCAGGCCCTTTAAGAGCCCCTGATGCAGACATAATGGCTTCTCACTGTGCTCTCTGTCCTTCCCTTGGATCGAGATATTTTGCTATTGTGCCTTTAATACACTCTCTTGCTGTAACTGCTAGCTCTTCTGTAACTCCTTTATCCCTTAAATTACCTTCCCAAGAGACCCTACAGATGAGTTCCCTGGGCTTGTTGAAGTTTGCCATTTTTTTTTAAAGTCCATTATCCTTTATTTCCCTGACTCTTTCCTTTTTCTTAGAATAGTGATTCACAGTCCTTTCACCTAAGTCACCTTCCTTCTTTAGATTTTCAACCAGTTCCTCTCTAATAGAGAGACAAACCCAAAACATTTTCTCTCCTTATAATTTCTTCCACCTATTAAAATTTTCCTGATTCATTTCAAAGATTTTAATTGACTGTTTGAATCCCACCATGTTTCCCAACAAAAATTTGCATGCTTAACATTCCTTATTGTTACGCATCCAGTCCCTCAGATGTTCATGGTATACAGAAGACCCATCTCATCTTTCTCATCTTATTGCCGCTCTTCACACTCATGTGAAGACAGCAACAAATGCTGCATCACTTCTGATCTTCAGAGGAAATGCATATTCTTAATATGCAACAAAACACTCTCTTTCATCTCTGTCCTTACAGAACAAGCTATGTCCTCTGTACAGATATTCAAGTTCTCTTGCTTTTCCAACAAGAGTATCCAGGTTCCTTCATATATTTCTTTGTATTGTTAAAAATCTGATTGCCATAGTTTAGAAAGTCTGAAAAGATCTGTGAAGAGGGACCAGCACCAAACTGGGTGCCCACACCTTTTGTCTGCAAGAATAAGATACTGCTTACTGCTCTGTCTAGAGACATGCAACACTCAGTCAAAGTTGACTCAGCCTTAGTGGGACGGCTGAAAATCCTATCTTGAAGAAAGACATGGTTTTCAGTTCCATTTGAGGCTCTGGGGTGGAATTCAGACATGAGAATACTCATTGGATGATGGTTCTTCTAGCTCAATAAGCTGTATCAGACAGTGGTCAGTAGCAGATACCTAAGGAAGGAATACCAAAACAGAGCAGGCATGCGGCAATATTGTCCTGCTTCTGTGGCATGTCCTCCAGCTTCCCCTAGTCTCTAGCCTGGGGATTTCCTAAGCTGCAGATTGTCTCTCTGCTTTAACAGCCCATGAAAGTCTCTTCTTCCATGCAGTTGCCTAATTGCTTTTTGCACCTATTTATAACTTTAGACTACACATCTTATTGCCATGAATTCCATGATTTAATTATATACTGCACAAGCAGTTCTTTGTGTAGATGTTCTGCTGATAATTTCTTCTGATATCCCTATTTCTTATGCTGTGAAAAACAGTGTAGAATAAACATTTCCCACTCTCTATTCCATGCCATGCAAAATTCTGCTAGAGCTTCTCCACGCTCCTTCTTTTTCCAGGATAGATACTGTCCGTGCATGGAGCTATTCTATAACCTTGACCATTCTATAACCGTTTTGTCCTCCACTGTAGCCTTTCTAGTTCTTCTGCACCTTTCTGGGATGATGCAACCAAAAAAATGCACCCTCTGTTTTGGGTTTACTATTAATGAACATCGGGACCAAAGGAAATGTTCTAGTTTGTTCTCTGATCTTTTTTTCTAATAACACGTTACTTGACTTCTGACTTCTTTGTGACATTCTGTTGGCATTTCTACGGAGCTGAGTCTATTGAAACATCATCCTTTTCCGCAGAAGCGTTTAGAAATTTAGAGTGCACTATACTGTAGGTACAGCTAGATTTTTTTCCCTTCACCGTACTATCCTTCGCATTTACCATCCCGGAATTTAATTTATCACTTTGTCTCCCAGTATAAGATAATTCTGCAAATTTTGTAGCTTTTATGACTGCATAATTTTATATATGCAGCTAACTTTGTTGCCTTATTACTCAGGATTGTCTGGAGCTAGTCAGGTGTTGTGTCTATTGATTATGCAGTTATTCTGGACACTCAAATCTATTGATTTTTTTCCTTTTTTTTTTTTTTTTTTCTTTTTAATCAGTTTAAAAAAATAGGCTTGAAGTGGATCCTTTTTGTAGGTACTATAGACCTACGCTGAAAATTCTTAAAGTACTTTTCTGGTTGTCCTCAAATAATCCTGCTGAAGTAAAACTGTTCACATTTTTATGTGAATCTGTTCAAGAGTATAGGCTGGTATTTTACTGTCTTTTAGTGAACTGGGCCCCATCTAGCTCTGATCTCCGTAAGCTCCTTTAAGCAATGAAAAAGGTGATGTTACTTTAAAAGCTCATATAGTAAGCGTTAAGGGCAGTGACAACAAGGAAATTATTATCTTTGCTTTGAGGAACTGTGGCATTTTTTGCAGCTGCAGTTCCAAGTAAGTGTTTAGTAAGTGGGAGGCACTATGGAGCAAGTCCTTTTATCCATCGCACTACCCTAATAATTAAACTGTCAGCCAGGGATGTCAGGCTTTAATAGGAAAAAAAAAAATCAGAATCAAACAGTGGTAAAAAATTGTGACTATTCTTCCAGTTAAGCCTATAATTGTTTTCATCTTAATCATTATGTTTGCATAAGGCATTACTCAGAACATGCATTTTAACATGCTTTTTAATAGTTTTTGTATGTTTTAAAATAACAAGAGTTTATTTAACCACTCTCCATTGTTCCTATGACTCCAAGAAACAATTATCCTAAGACTCATCTGTAATTTGTGTGTGTGTCTACGTGTGTCTGTAGTTTATGTTTAAAATGAGCTTCAAGAGTGTTTTCTAGAATCTCCAGGCACCTTTTCCTTGAGGACATACGTTCAGGAGATCGTTGGTGTCTTCCGAGCTCTCCCAGTGGGGCTAATTCACCTGGCTGATGGGTTGTTAAAGGTCTCTATCAGAGGCAGTAGCTGAACAGATCTAGTCTATTTGCAGAGGGACATGGTTGGCTGTCCCTTGTGCTTATGATCTAAATCCTAGGTCCGCCTTTTTTTTTTTTTTTTTTTTTTTTCCCCTGCTTTCTCCATCCCAGCCTGCAGCTCAGATTGAGACACGCTTGTCTGTCTGTAATGAAGCAGGTGGTCACTCCTGTGTTTTACCAGATGGAGGCACTGAACTGGTACCACAGAGCCTGATTAGAAGACCATGAAAATGATAGCAGTGAAGCAATGCATTTGTTCATGGCAGGTGGTTCTGCCCTGATTTAAAGGTACTGAATTTCAAAAAGATAATGTTCTTCTACCTCTCCCACTTTTGCCTTTGGGATCAGTTCAGCTAAGTGAGCCAAGGGTAACAAGTAACTTTGAGAGATAGGGATAGTTTTACTCTGAGAAAGAGACAAAACCTCCTAAGATACTTTTTCACTGATCAACAGGGCGTTTGGGGTGAGATGAGGCACGCACATGTCCTGACATTGGCTGCTTTATCTGGAAGGCTTAATGGCACATCTGCTCCAAATGATATCAGCCACAGTGGTACACATGAAAAAATCTATGGTAAAAATCCAAAAGCCAAAATGATCTTCTACTCTTGGAATAGTCATGAAGATAGATAGCAATAGCATTATCCACTTGCACATGTTGACCCATATTTCTCAGTACTTGAAATAATAATAATACAGCACACATCACATTTGTAAATGGCTGGGAAAATGCAGATTTAAAACACTGATTTTTTGTGTGTTATCTCTTTCTTTAATGGCTCCCTCTGGTATATGACACTGTGACTGTCATCGCCTTTGTCCTCATCTAACTAGGACCAGACTGAGAGAAGTGCAAGGTTTTAGTATCCCATTACCAATTTCCTGAGCAACAGAATGCCAAGTTCCAATTTGCGTTCTAATTTTAACTACACTATAGATTTTTAAATAAGCCTCAAACTTCCTATTAACATGATCTGTCTGCTCCTTTGGTGCTCTCTCATCCCATTCTGATCGACCCATGAATGGGCTCCCTGTATTATTCATTGTACACTAAATTAAGCTTTTAGTGTTAAAGGCTTTCAAGTGTAGCGTTCCTTCCGTAGAACTCATTACCTGTGTCAATACACAAAGCAGAAGCGCTTAATAGATTTAAAATATCTAGTATCTGCCCTTTTTTTCCAGCTATTATTAAGACTCATGGGCATCTATTATTCTGATGATATTCCTTATTGTCCTGATATTAATTTCATTAGTCAGTGAGTGTGCACTATAGCATCCCAAAGTGTCTTTGCATCATATTAGCTTTAATTAGTCCTGAGGTTTTCTAAAAAGATCAGGTAAATGAAAATTATTATGGAGGATCATGGCTTTGTACACCTTTGGAAGCTAGGAAGCCTGTTTGCATCACTTGTGGACAAGTAGGAATGGTAGCATAGGAAAGACCCATCACCGCAGAGCATGCTACATCCACGACATATGCAAAAAATCAAATGCAGACTGAGATGATATATTGCTAGGTGTCATATGGTCCAAACTTTGATTTTGTGGAGAAACACTGCATAAGTATATAGCATTCTGACAGCCTTCCCCAGCACCATTGCCAGCGGGACCCTGCAGAAGATGTCATTCACAGATACGTGACCCTCTTTCTCATTTCTGGTAGGAAGAAACAAAGAGTTAATATGACTATAGTTATATGACTATCAGCAACTACTCAGGTAATATTATGAAGATGGTGCTCAAAGCTCTTGGCCCAAGCCTACGCAGGACTGTGACTGTAGTTCCATCTGATGTTTCTTTCCCAGAAAACCTGGTTTAAGAAATTTGCATCCTTCAAATACTCTTCCTTGCTCCCTTGCTACAAAGTGCTGTCCTTTTGCTGTACCTATGCAACCATTTATGGGCCATGCATTAGAGTGATTCACTGAAACCAAAAACAAAGGTCTGCATCACTTTGCAGATGTGATTTACAGTGATTTAAGTTCAACGTACTTCACTGCTTCCCTTGTCCAAAATAAAATTTCCAGTAAAGCCTTGCAAACTATTTCAGTAGCTTAACAGAAACTGTGGAGCTGAAAACTGTCAAGGGGCAGAAGTGGCCAGCAGAGCTCCAAAGGGGCTGGGAAGACTTGAACCTCCACAGCTGTGAGAAATAAATGTTAATAGGACAGTGCTCTCAGACACAGCTCTGCAGATAAGATTTTCTACACAGACACAGCGTGCATGTGCTACGGACATTTGTGGGATTCTTTTATTTTCTCCTTATTTTCAGTGAAAGCTAAGGTAAGAAAAGAGCAGCTTGAGCACTACCAGCTCTCTTAAAGATTCAGAGTCTGCTATTTGCTGTGAATCTAAACCCTCCTGGGTTCTATTCACTGACACTTCACTTCTGTTATTTGAGGAATATTGCACAAACAGTAGTCAGCCTTTGTATGTTTAATTGACCTCAATGCAAATGCTAAGGAAGCAGGCAGAAACATAGCTACTGCATGTCATAGGTGATAACCACTGCATGGATAGAGCAGAGCTGGCACGCAGACCCAAAGTATGAATGAATAGGAAAAAATAATCATTCTTTTCATTTCAGTTCCAAGTACAAATTTCTTTTTCAGAAAGGGTGACTGGGTAGTCTGAAAAAAGGTTGCACCAGTGCTGTGTCTGTCCTGTGTTAAAGGACACAAACCTTCAGGGCTCCCCTGGTTTATGTCCCAAGGTCACCGCTTCTGCATCTCCTCTCACTGTTGAAGTTTCTTTTACTGGAAATAGTTTGTGTTTTTTTTGTGGATTTGGGTATTTCAGAAAGGCCACTGAAAGCTCGTTCTTTGCAAAGACCGGAGTTTAGAAGGGAGAGAAGTACCAGAGTTTGCTTCCTTCCAGAAGATTCAAGTTCCTCCCACCATTCCAAGTTGGCAGCTCCCTTAAGACATATAAATGGTAAAAGCAAAGATCATATTCCTTTTTAGTCACAGAAAAAAAACAAGGGGAGAGGAATCTTTGGGGATTTAATGACTGCATTGTTGGGTATTGGTAACTAGTCTTTGGGAGCTTAAACAGATGACCTAACACAGGAGGTGGTGTAATGTATTTGGTTGTACAAAAAAAAAATAAAAAAAAAATAATCCTGTGTAGGGGAAGAAGTGAATTCATCTCTGTGGCTGCTGAGCAACTCCTCCCTGCTTGTCCCCATCTTCACTCCTCTATCAAGGTGAAAACAAGAAATCAGTAAGCCAGGAGTAGTGTCAGTGTGGAACATCTTCCAGGCTGCCTTTGTCTGCTTGCTAATAATGAAAGTCTATTTATAGCTCTGTGCAGAGCAGGGAGAGTGTGCTGTGGGTGACAATGTGATATGGATTTTACAGTCCATCAGTTTGGATTTCAAGTTTACAGCCCTCTTTTGGACTAATTGAGAAGTCAGACACTGTTTTGGGATGTTACAGGCAATGTAAAATAGGGCACTTGGTGCTGTGTTTAGTGAGCATTTGGGGTCGGGTTGGCTCGGGAGATGTCACAGTGCTCTGAGATCAGCCAGGCTTTGCACAGTGGCCTGGGAGAACCTAGCTCATGGAGAGAGGCTTTGCATGCCAAGCGTCAGAGTGTTTAAAGGCCTGATATCTGCCATAGCCTATAACTTCACAGTAATGATCACCAGAAATCTCCTCTCAGCGGGCACTGCACGCATGCAGTGAGGGCACAGTCGCACATACATAGCAGAGCCTCTCAGATGTATCTCATTCTCATTCCCTTCCTGGACCTGGATGCTTGGACTACCCAATGCCCTGTCCCTACACCACTGTTTTGTGGGCTCACATGATGGGGCTGATCTGGGGGCCAGTCTCCCTTGCAACAACAAAAGGGAAAGTGGAAGACATGTTTTTACGTGGCCCAGTTCTGTGAACTGCTTTTATGGCATGGCTGAGGGGTGGCACTGTGGTGAAGAGGGGAAAGTGTTCCCCATGGGGAGGAAGGGAGATGCTCTGGGAGCTACACAAGCAGCTGAATTGCAGGAATAGCCATGGCCTGAAGAACAGCTCTGTCTATAGGGGTCTGACACTAGCAGAAAAAAAAGTGGCAAGAGATATGGAAAAATGTGTAGATGTATGAAGTGGATTCCTGGCACAGTTCACAGAATCACAGAAGCACAGAATGGTTGAGGTTGGAAGGGACCTCTAGAGATCATCTAGTCCAATCCCTCAGTTCAAGCAGGGACACGTATAGCATGGGGCACAGGGTCACATCCAGGTGGGCTTTGAAGATATCTAGAGAAGGAGACTCCACAACCTCCCTGGGCAGCCTGTGCCAGGCCTCTGTCACTGTCACAGGAAAGAAGTTCTTCCCCACATGGAGATGGAACTTCCTGGGTTTTAACTTCAACCCATTGTCCCTTGTCCTGTCACTGGCCACCATGGAGAAGAGTTTGGGCCCATCTTCCCTACATTCACCCCTAAGGTACTTGTACATATTGATCAGATCTCCTCTCAATCTTCTCTAGGCTAAACAGGCCCATCTCCCTTAGTCTTTCCTCATAAGACAGATGCTCCTGTCTCTTAATCATCTTCGTTGCTCCACACTGGACCCTCTCTAGAAGCTCCATGTCCTTTTGTACTGGGGAGTCCAGAACTGCACCCAGTACTCCAGCTGTGGTCTCACCAGAGCTGAGGAGAGGGGCAGAATCCCCTCCCTCAACCTGCTGGCAACACGCCTCCTGATACAGGCCAGGAGCCCATTGGCCTTCTTGGCCACAAGGGCACATTGCTGACTCACGATTAACTTCTTGTCAGCCAGGACTCTCAAATCCCTCTCCATGGAGCTGCTTTCCAGCAGGTCAACCCCTAATCTGTACTGGTGCCTGGGTTATTCCTCCCCAGGTGCAGGACCCTGCACTTGTTCTTGTTGAACCTCATGAGCTTTCTCTCCGCCAAACTCTCCAACCTGACTAGATCCCTCTGAATGACAGCACAGCCCTCTGGACTGTCAGCCACTCCACTCAGTTTGGTATCTTTCGCAAACTTGCTCGGGGTGCCCCCTGTGCCCTCATCCAAGTCATTGATGAACAAGTTGAACAACACTGGGCCCAGTACTGACCCCTGCAGGACACCGCTGGCCACAGGCCTCCAACCAGACTCGGCTGATTAATCACCACCCTCTGGGCTCTGCCAGCCAGCCAGTTCTCAGTCCACCTCACTGTCCACTCGTCCAGTCCACACTTCTAGAGCTTTCCTGTGAGGATGTTATGGGAGACTGTGTTGAAAGCCTTGCTGAAGTCAAGGTAGACAACTTCTACGGCTCTCCCGTTGTCCATCCAGCCAGTCACTCCACCATAGAAGGCTATCAGGTTCGTTAAACACAACTTTCCCTTGGTGAATCCAGGCTGACTACTCCTGATCACCTTCTTTTCCTTGACATGCCTAGAGATGTTATCTAGGATGAGCTGTTCCATCACCTTTCCGAGGACGGAGTTGAGACTGACCAGCCTGTAGTTTCCCGGGTCCTTCCTCTTACCCTTTTTGAAGACTGGAGTGACACTGGTTTCTTCCAGGCCTCAGGCACCTCTCCCGCCCTCCATGACCTCCCAAAGATGATGGAAAGTGGCTGAACAATAACCCCTGCCAGTTCCCTCAGCACTCTTTGGTGCATCCCATCTGGGCCCATAGATTTAGGGGTGTCCATTTTGCCTAAATAATCTCTAACCCAATCCTCCTCGAGCAGCGGAAAGTCTTCCTTGCTCCTGGTTCTGTTTTGTCCCCGGGCTCTGTAGTTGATGGGGACTAGCCTGAGAAGTAAAGACAGAAGCAAAGAAGGCATTTAGCAACTCTGCCTTCTCTGTATCCTCTGTCACCAAGGCACCCTCCCCATTCTGCAGGGAACTAACATTTTCCCTGGTCTTTCTCTTGTTGCTGATATATTTATAGAAGCCCCTTCTGTTGATTCTCTTCTATCTGAGTCGTCTGTCATCCTCCCACTCTGTTCACTGGACAAGTCTCATCGCACCTCCAGGTTCATTGCTGATCTGGTGTCACAGAGCTTGATTGTGCTTAGATTGCTGAGAGTGGAGCCAATTTAGCAGAGAGGGGAAATGTCCAGGATAGATATTCAGTGGTCCTGAATAGCTTTAGAACTGCTAGAGCAAACAGCTGTATGTGCATGGAGCTAGGATTTAGATAGTTACGGTTTTCCTCTCTCTTGCTAAAAGTTCAGTCCTTTGGGTTTATTTACACCATTTGTCTCTTCCTGGACATGTTTTCAGCAAAGTGCTGTTGGACAGGTGTCTTGATGCCTAAACTTTTCCTATTGCCATTTCTTTTATTCCTGTCCTTGACGGTAGAAAGTTCACTCAGAGCTGCTCACCATGTGGAATCAACGAGGGAGTCCACACCAGGGGATATTTTGTGGACACACTTCATTTTCAAGGAGAGGTTGACTAGCAACATCGTTCCAAATGTTGGTGCATACACATGCCCTGAACTTAGTGGTGCCTGTTAGGTATGAGAGCTGTGGATATATATGGAATGACTACAGTGCCTATTTTAGACCTCTGAGTTTCTGATTTTTAGTCTTTTTTTGGGAGGTGGGGGAAGGGTTTCAGACTTTTCCCTCACTCAAATGAGTCTGATATTATTTTAGGCAGAGTTTATGCTGCCCTGGAGCAGGGAGATAGACTACATGACTGCACTTTGACGTTATTTTTTAAGTAGAAAAAGCATGGTAAGGCTTAGTAGTTTCATATAAGAGGAATCTGCCTAACGCACTGCAAGTGCTAGACCTTCAGTTAGGAGTCTCTGCCAAGCTGTTTAACTTTCTTTAAATGCAAGTCTTTAAATGCAAGGTAGCACCAGTTAACACTTTATTTATGACTACTGCCAGCTTCATGGTCAGCTCTTGAGGATTTTCAAGGTCCTATGAGATATGTGATGAACACACGCAACACTTAGATAAATTGGTAGGATCCTGAGCCAACATCCAAAGAGTGTTTAGGTGCTTCATCAGCTCCGTGGAAATTCAGGTACCTACATCTCTGTGCGTCTGGTCATTGGTCTGGCAGTTTAGATGGTGTTTATTGACCAAGGGATGAGATTTATCTAGAAAAAAAACTCACTTTCCAGTGCCATGTTCAATTTTCACTTGGATCAAGTAATTTCTACAAACTAATTTAGACTTCAATTAAAGATGCCACATTTTGCCGGTTCTTGCATGCGGTATATTGGAGACTGTCATTGGACATTCTCCCAGCAGTGGTGGGATATCACCACCTACTTGCCTCCTTTCAGGTGCAGTGATGTGGTTGTTTTGCTACATATTCTCATGCTGATGGAAATCAGTCTTCCGTTTTATAGCTAAGATATTCTGGGATCAGATCAGTGATGGAAATTCGAAGTACTCCGCGCTAGCAGGTTGACATTGCAGAGTGCAAGGCAGTGATGGATTGGATCCGATCAGCTGTGCTTTAAAATTGGTCTGAGCCTAGCACCTTGATAATTTTTCAGCATCCACTGAGATTTAAAGTACCTGGATTCAGAGCCTTTCAACTGCCTTCTCATTCCCTCATCTAGGTTTTCATTTAAGTTCACTCTCTTCCCATTGATACGGCTGTAATTCAGTTTACTTGACATAGTCCTGATATCTGATAATAAAGGAAAAAAAAAAACTCCTTGAAGCCATGTAAAGCAAACAAATTGCAGCTTAGCCTCTTGACGTTCTCCACTCTCTCCTCCTGCTAAACACACCCACACATAGCATTTTTTTCAGCCTTAAGAGGAAAAGCACTACAGGCATGGAGTTACTAGTTTCATGAGTTCATAAGGTCTGTAATCTGGCAAAGCATGCTCACCTCAGATCAGGTTTGATGACAAAGACCCAGAATTGCATCCAGTAAGGGAAATGTGTTGGATTCTTCTGGATTCATGTTAATAGCTGGCAGCAAAAACATTATGAAAGGAGAAAAGGTAGTTAATATAGTTGCTGAGCTAAAAATACACTCTTAAAAAATTTAAGAAGCAATGCAAGTACAAAGTAAATTGCTATGTGTTCTGATAAGAAGCAATGCAAATACAACATGTTGTCATTTGTCAGAAGCCGTTTGCTTCTTTCATTGTTGAGTAGCCTTTGGGTTCTGTTTCTCCACTGGCTAAAGTGCAACCCAGATCATCTGGTGATGACTGTACCACTTCCCTTCTACTGAAGAGCAAAACAGCTCCCTGCTATGAGAAAAATATTCCAGCTTCAGGTTTACAATTTTATCAGCCACATTTCAGACTTCTGAAATCTCTAGCTATAGCGAGCAAAGTGAATATTTCTACAGCTTCCTTCTGAACTTTGCTTTCAGTTAATGGGATTTTTTCTTTTTTTTCAGAATGACAATCTTAGCTATTAAAAAAAAACGTATCTTTCAAAAGCAGCAGAGATCACATCAGATCTGCTCACTGAGCTTGAGCTGGGACTGAATGAGCTTGTGCTCTTTCTTTTGAATAAAAGACCCTGTGTTTCAGCATTATCTGAATACGAACATTTTGAGATAGAACTCTTGGCAGAAGAGGCCAATTTCAGAATTTGAAGGATGTTTTGGCCACTCTCTGGTCCTTGACACCATAAGTCAAATTTTGCTTGCGTGACATGGGAGGTCAAGACATGCCTCCCTTGCTTTTGACATGTGACAAGAGGGGTCAAGATGTGCTTGTAGCAGGTTCATCATTTGTTTTGAATCCACTCTCCTTTGTAGTAACAACTGATTGTGATTGTGATTTAGTCCTGTTCTAAGATTGATTTAACCTTCATAACCCTCTACGGTTGACTTTCCAGAAAAACATCTGTTTATGGAGGATGCAGTTCATGATGATGATGATGAGTCTTGACCTCTGTGTCTGAGCCTTGAAGCTCCAGTCCATCAACACTATCCATTCTAGCACCAAGTGCATTGTTTGAGGAGCACATCCAGAGAGTCCTAAGAAACATGCAGTATTGTCCATATACCTTACATGAGGATAACTACTAGTAAAATTAATTCTCTTTCACACTTGTAACTAACAGGCTATCACTGGAAGAACTTGCAAGACAATACAGGCTATAGAACTGCCAACAAACAGCTTAGGGTCATATAGCTGTCACAGGCCTAGTGTCAAGTGTAGAGGTGAACTGATGCAGCCCAGTGTTGAGCTGGGCTCAACCGTTGAGGTATGGGCAAGGTCCTGGGAGCTGTATTAGTGTACCATTGTGCCAAAATGTTCTGCTGAATAAGTGCTGGCTCTCCCAGCCTGAGCCCATTGCTTCCACTTGTGGAGTTAATGCAAGTTCTGCTAGCTCATGTGCCTGGAGCCAACCCAGAGCTCAAGAGAGGATTGATAGCAGGAGATAGCAGGAGGAGATAGCAAGAGATAGATTGATAGCATAGTTTCCAGCAGAAACTACTGGTGTTGGTATGTGAGCTGGGGCAAACTAAGGCCGGGGCAGTCACCACTTGTTCCTTTGCCAATCTTCTTCCTCCTGTGTGTCTGGAGAGAGCAAAAAGAATATACATATAATTTCTCTTCTTACAGGTAAACTGTAACCAACTAGAAAGTGTGTTGTGGGGGAGGCAGAGGCAGGAGCTAGATGAGCAGGTTTGCTTGAAAGGACTTATTGATTTCTGCTGGCACTCTTGGTATAGGTGTGAGTACCATGGTTGTGTGTAAATAGTGACTTCAGGACCTTGGCACAGGGAGGTTACATTGGCTCAACTTCATCAAGATAAAACAACTATGATCCACCAAGTCCTTGCTTTTTACTGTGTTTTCCAAATTTGCTGGTGGGGGTGGGGGGAAAGGTGAAGGGGAGCGGGAGAGAGCTGCCAGAGAGTAACAACATATCCAACCTTTGATAGACTCTGGTGGCATAACTTAATTAACTAATGGCCTGTGCAGAGATGTAATGGGATCTGAAAACAGAAAGCTTTTAAGCCAAACTTAAAGCCAGAGGCATCAATAACAGTGAGCTGAGAGCACTCACTCCCTTTGTTTTTTTCCTGTAAGACTGGTGACAAAACCTGTCACCTACTGTCTATCCCTAACTGTGTTTCTCCATCTAGTGTCTCTGGGCAATAATTGCAGCCAGCTTGGTCCTAATATCCCAGGTTTTTCTCCCAAAAGGCTCAGACCTGTTTTTTTAAATTGAAATCCATAGATGCTCTATGCAGAGTGAAAGAAAAGGAGCATCCTGGATCCTCCTGGACTGCAGTCACCTCCCTTAAGTGCCCCCAGACACCAGAGAGGATTGCTTCTTGGTAGATGTGGTGACTCATGGGGACATTCTGGATTGTCCTTCCACCATGGAGTATATGTAGACTGAGGTCTTCCACTTCTCCTTCCACAGTGGTCATTCCTATGAAACAATTGCTGTCCCCTATGCAACTATTTGGAGTTGCTTCATTAGCCTGATATTGAAACAACAGTTTCAGACTGCTGGGACACCCCCTTCTCTGGTTGTGTCTGTCCTCAAGAGGGAGATAGTGTGTGGAAACTCCCTGCAGACCCCAGCATAATAAGCAAACTTCTTACAGCATTATTCCATCCTGTGTCATGTGCATGGGTGTATATTCACACAGCTGTGAAGTCTAATGAAAATAATGTTTTAGGTAACATGGTGCCTAAACTAGCTGCCTGATGTAGGATAGCAGAATCTATCATCACATCACCCTCACTGCTTGTATTCTCTACTAAGTGGTTAATGTGAGTAATTACACCTTGGTCTTTATCTGCACTACTGTTATTAATTTATTGGATGAAGATGTGCTTTTCTTCCAAGCACAGTACCCTGGGGACCCTGAAGCCTACACATATGGTGACACACCGATCTGTTCCAGTGAGGTAGGTGGTCATGCTGTTTTCCTTCCCCTTCTCCCTAATTTTCTTTTCAAGTGTATACCTTCTTCCTAAAGCTGAAAGCTACTGACTCCTTGTCACGTTTCCCTCTCACTACCTCCCAGCTTTTTGCGTGAGGCCAAATGTAGTTCGCTCTGCACGCCTGTGGGAACTTGCTGGACATTAGCATTAGCCGTGGCAGAGCCCTAGCTTGGACAGATGGCTCTCAGCCGAACCTCCTGCCTGTCAATGGCTGGCAACTCCTCCGGTATCTGTAGCTTTTCAGAGCGAACAAAGAGCACTGCCAGCTCCTACATTTAGTGTTGCTGGTTGCAACCTGCCAGAGACAACATATGGTCCACACTACCTACAGAGAGAGTCGGATGGGAGAAAGCTGAAGGTCCCCTACTGCAGTTCTGGGCATGCCTTGTTCTGATGGTTGTTACCAGCTGAAATGCCACAAAACCATGTACCTTGAATCATTCCTAAGAAGGCATCCTGTAGTCAGCCAGAGAAGTGCTGAAGATGTCAGGGAATATAAAATACATGCTGTACCCTATTTAATATCATTCCATCCAAAGCTTTGGGGAGCAAGTTGCATGTTTTCTTAATGGAAATGAGGCACTGGTGAGGGTTATATACTAGTGCTATCTGTTGCTAGTGAGCTAAGGAAAAGCATAATATAGCATGGATAGAACAGTGCCTTTTCCTTGAATAATGATCTAATCTAACAGTGCAGAAGAAGTTTTGGGCTTATAAGAACAGCTCTTGAAAGTCTGTCAGCATTACACTCAGAATCAGAACCCAAAGCCCTATATGCCCTTAGTGGGTCCCCTATGTGTGGGTCCACAATGCACGTTTCCTTACATTTATCAGCCTCAGGAGCTCATCTTTATCCAGGGGCGTCTTAAAATCTTCTCAGCTATGTTATAGAAACTCCATGTAAGATATGGAGAGATTTGGTCCTCTGACTCTGGTGGAATTGGCATTGGAAGGTTTTTGGGAAAGACCAGAGAGTCCTAAAACTGGCCTCTTGTCTGGATTGTGGATGAATCTTCTTGTATGGCTTTGCAGGTGATGTTTGGAGGATGAACTTCTGTCCATTTTGGTGGAAAAGGAAAGACTATTCCTCTGGCAGAATAATCTGATTCCGTGCTCTTCCAACAGGAACAGGAAACCTTCAAACTTAGGAAAATTTGTGTCCAGAGAGATAGGCTGCGAGTGATTACAATAATATCAGTGGCCATGAAACAAGCACAAGGATACTGTTACCAGGGAAAAGTAGACTTAGAAAATGTCTCCCTTGAGGATGGTTCTTTATGACACATAACTGGTCAATGGGAAGAGCAAAATCTCTACATATTAAGGTAAAATTTTATGCTAGTCAGAAATGTGATTGCAGGTCTTGCATATATGCTTGAATCAGCTCTTAATTCACTAATATAAAGGAGCTTAGCACAAGCTGACTTTGGAGTCCCAGGGGATTGTGCTATAAGTATGCTGCAATTAGTACTTATCTGGTTCAAAATTTACTTGCATACTGTCCCCTGTTGTACTTGCTCCATTCTCTTTGGACCCATCAGAAGGAAGTGCAACATCCTGATGTTCATTTCTCTAAAACCTATTGGAAATAGGTGAACTCATTCTTGATGTTTCTGTCCAGGAGAAGCAGTGGAAAGAGCCAAGATGCAGTCCTGTAGCCCTGAATCCGGGCTACTCTTCACAAGAAAGTTAACTTTTCCTTCCCAGGCTTTGTTTTATCCAGAGAGGGGACTCTGTGTTACTCTAGTGAGAGGAAGGACTTAGCACAATATGGTCCATATCTCAGGTAAGCAAAGACACAATTTCAGTGTAAAGAGGTGATGACAGTAACTGTTGGGATCAAAGAGATGGAGGCCCTTTGTAATAGTCAATAAGACTCCCCCACGCGCTCTGGCTGACACTAAGCACAGACCTTTGAAAGTAGCAGGGAACTTTGTAATTCTAGAAAACCTGAAAATCATTAAAAGGAGTTACTCCACAGTTAATCACAATTTCCCCATGAAAGGTGAAATGCTAATTATTTTCCCCTAATTACACTAAAACCTTGAGAGGATTCAAATATTGGCATGACCTATAGTTTACAGAGACCAGATGACACCCACATGCCACCTAATTAGTGATGACTTTCCACAGAAGGCATCTCTTTGAAGCATTACATTTTCCACATGCCTTTTCATATTAGCACTGTGAAAATAACCCTCCCTACTTGTTACAGTGGAAGATGAGTCAGGGACACATCACCACAGAGCACCTAAAACCTTCCCCGACCAGAAAAACCCTTGTAGCACTTGCTAATAAGTGAAAGCAGAGGGGAGTCTGTTCTGATCTTCCTGTCAATGGGAGTTAAGTGTGCGTGGGGAGGAGAGAACACAATTAAAACGAGCAATTTGCATTGGATTCACGTTAAAATGAATCCACTTTAACCATCGGGGGAGTAATTATCTGGTTGTATTAGTAACCAGGTCATGCCTTGCTCCAAGGCCCTGCGGCCACAAGTTCTCCAAAGTGCAGCAAGACTGCAGAGATATCCAAGACAAGATCACAGCTGCTGCAGGGAGCGGAGCTGGCAATTAACCGTTACTGTTGGACCTACCTGCATCCCTTGGCTCAATTATTGCTCTTTCTAGTAGGAGCACTAGCAGAAGACAAGTAACTCCTGGAACTTTAAGGACACAGGGCTCATGCTTTAAAATGGTTACCTTGTAAATCATCCCTGCCTTTTCCCATTTAAGCCCACAGAAAAGGAGCAGAAATTACACTGAGCTCTTGCCGGATATGTGAGCAATACAGTTTCTCCCATTTCTGTCCAGGATTTAATCAGCATGGTAATATGAACAAACCATCCTCCCTACAGCATTGAATGCGCACACTCATATGCATACGGAGGAAACAGGTAGTAAACAACAGGCAAAGCTGGAAGTCAAATGTAGAAACATGCGTGTGTCTGTTGAATGCAGCTTGTTCTGTAAAGAAGACCAGTGTTTCCTGGAGGCTGCAGCTGCCAACAAGGAAAATCGTCCAGGTGTATCAGTGCTGAGAGAACCTATGAGGAAGATGAACACTGAGTGAAAAAAGACTGATGTGAAACAAGGTCTTCTTAGCCATCCTGGTCTTTTTTCCCAAATCTAATTAACACAGGTAATCAATAAAGCCATAGCAAGAATATGCCTTACTTACTCAGCTTTTGGCCTCCTAATTATAAGTCACAATCTATATTTTGACAAGGACACTCTTTTCTTGTTCTTTTTCTCCACCTGCCTAAACCTAGTGGCAGTCTGCAACCTGGTACAACAGTCAGTATAACTTGAATTATAGCCTAGAGAAGCCTAGAGAAGACTGAGAGCAGATCTGATCCACATGCACAAGTACCTTAGGGGTGAATGTAGGGAGGATGGGACGAAGCCTCTCTCCATGGTGGCCAGTGACAGGACAAGGGGTAGTGGGTACAAATTGAAACCCAGTCAGTTCCATCTCCATGTGAACAAGAACTTCTTTGCTGTGAGGGTGCCAGAGCCCTGGCACAGGCTGCCCAGAGAGGCTGTGGAGGCTCCTTCTCTGGAGATCTTCACACCCGCCTGGCTGCCACCCTGTGCCCCGTGCTCTGGGTGTCCCTGCTGGAGCAGGGGGGTTGGACTAGGTGATCTCTAGAGATCCCTTCCAACGTTAACCATTCTGTGATTCTGTGGATCATCCATGTAGATAATTCCCTTCTGCAGAGGATCTTGACAGAGTGGGATAGACCCTTGGCGTGAGAGGTGACTCCAATTTCTTCTGGAAGTATGTTGTTCTCTATCTTGGTACACTACAGACTATCTGCTTTAAAAGAGATTGCCTCTGGGAAAACTCTCTACTAGGGGAACATTATCACAGAGGTTTAATTCAGCACGGAACCATGCTTTCTGACCTAAAGAATTAATGCAGGAAGTCAGAACTCATTTCAGGCCAAAAAGGAAGCAAAGAATTTTTCGTGGTAAGGATTTTGAAAATGAAGCGCCAGACTTTTGGATCCTAAATCCGCACTATCTAAATGTCTAAACAAATAGGCCTGAACTGTGAGAAACCCCACAGCCTAGCACAGAATGCAGGTCACCAAACACTATGATCTTTCAGTGAGTATTGAAATGTGCATGAGCTCTGCTGATATGAAGGTGGTGAGGACCTAGATCATTCAGGTAGATTACATGGTGAAATGAAAGCAGATCAGTAAAAGTATATCATAGCACTGCTGGCAGACTGCTCTTAGTGTTGGAAATTTTTTCATACATGCTGAGTGGTGGCCATTTGCTTATTGAATACCTGTCACTAGAAAGGAACAACTTATATTAACAAAATCTCGGGCTGAACAGTGAAAAAATGACTCATCTACAGAGAGTAACACAAGGAAATAAACTCTTTTATCTCTTATTAATACAAAAGGAAAATCCTGATTTTCTATGAGGGGATGATTTTGTAGAAATTGAGTCTCCTGCCAATAAGAGTGAACATGGGGGAAAATGAGGAAAACAAGACTTTGGGAAGGGACAGAGACAAAAATTGCAACAACCTTCACCTAATAACAGAATGAAAACTCTTTTATTTGGGGAAGGTGTAAAGAAATTTCCTGAAAATATACTTCATCTTGTATCTGAGTAGAAGCTGATATTTGCGGTTGAATTAAGAACGTAAACAGAAGCAAAATATCATGAACTGGTTGCAATTTTAAGACACTTCCTAGCTCTGTGTGCTGCACAGTTGGCCTTCTCTGACTACAGCAATTCACTGCAGCTATTTTATCTCTATGAGGTGTGATCTCCACTCCTTTTCCCAGGTCCTGCAGGGAATCAGCAGGCACAAAAAGCCGTTACCTGGCATGGAGGTACCATGTTGCTGATAAAACAGTGAGTGATCTCTTGCCTAGGACTGGCAGAAGCTCTTAGGAAGAAAACTAAACCCAGGACTACCTGTAGCCTACCTACAGAAAAATGAGCCAAGCTGATCAAGCCTACAGAATAGGAAGCAGAAGGATTGTCTAGGAATATGCATTAAAGTGTCCTACTTGTCCTCTTAGAGACAGGAAACCCATTGAACACTTTTAACCCACTGGCTAGCTAAGCTTATTTCTGCCAATTTCTCTGAACAGAGCTGGGTTCAGCAGACTTATGCTTCTTACTGAAAATTTTGGAACAGTACAATCCACTTCAGAAAAACTTCTGGAGGTTAGAGCTAGTGGTGTAGATGATGGAGGATGCATTTTTCATCTTTTTTTTTTCATATTTGGCAACTGGATTATTTGATATGTTAATAATTTTGCTCTGTAGCTTGTACAGTCCTATTTTATTGAGTAATTTACATGACATAGAATAACCACATTCGGATAGATAATATTTGGAGTTATTTTTCATGTTCTTCAACTAAGTCTTCTATATTCCATCAGCAGAAATGCTTTCACCTATTACAGACTACATCTTCTCACTCATTTTAATACACTCTTCTTTTGAAACAAAGGACTTAAAGAAAGGAACAATTGTATTGACTATTTAGCATCATTAATCCTTGCCTGTTGATACCTGAATTGTCATTCCAGACGATAAGATTGCATATATAGCAGTTTTCATGCAATGCATCACAAAACACTTTACAAATAATAGCTTAATGAAACCCAATAGAACAACAAATCATTACCAGAGAAAAAGGACACATCATAAAATTTATTTGAACACTGCAAGTGATATCAAATGATTTGAAAACAGAAACTGTCTGTGTTCCTTGTACTTCTCAGCAAAAGGCAATTCTGTGCATGAGGTGCATAGCAAGTAAGTGCTTTTGAGCCATGCACTTTTCAGGCAAACTTTTGTGCAGGCAATTTTTCCTGTGATCCAAAAGATTGCCCATAGATTTAAAGAGGCAGATTCTCCTTTCATTAGGACTTATTTATGTAAGAAACTTATGATTTATTGATCTCTGAATATGAGCAGGACAGGAATTTAAATAATACGAATATTCCATCTGAATTCCGTAGTTGGCTTGTAGTTAATTCCAAGGCACACCATTTCCAAAGTGGGGGCAGCAATCTTGCACTTACTAGATTTCCTGGTGGAGACTTAATACAGAATAGGCACAGACCTGTACATTCGTATCTGTTGCTTCTGAGCCTTAAGGTGCAAGAGACCATCCTGAACAAATGTGATATAATCCTGTTCTTTATTATTATTTCTTTGTGTAAAGGCTGATTAGCAGTGCAGTCCATCATAGATTTGCAATTCCTTTTGTTCGCATTGTCTGGTCAAAGGGATGGAAGTAATTAAGGTGCATTGACGCCTACGACCCTGGCCAAGCCAAATCTCTGCTCCAGGAGCCCTGACCCCATCCCAGTGCATTAACAGTGAAGCCTCATGTCTGCTTGCAGGAGGAAGCCTATACATTTTTTTTTTTTTTTTTTTTTTTTTTGAAATTCAATTTATATGTCCAGGAATAACTGTGAAATGCTTATGATCTGCAAGATATGTTGAAAATGCTTCTCTTTTTTTTTTTTTCAGAAGCTGGAAGCTCCTATGGGAATGTGCCATTGACAAACAGTTCCAGGTAGAATCTCAGTAATATCTGTGTGAAATATATGGATAATAAAATTAGAGATCAGTCACCACCACATGGCAATATGCCTCCAACGGGATGAAGACAATGTATATAACAGTATTTGCTGCACAAATAGTTCTGCTGAGACAGTCCTATTGAGCCGAATGTCTGAATGCTCTCTTGAGAGACGGAATCAACTCTTTCCTTTACTGTATAAGGATGAGGAAGGATTTGCACAAACATGGGGAGGGTTCAAATTTGTTTAGCGTAAAGGAAAAATGATACTATGAGTGATATTATGATACAAAAGACTGCATCATAAAACCATCTAGAAGCTCTAACTGAAGGTAGAACTGGATGCTAAGCAATATGGAATACCAGACAAGGCCTTAGTGGAGAAATAAGGTCATCTGTTTAAGACCAAGACCAGAGGTCTGTGGTCCAGTGGTCCAGAGGTCCAGAGATCTTATAGTTTTATATGCTATGGGTAAGTAGTTCCTACTCAAAATGGTGTGACTTTAATGGGAAAGGGGCAAGAGAGGGCATAAATTCTTAGTCAGGGAACATGTGTGAGCTTTGATGCAAACAAGTATTTTTTACTCTGTCTCTCCTATGTTCTTACAGTTTCTAGCAATGCTAATGACCTGGAGATGAAAATCACTACATATGAGCTAAAGCTGATTATGGTGCTTGGTGCAACAAAAGATGTTGATTCAGTTGAGCTTTTCATAAAACTGATGAATGTTTCTGTTGTTGCTAACATGTTAACATCTATCATCCTGTTAAAATTGTACTTGACAGTATATAAATTTTAAATACTTGTGCACTGGCATATTTCTGCATTAAAATGCATTCTCACAACAGCTATGTTCCTTTTCTCTCAGAGCAGAACAATCATTACCCCACTGAAAAAAGCAGCAACCCAATGAGGAGGAGAACAAGAACTCTATAACCTTGAGCAGGTCCAAATACTTTCAGTAGTATAATATAATCTAGAGCTGGTAGTATCCTCAAGAACTGGTATAGTGGCATAACTCATATAAACAGACCTTCTACTTTTATAGTTTGCTATTATGCTCTCCACTCACACCGAGTATATCCAATAACTTTATCTGCATGAATTTCAGAAATATGGCCTCATTCCAAACATAAAAGCAGGATAACAGAAGAAGAAGAAAAAAAAGTATTTTAACAAAGTCAAGGACGATGGACTCAAAATGCTGATATATGATGTGGAAAAAGTTCTCCAAATTTTTCCTTCCATTGTTATGGATCTGAACAATGCTGCATATGTGTGTGCCGCCATTAGCAACGGATAATTTCAAAGCATTCTTCTTAAATCCCCTTAAAAAAATGGGATTCAACATACCAATCAAAGCAGATCTTGGTGGGGAAAGAAAAAAAGCTTTGTAATGATGGCACTGTGTTTGAACTAAAGTGTAGGGCCACTGATTCCAGATTCACAAAGCTCTGTAAGCTCCTAAGTCCTGTCCAGCACTTTTCTAGACTTTACTAGCATGTGTAGGTCTTGATTCTTATCTCTGCCAGGACGTGGAGAAAGGAATTAAAATTGCATAAATAAATAAATCCCTTGTGTTCCTCTCAGGAGTGAAAAGGGCATTAATGTTCCTGGTTGACAGTCAGGCAGCAATTGTCTTTCATTTTGCTGTCGGTGGCTAAATGTCACCTCACTTTGCAGGGATACAGTCATTATGAACTGTATGCACAGAACTGAGAAAATAACCTCATCTATCATGTAACGATTGCAATAATTATCTGTGTACCCAAAGCACATCCCGTCCACCCACTTCTGCAGATGTTTCTGTGTTTGAAAGTATTAGCAAATTCTTATCTCTGAACAATGTGGCACAATACCTCAGGGTATTTGCCCATCAAATAATACTCTTTTTGTGAGAATGGTCAAGTCTAGCTTTTAAGGTGAAAAAGCCACAGATCATCCATATTACTAAAGGGAAATTCCTTCCTGCCCTAACTTGTATCTGAAAACAGGAGAGAAAAATGAGAAATACCTGATTTGTAATAGGGCTTATTTAAAGAAAACAGCATGTAATTTACCCAGCTGGAATGCTGCCATTCTCCATTGCCACTGGAATGATCCATCCTCTCTGACAAGCAACTGGAAAGGGGCTGGGATGCTGGCATGGCTTGGCTAGTTTTCTGGCATCTGCCCCCCAAAAAATGCAATTCTCCTGCTGGGAGAAGGCTGCTCCTGGCAGCTTCATTCTCATTATTACCCACACAGAATCCTGAGCTGCCGTGATGGCAGTGGTGAACTTTCTCAGCGGGAAGTTCCCTACCTCAACGATCAGAAAAACTACGAATGAGTCAAAGCAAAGGCATCAGCTGAATATATGAGATGTACAAATATGTGTATTCTGCTGAAAGGTGGCTGCAGCCACCTCTGAAGTAACGAGGACAGAGAAATAAAAATAGTACAGATATCAAATGGCAGAATGAAATTAGAAAGGAGAATGTGGCTGATATTTCTGTCTTTAACAGAAGTCTCAGAGTGTTTGAAAATATATAAACTTTTATCTTCTTTAACTACCTGTGAACCAGTAAGTATATAGTAATCAATGTTCCAGAAAGCCTAGATGATGGGTTTAAGCTATTTGTGTTCCACAGATATCACTGTTATGCAAATAATTTGCAGCATACAGATGTTTATCCTATTAAAATCACCCTGAGGAATGAAAACATCCACATGATACTAATATTTTCTTTAAAATTAATGATATTCATAATTCTCAGTTACTTCGCCCACTTTATGTAATGTACAGAGTGCTGATGGAATGAAATGTTTTTAATAGCAATTTAGAAAGATCTAGTAAACATTCTGCAAAATCATGAAACTACAATTCCATGTACTTGCATCAGATGAGATATCCTCAGAGACCAACCCACAGACAAATATAAAATTAATAAACTACTGAAATTAGTAAACTGGTCAGGGCAGGATTTAGACCCCTGCTTTTAAGTAAATGAACAGTGTCCTGTTCTCCTCCAACAAACGCAGCTTCTCCAAAGGGCTGGGCTCATTTAGCAGCAAGATCAGTCAGGAGGGGATGTGAGGTCTATTTTTGCTGGGAGAAATATCATCAGAGTAAATTTTAGGTAAGCAGCACACAATCGAATGCAATTATACTGCCAGGAGTAAGGTAGATATGGTTATTCACATCTATTCTGGGAAAAAGGACTCAGACGGGGTGTTGAGCTATCAGTCATTACAGTGGACATGCAATGTGTCTCGGTGCTCGTTTGAACAATGTTATGTGGGAAAGAGGGAGATGATGCTATTTCAGACAGACTTTTGAAGCTTTTTTAATTCTGACATTTATTTTAACCCTGTGTTCCTTCTCTTCAGTTTCTGGGAAGATGAGAAACAACCTAACTGTGCAAATGTGCCTTTGCTGTGCCTCCAGCAGTAAGCTTAACAGTTAGGAGCCTTACAGTGCTGAAGTGTAGACAAGTCTCCTTTAATGCTTTCTAGCTCAGAAGCTCTGTAAGGGCCTCTCTGAAGGTGCAGTTCTTTATAAAGACTGCTAAAAATAGAAATGCACTTCGAGTGTGGACTGTTTTTTCACATATTCACCTTTGGAGCTACATTTATATATAGGATATAGCTTTTAAGGAGAAAAAAAATGAGAAGGAGAAGCAAGAAAGGAAAGAATCTGAAAGTGACAGTGTCTGTTTTCAGACAAGCTAAGAAAGACTTTGCCATGCAGATTGGCCAGTGGTGTGATGGCACAAAAAGGCAAATGGGGCATAAGAAGGCCATACCCGTATTTCTGACCTCAAGAGCAGAGGTTCTGGTGCATCTTTCTAATAAGAAAGATAAAGCATGAAATCCAATTTGCTTTAAGAAAGAACTTGGCAATTTCATGAATAAAATAATGCAACATCGTCCCTGTGCAGGAGCATCTCCTTCAGCCCTCTGCCTTGAATTAGCAAAATGCATAGGGAATGGAAAAATACATTTAGTGGCTCTTCCCAACTCTGGAAGTGACCTAAAGTTTAAACATGGTTAAACTTAGCTCTTCCTGAGTCCTAAGGAATGGGGAAGATAATTTGGAAGTATTACCTCCTCAGAAACACTATGGTGTCATTCCACGCCACAGGGCTTTTTGCATGACAAGGTGCTCACCTCTCACCAGAGGACGCCAAGAAGGTAGTTTGGGTCACTCACCGATGCTTGACTTTGCTCAGCACTATGAGTTCTCCCACTGCTCTCTCCCATGCCAGGTAGGGGCTTGGAGACCCTATAGGGAGCAGATAACAGGGTGGCAAAGGGACATGAGTCTCATCCCACAGCTCTGAGAAGGGCAAAACAAGTGCTACTGAAGCTAAAGCAAAGAGTCATGGCATGAACAGTGAAGGGGAAAGCTCTGAAACCAAAAGCAGTGAGATTTGTGGTGAGAGGTAGTGGAGGGAGCAGGGGAATGAAAAGAAATTTCATATGGGGAGGCAGGAGCAGGTCAGTGAAAGCTGTTTTTTGGGGTCTGAAAGGGTCAAAAAATTCTTAGGCCAATATTCACAGGTAGAATTATTTTCTTCTTCTAATGACCTGTCCTAGCTGCAAGAGTTAGGTAACATGAATTCTGTAAATTGAATTTTCCTACTGCTTTGTTCAGCAGGAAAACTGAGCTCTTTGTATTGGCTGCAAACATAGGGGTGACATTTCCCCATGTTATTTTCACTTCCCAATAGACTTTGTATCCCTCAGCTATGGGTGCCTCTGGAAGAAGACATTTAAATGCAGGGGAAAAATAAGGAACCAACAACAGCTTCATGTCTCTAAGCAATGTGCGCTATAGCCTTCTTGACATCAGCCATGTGTTCATCCTATCCACACCTACACACTGGCAGTGAGTACCTTTACTACGTTGTGCATTAGTTCTAAAGAGAAGTTAGCCCAGGGATTGACTAGCTTGCTCTCCTCCAGTGCAAGAACTGGGGTGATGGGATGGGGATGGTGAAAAGCAAAGCCTAACCAAAGGGAGATGATTCTTCACCCAAAGGCAGGAGATGTGCAGAAGTCCCTGCCATTTAAGGCTGGATTTGAGAAGTCTGTGTGAGTTCAAGGGAAATGTACTTGGACGATGGATCCATTACCGAATGAAATGAAATGAAATGAAATGGAACAAAATGAAATGAAATAAAATAAAATGAAATTAAATAAAATATGCCGTGCTAAACAGAAGAGCCATAATGGACTCAGGAAATCCTTAAGCTGAAAATGGTCAAAGACTTGCAGAGTACCAGGGGAGCATAGCATATATGATCACCCTAATCTTACTATTTCCTAGGCATCTACTTATGGACATTTGCTGATTTGTGGGAACCAGCACATGTGGAGTGCTGGAAATGAGCCTCAGACAGATGATAGTGCCTCTATGGTCAGTGTGTCTGCCCTGTCTGTCCTGCCACTGAATATGGGTTTGGCTGGGCCCTCAGCCTGAACGAAGTCTGTCTGTACATTGACATAATATTAGTTGCCTGTGTTTCTGTATGTAGTTTCAAATGTGACGCTACCAGTGCTATTAAAAGACTATGCTTTTCTAAATAGTACACTGTCTTTTTTTTGTCCCTCCCCTTTTTTAGCTTATTTTGGTATTTGTTATGAAAAAAAAGTTCCATAACAATCAGTTGCCTTGGTTACTAATGAATTTCTTGTATTCATATATAGCTCCTTGTATTTAAACATAGCACCTAATCTGTCTGCTTTTGTGTTGCTTAATGTGACAAGGCCTTAGGCCACAGTGAGCCTGTGGTTACGGTTTTGAGTAAATCAATAGCATCTTCAATTTTCTTTTGGAGAGGGGGAATAGTTTTTTTTTTTTTTTTTCTGGAAGTAAGGATTAGTGGAGGGATTCAATGAGATCACACTGAACCTCATATATTGTTTACAGAGGGGAGGTGATGTAAACAGATATTGTTTACACCATAGGAGGAACTCCTTTGGCTGCTGTATGATTAAAGAAATGAAGACAACTATGTTGGTATGCAAGCGTTTGGTACCTGGGAACTTGGAAGACTGTGAATTTTTGAAACGAGTTACAACAAGAAAAGGAGGTGTCCCGTGGCACTGGCATCCCATATCACCAGCCACCTGCAATGGCTACAAACAGAAGATCCTGAAATCTGGATAAATGGTGCGTTTTTACACCGTGATTTCCAAAGAAGTACCAAGCTAGCTCGCAAGACGTATCTAGTGACTGTGATTTACTCCAGGTCACACCAAGTGTCTGTAATAGTACAGGGAGCTGTGCCCATTCCCCTGGCCAGGTCAGAAGTTTCAGCACAAGGACAGCTTATTGACTCTGCACTGGAGACTCAAGGGAACAAATATTCAGAGTGTCTCATGATGATCTCTTGAGCAGTGAGATTGTGGTGATAAATGCCCAGGAAAATTCTGCATGAGTTCTGGGAAAACAAAGCTTACTATGGCCTGATATTTCCACTTGGAAAAAGACTATGGAAAGATTCTCACATATCAGGTCCCTGCAGTTAGTTTCCTGGCTTGGTGAAGTGACCTCCTTGCCCCAGAAGTAGGATGGAGCTGTCATTCCAGCTGAAGTCATTGGGGGCTAGGGAGACTTGTCATCTTTGAAAATCAAGACACTTAGCCTTAGTAAAAGGAGATGGAAATAAATGAGAGAGCATCTTTTCTTCAAAACACTACCACAAGTGTTGCTCAGCTGGTGACTGGGACCTCCTGCCAGCAGCACCTGTGCCACCAGTTCTGTGCTTTGGCTTTATGCAACTCCAATTTCATATCATTTTAAGAAAAATATGAAAAAGCATTTTGTGCATATGGTGCATATACCCAGTGAAACTATTATCATGAGACTAGGCAGGAGAAAGGTATGCATCACATTATATATCACTAGTACAACTAATTTGTCATTTCTGAGAATAAACACAATGTTCTAGTGAATAGAAGCACACAGTAATAGAGATCTCAGCAGCTGGAATGGATCTATCCCGGCCAAAACTATTGCTTATTAAATCATATGCTATATTTTTGCCTTTCAGCTCCTATGCATAGCTGTGTTTAGCTTGGCTCTGGAGACAAGACTGTGATTTGGTCCATGCTTATGCCTAGTCAGGGAAATAAATTTGCAGTGTGAAATCTTAGTCCTGCTGAAGTCACCAGGAATTTTGCCATTAAACTGAATGAATTGCACCCAAGGCCAGAAGAGGAACTTTTACAACTGCATAGTCTTGCTCAGCAGTTCCTTCATCTGTTTCTTATATCACGTGGCCTAACCTAATGCATAATGTTGAAAAGACATAGTATTAACTTACCACTAGACAACATCCTAGTTAACTACTTGAGATACTTAGTGGAACCATTGGGCTCTGCATTATGTTTCCAGTTTGAACTTCATTGACTTGCTCTAATTTATGTGTCCCACAATGCATAGTCTTATGGCCATCTTGGAAGTCCTCTTTACCAATACAAGGTTTGTTTCTTCTTGCTGGAGCCCACAAGCTTTTGTTAAGGTGACTTTACTTTTAGAGCTAGTCCTGTGAAAAAGTCATGTTTGTGCAGAGCAGAGCTGCTGCCCATGGTTTCTTAATCAAGTTTGTTTATGTAGATGAGGCTGCTGCTTTGCGCTGTGGAAGGCATCAGAATCAGTGATCCTGCCCTGGATGTCCTTAATCACCCCAGCTGTTAAATAAAGCTATGTCCAGTGGAAGGTCATGGAGAGACACCCGGAATGGTGGGTTAGATCAAGTCATTAGCAACTGCCTTTCAGCCAGACCAGTTAACAAAGCACTAGAGCAGGAGCCTTTACCTTAATTCTACTGACTCTGCCACCAAGACTGCAGTGGAAGTCCAAACATGCCAAGTGGTCCATACAAGGTTCTTCCATCAGTCTCTTCTAGGGGTAGGTTTGGGGCAATGATGAGTAAAATCAGACTAAAAGCAAAGCCTTGAGAGTGCACTGGTCCTCACATAAATCCCCCTGTAGTTGCCCTATCCTCATGCCTAAGTTAAAGGAAAGAACAAGGCATTTTTCGTGGGCAGCTCAGTTTGATGTGCTCGAACGGGTGGCTGCCTCCAGCTTCCGCCAGCAGCTGTGGAGAAATCTCAGCATAGTTACTCTCCAAACAGAAGTTTTTAGGTGCCTAAAGTAGAGTGGAATGAAATCAGGAAGGCCAGGCTTTATTCTGTGGCAGAACTGCGTTTTCTTTCAGAAGTGCTGTGAAATATAGATATGCATAACTGTTCTTAAAAAAATGCTTCAGTGCAGGTATAAAAACATCTCAATGCCTTCAGCACTGCATTTATGGCGAGCAGCCCTACAATAACTAAACAACAATTTGTGTATGCACCCAAGGCAAAACGGGCTAGTAATAAGTTAGTGTCAAGCTTCTGGAGGATTAATATATGAACATTGCACTAAACATATTTTATTTTTAAAAAACACACAGGCAGCATCTTTGCATGCAGTGTGTTATTAAAAGTGACATGAGTGACTACTAACTAATGTACATAAGCATACTCATATCATAACTCATGCTTTATTATGCAACTTCAGGTAAGTACATAAAAATTCAATGTACTGTATTACATCTTATTTAGATTGCTGTGCCAGTGAAATATAAAGTGTTGCCAACAGACTTGCTCTACTAGCAATTCTACAGTAAATTATAAACAACTCAATGAAGCTAATCCCCTTGTAATTTATTTAACATGATTTTTCCATTTATATTCAGATGCATTTTGACAAATAAGTTACATCATTCAAAAAGAAAAGAAAAAAACACCTTAATGACTCCTAAACCTTAACGTCTCTTACGGCCAGGATTAAATAGCCGCTGACCTACAATCTCTGCATGTAAAAAAACTTGGGCAGAGTGTCATCCCTCCACTATGTTTAAAAATATAAACTACATGAAGGGACATATAGAAAGGGTCACCGCATAGGGGTGCGTCCTTAGTACCTTGTCTCAGAATCAGGGAAAGTTTAAGGAAAGGCTGTCCCAAACACGAGTGCCAAGGGGGCCTTTCCCTCCCAGGATCTAGCATAGCCTGACTGAGCGAAGGATTTCATCCCGATCACTTTGCTTAGCAGACTCACTTTTTCTCCTTGAATGTGGATAAACCCCACATGGACAAATTTATGCTTTTAAGAACAGTTACAACCTGTGGCAGTAAGTTCACGGTTCAATTATAGCCTTTCTGAGGAAGCAGTTTCACCTGTTGGCTTTAAATCTGCTGCTTGACTATTTCAGTGGTTTTTATTAGTCCTTATGTAATGAGAAATAGTTAATAGCCTGTTTTTATTTGCTTTTTTCATACCACTCACCATTTTTTTTCTCGTTCTGCTACTTTTTCTTAAGGCATCAGGCTCCTCTTCTGTTCAACCTGTATTACAAAAAAGAAAAAAAAGAGAAAAAGAAAAAAGTATTCCTCTTGCCTTCCCCAGAGTTCCTAGAAGGTAACCAGAGATGATATGAAAGCAAATTTTTGGTGCTGATTTTGCATGAAATAGCTGCAGTGCTCTCGTGGTTAGCAAATTGTGTTTGTTCCAGGAGCTTCTGTAGGAAGTGGAAGCCTGAACATGGGCGCAGGTTCTCACTCAAAACTATCTGGTTGCTCTATCAGGCAACAGCACTAAACTTGTTTATAAGATGTACATAATCCAGTTAACAACAGAGTCAGGTAAGGATTAGGAGGGACAAAAATAACTGTTTGAATTTGAAAATATTGTTTTCTTTAAAACACAACTGCTGAAAGAAAATAAATAAATAAATAAACCCTCTACTGCTTACAATAAAAACAGAGGAAACATTGTAGAGTGAGACCTGGGAGATCAACATCAATGGTTGATTTTGATGTAGCTAAGGAAAAATGGTGCATTTTGTGGAGGGCTACATTGATAAGAACTGTAACAAATGCTTTTGCACAGGGTCAAAATACTTAACAAATGGGTTGCAGCAACCTTAGCTGTTTTAAACAGCAATTTACATAAAACAAAAGTTGAGTTTAGATCTAATGAAAAGTGTGGGACTGGTCAATGCCAAAGCCTATGGTCCCTTCTGTACCGTTCAGAGTGGCCAGCTGTAATACCAGCTTTAATATGGTACCCCGTGGGTGCCAGGGACTGCAGTATTTTTAGGCATTCATGAAAATTATATGCCAAAATCCCAATGAAGTACCCTTGCAAAAATGCATTTCACTTTCTTCACTTCTTTGGCAAATCCTGTCCTCAATCCTGTTCCAGCAGTGCTGTCTTTGGCTGGCTTCTGTGTTAATCTGAGTGCAGAATCGAGCTGTGCACAATTTTTTAAAGCAAAACTATGCAATCTGTTTCATAAAAGTATGCAAGCAACTATTTAGACTCTGTCTTTAGAAGTATTTTTTTAATGTTCATTTATTTATTTTAAAAATGCTCATTTATGTATAGACTGTAATATCATTATAACCCACTCAATCCAATTAGCAGTACCATGAAAAAGGGATGGAGATTTTTGTTTGATTCAATTGTAAGCAAATGAAGCAGTAATAAACCCCCAATTAGCTCCGAGGAAAATAGACTGATTTTTTTTTTCCTAGCGTTTCACTGTAAACAAAAATGTGTGGCTGGCATTCAAGAGGAGAGAAAATACAATTTAAAGACACTCTAAATCTTCAGTGATTAATGTCATGCCAAGCGACTCATTAAAATTCCCATAAAAATGTGACCACAGAAAAGAATTCTCTTCTGAAGAAAAATCAAATGTAATTAAGAAGAGAGAGAGAGACAGAGAAAGCACAGGGGAGGCATTACTAGCCAAAATCAGCTAAGCTAAGCTTCCAAATAATGTTTCAATGCAGGGAGTGACCTAGCCTCTGTTGAAGGGATCAGACCAGGTCCTAGTGTTGCTACCAACCCTTTGCATGACATCTGGCAAATCACTCATCTGTAGCTTACTTCCTTGTATGTCAAGTGGAGATGGTGTTAGCTCCTTTCTCCATCCTCTGATGAATGATGATTTTGATTTCGGGTTTGCTGCAAATGTGTAGAAGCCTTAGTCCAAGGAGATGGTAAGGTCAGAGGTGCCTTTCTGGTGATCTGATGGGCTAAGATGTGGCTGGAAGGGAAGATGAGGCATCAAAGGTGTTAGGACCTCTTCCTGCTGACACCAAGTCTACAAGCCTGAACATCAGAACCCAAAGTTTCCTGTTCTCCAATCCTAACATCTGAGGAGAAACGTATTTACCCGCCTGTCTCACAGCATTACCACTTGACCTGGGGTTTGGCTGCCTTACGTCACAGATTTGCATTGCTGATTTGTCCTTCAGGGTCCTCACGCACTTCTGACGTCCTTTCTGCGATGCAGCACAGTGTAGTACTGTGTTTTGTCAAAAGGCTGGCATCTCTCTTTCCTCAGTGCTCAGATATTTGCACTGCAGCCCCAAGCAGTTGGCTGAAGGCTTGGCTTTAATCATGTTCAGTCTACATGTTAATTCATATCTGACTCAAGCATGCTCTATGCTATTTTTGAATCAGGAAAAAAATCTTATTAAGGTGACAGGTGGTCTGGCCCTACAGAGACAGGCCTGCTTTGTATGGAAAAAAAAAAAAATTGGCTAGATTTCAGCATTTCCTCCTCAGTTAATATTTCTTCACTTTGATTAACCTGAGCAAAATGGTAATCACATTTAATTTCTGCTTGTTTGTTTTTTTTTTTTTTTTTTTTTTTTTTTTTTTTTTTTTTTTTTTTTTTTTTTTTAGTTATTTTGTTTGTTTATTTGTTTCTGAAAAGGAAAGGATTTTCTGTTTGTAGGGTGTAGTGCCTACCACAGATGTCCCATGAGGATTCGTCCCATGAGAGAACGGCTTATTTATATAGAGTGTGAATAGGAAGGGGAGAAGGAAGGAATCAAGCGCTATTTATAGGCTGTATTTGAGTCATCTGGGATATGTATTGTGAATTCTCTCCACTGACAGAGCAGGGAGTTAGACTGAGAAGCCAAAACTGGGCTGTCCACAGTCTTTCTGAACAGAAGCACCATGACTTACATATCTATAAACAGAGCATCTCTCTTAGGCTGCCTGATACAGCACCCAGGATTCTCAGCCTACATCTAAAACCATCCAAGATCTGTTCTCTGCCTCCTGAAGGCAAGTGGAACAGCACAACCTACTCTCAGAAGAATGTCCTGGTCTCCAAAGAGCCTCCTGGAAATGCTCCTTTCTGTGATGGGCCCCTGAAACCTTCCTGGGATAGTTAAAGGGGACTACAGCTGTGACCGCATCAGGTTCATGCTCAAAGCTGCACCAGCTATAATGATTGGAGAACTCAAGCTCTTTCCAATATGAAAATCATTTAACTGTCAGATAACGAAGTGGCAGCTTAGAGTCTGATCTTGAGGATGAATATGCTTGACACAAATAACTTGTGCCCCACGTAAAGTAAAATTTTCCTTCATTAAACATAGATGCATGCTGTGCAGTGTTCAGCAGTTTGCTCTTTTATACCCAAGCTCTGATTGTTTTATTTTTATCCTTTAAGAGAAATCAGATGTTAAAGAGGAAGCTATTCTTAGGCTGACTGTACAAGTGATCAAGCCAAGCATATCCACATAAGACAGCTGCTGGCAAATGACAATTCAGGGTTGTCCTTTCAGTGCAGAAACAGCAGTGTGAGTGCTAGGGATGCAGACATGGTATCCTTGGGGATCAAGAGAGTAGCTGTCATTGCACTTCTGATCCTCATCTCAGGTCCTCAGCCGTGTATGAGTCTCTTCATAACAACATTTCCCATCTTCTTTGAGCCTGAGACAACTCATTCCTCCGTGCTGTGGCGTCTTTTCACAGCCCTGCTGCAGAGGTTGGCTGCACCAGTGTTGGCCCCAAGGCAATAAGTAGTTCTGGATGAAACTTCCTGGAGATTTTCAGGAAATTCTGTTCCAAATTGGCAGGTTAAAGAGCATGAATCCATCTACTAAGTTGCAGTCAGAAAAGGTCTGCTCAGGCTCTGATCCTCATTTTAATTAAAAGTGAGGGACAAAGTTGACGAGTGTCAAAGTTCCAGACCAGGCTGAGAGCTCCTTCACTCTTCAGGAGCAACTCCCGTAGAAGGTCATGTGGGCTGCAACTATTTAGTAGACCAGAGAGGGAAAGGAAACACTTAGAAATGCATTGAATTGATAACCTGCCCTGTCCCAAGGAACAGCAAGCAGATTCTGGCACACCAGACCAGCACATGGCAGCCCTTTTTGGCTGTACGTGTGCTGCAGTGCGGGAGAGGTGGATGTTGGCCTAGAAGTGACAACACTGAAGCATGCAACTGGTATTGGGTCCTCAGAGATGAAGAATGATGTGTGTTAGAAAAGGTCATTTGTTCTTTTGAAGAAAGTTTCTGAAGAATTGCTGATGGCATCACGTCCACTTCTGGGATAATGTTAATGAATCAGGTCAGTCTAGATGGATGCAATAAAAAATATCAGTGGTCTGGTAGCCCATGCAGTTCTATATGAGAGGTTTGATATCTTTTCTTGTTAAAATTTCCACTCTGCTTTGTGTGTTTTTATTAATCTCATCTCAGTGCCAAATCAGTCAGGCAGATATGGTTGTAAATTTGCTTACAGTGACATGGTGAATTTGTAAAATACAGACTGCTAGCTCTAAAGCTTCACAATATTTCAAAGCATTGGTCCCCTTTCATAAATTTAAAGGACTCTCTCTCTTATTTAAATCTTTTTTTTACAGCTGAAGATTCCCAGAGTCTTGCCTCCATAGATTAAAATCTTCTGGTAGGAACACACAAAAGGAAGGAAAAAGAATGAGAAAATAGGTCAAATAAAAGAGAATGAAGGAAAAGTCTGAACAGAATAATGGAAAAGTTTAAATGACGCAAGTGTCTTCGTAACTTCATTTTTTTTAGCAATGCTTATAACAAAATGCAGTTAGTGGTAAGCTGAGGAGCCTCATTCTGAGCAGCAGATCTCATTTGTGAGCAACTCATTGTAAGCTCTTAGAGCAGGTCTAATCGTGCATGGGTAATACCTTGCCTTGAGTTGCTAAGTGACCGAATAGTGGAAACTGGATAGTTCCCAGTAGGCAAGTGCTGAGCCAAGCCTAAATCTCTAACCTCATTGCTGAAATTTGCTTTAAGGTTCATCCAGAAGAAATGTGATGGTAGGGAATGTGGAGGGCAGCAGCTCTGAACTGCAGGAAGGCCTATTGAAGCTGAGTCCTTAGCATACAGACACAGTGGTGGTGGTGAGTGACAGCAAATAAGTGAGGAGCTACTCACCAAAATGATGGTGAAACCCAATGGAGGACAAAAGTGTTGTCATATGGTGGGGATAAGAATCAGTTCATAAAGATACAGTCCAGTCCATTCCTGCTCCTCCTCACTTATTAACTAAACTTAGTAACTTATAAACTTATTAACTAAACTATAACTTATTAACTCCTCACTCCTTTAACTAAACGTATGCATAAAATAGTTTATGCAGAGATCTGATTTAAGTGACATTTGCTACTTTTATGACAGCAGTAAAGACATGATGTAAGGAAGTGGGGTTACTTGATCTGGATGAAAGGAGTCTGGAAAGAGACATGATCCTTGTTGAAGAGAGTAACGGGATATACTCCTCTCCATGTTCAAGGTGGATAGGACAAGAAGTAATGGGCTTGAATCATGAAGAGGGAGGTTTACATGTGAAAAAAGTCTAACAGAGAGGATAATGAAGAGCTGTGGAAGATGTGGGTGTTTCATCACCGAATTTTTAAGAACAGAGCACACAAATATGGGCTGATAATGGCTTAAGTGTACCTAATCCTGTCTTAAGGAGGGAGGATGCAGTACATATGACGCTTGCACTATTTTCTATGAGCCATATCCTCCTATTTTTCAGAGTGCCTGGCTCCAAAGATTCCCTTTAAAAGTGCCAGACTAAGACATTCTGAGCATTTTCACTAATAGCTTTGCTATTAACTACAATAATATGAGTTAATCATTAGTGTCTCTTTCAGCTGGCAATTTACTGATTGCCTTTTTCTTAGTTGGCCTGATCCCATCAGACACCAAGGTTCGGGTGCTGAGCATTAGTGACTCACTGAAGTCAACAGGAGTCAAGAGCCTTCATTTGTGCTTCTGACCATGCTTTAATTTCTATTAAAATCCTTAAATATTCTATTTATGTCTTAAAAATATTACCATATGAATCTCTTAAAATACTACCCTGCTGATGATGCTTGGGTAAGTTGCCAAAAGAGATGCATTTTTGCCTTGTAGCTGGATACAAAATTAATTTAGATTAAACTAACCTCAGCTTCTTCAACCTAATCCATGCTACACATGACTAGATTTTATCCAGGCAGGATATGTGTCTGTGCTGATTCCTCATGTGAGTGGTCCTCCTGATGCCATTGGACAACTTGTAAAAGAGTTTCTTCTAATAATCAGCTTTCTTTTCTTCACAGATAAAAAAAAAAAAAAAATAGCCCAGGTAAATAAATAAACACTATTCTTCGATACCCAATTTACAGCTATAAGTGAACCTGCCCAGGACCTTATAGGAAAGAGTATTAGTCATCTTGACAGTATCCTCCCTCCACTGATGGAGGGAGAGATGGACTCTTTCTCATTCCTTACTATGTGGGCAAACTGCGTCTTCCAGCCACCACCTCTTGACCTGCAATGTAGCAAATTTACAGAAATAGCTAATGTGACAGGGATTGTTTAATTCTTCAGGGTGACAGCTTCTTTTGGTGTTAGACTTTTTTTTAGAATCAACAATCTACTAACCATAATCTGAAGGTCATTAAACTGTATTTGACCATTTTCTGTAGGGACTTTCTTCCTAAATGTGACTGCTGTCATTATGTGCATTTTTGTCATTAATTTCTCTGGAGTGTTTCTCAGTTCTGTAGACCAGTCAGTAGGTAAAAGTAGTCCTTGCCCTCCCTTTCTTTATCTACAAGGGAAAGTGCCAACATTTTATTTACTTCCCAAACGGGCCCTTCTGTCTTGCTGAATGAGGCTTTTCTCTCTCACATCATAACCCACACTGCATTTGCATGGTTTCAGATAGATAATAAAAGCACTCATCTCCATTTATCTGAGTCCTGCTATAAATCTCCACACAGGAGATAGTGTAGCTTTTTGGCAGGCATAAAAGCATGGCTCAATTGTTTGCTGAAAAAAGAGCACAACGGCTGCTTGCATGCTCTTTCGGCAGGTGCTGTTGGGAATTAGTTCATCTTCCAGAGCCAAATATACGCCACGAAGCGAACCCCTTGGGTTTAAAAACCTCAGAGATTCCTGTTAAGAGTTAGGCAGGAGCCAGGAATTCAGCAAAGAACTTGAAAAAAGAAGCTGAATAATGCCAGGTGACGTCTTCTGCGGTGGGGAGTATTGATTGGGAGCAGAAAGGGAGGGTTATTGATTTAGATTTTTACCTTTCGGTAAGATGAGTTTTAGTCTGGTTCCTCCTCCTCCCTCCCAGTCCCGCTGTGGCCTGGGTTGCTGATCATTCTACTTTTGCTCTGCTCTGTCTCATGTGTGTTTTTAATAGATGGCAAAGGTGCACAGAGCTCTTCTTAAAGACATGTAAATCTAACTAAGTGCAGCTTCTCTGTTCTACCAGAAAGCACTTGCGCTGCCCAGGAGGCTGAGAACTGGGCAGAGTTTTCTCCATGCTCCCTGTGGTTTGTGGAGGCTTTTGCCATGCCCTGGGAGGCCTGGCCTTATAGTGGGGCAGTCCGGGAGGGGAGATGATGCACCTTCATAAAGATCCTCAAATGCTGGAAATCTGAGGTCCACTGAGAACGTCTTTGCACAGCGGTAGTGTGCCCACTGTTGGTTTGGCTCTTTGACAAAAACAAATTTGCAAAATCTGATGCTCTTCGCTTCAGAACTGTTATTCTCACAGGGCACCAGGCGGCACTGGAGTCTGCTATGGCCCAAGGGAAGTATCTGAGATACAAGATCCTTTGAATGTGGGGCTAAGACAATCCATGGGAAAGGAGAGGGTCATTCCATATGGCTCTTCATATTACACTACCTTGGGGATTTTTATGTTTATTTTTATGTAGACAGTAAGGAAAATTTCCTAGGGAGGAAGACAAATCTTCTGGCTCTCCACCCTCATTTATTTATTTTCTAGTTTACTTATGTGCAATCTCTGAGTCTTCTCCAGCAACATCAGGAAGGATCCCCAGGAAGTTTAGTGTGATCAGAGGCAGGGTGGCCAGGAGAATGCAACATCCTCATGCCCTGGGGATCTGGCACACTCTCCTAGGAAATCAGGGATCACAGCAAGGTGGTAGTGGCCATGGTATGATTGGAAAATGAGTCTACTGTGCTTTGCCTCCTACATCTCACCCAGCCCTCTCTCCTGTGACCTAAGAAGCTACGTCAGCAGCAAAGTAAATGCATGCACTTTGCTCATAGCAACACACTTTGCATTCCTGTCATGCCATCCAGGAATCAAAAACTCAGTTCCCCAGCCATAGGCAAATATTAATTTATGTCATGTTGCAGATGGGAAAAATGATGTCTGTGGAAGCTAAATGGAAGGCTGATCATTTCTTCCTCCAAGGGCCTTACAGCAGGTTAGCATCTGAACAAGAAGGAGAGCTTGTTTGTCTAGGTCGGCGTTTACTCTCAGGATCTCTTGCCTTCCTGGAATTTGTACACACTTTTGCTGGTGTACACATTTTTCCCCATCCACTGCCCACTATGCTTGTCATCACCTTCCAGCTTCCTCTCAGTTTGGCTCATCCACTATAAAACCTGCCCACTCCTACACTTTAACTCACTGCCCAACCCTTGTAGAGTTGTCTTTGCTTCCTTAGTGACCTTCTGGGTTTAGGCTCTCCCATTTCTTTTACCTCCAATCCACAGTGCCTGAGCCTGCCATTGCACCATCCATTATACAAATTTTGTCTACATCAATCTGTCACAGCCACTTTGAGGAGTCATATTTGACTCATATTAAATACATTTGAAAAATGTTGCCCTCTCACTCCCTAACATCTCCCTGTCCTTGGCATGGGAACCATACCCTCTAGTCCAAATAGAAATTCCCTAGAACTTGATGAATAGAATCACCAATAAACTGAACAGCGTGTGCGCATCTGGCTGGGTATTTACTGCTCTGCTCAAGATCAGGTTTGTCAGTGAAGAAAGGAGTGGGAGAATATAATGCTGTGGCCTTTGGTGCCACTTTAGATCCTACTAAATATTGATTTAACTGAACATACAGAGTCTTTTAAATCTTCCAGGCACATTACAAGCATTATGTAATTAATTTTTCATCTCGTGTTGCCAAATATGATATTTTGTCTCTGGTTAATAAAGATTTCTCCAAGGAGGCAATGCTTTGATTTTTGAAAGTATTAAATGAGAGGCCTGTGTTGTTGCTCATTAAAAAACAACAGCAACAACAACACAACAACAAAAGGGTTCCCAGGAAAAGATCCTTCTGTGCAGGAAAGGTAAGAGTGGTCTCTCTTGTAAAGGCTTGTGTTTTCAACTGGTGAAGATTTTATTTAAGAGCTATTCATAGGAACATTTTTTCAGAACAATCTACATACTAATACTAGCTACTCTATACAACAGCACATTTAAAATCATTTGTAGTTATCTAGACCACGATAGGAAGTGAAAGACAGAGCCATAGACCAGGACCGTCTTGTGCCTGGCTCTGCAAAATTCAGATAGCTCCTGTCCCAAAGTGTTCGCAGAACTGCAATCTCCAGATGATTCTTTAACACTGAAAAAGGCAGTTCGAGAAGAGATTTCACCACATAGAGATAAACAGAGCAGACCCCTAAGTATGTGGCGTCTCTTGGAGAGGCTCTGTAGTGTACATATACACCATGTGAATATATTCTGATGGTAGGTCTTTCGGACTAGCTTGTGCAGACAACCTTTTCCTACAACACCTCCGTTTTTTTCACAGACCATCAAATCCAACTCCATCCTGCTTTGCTTCTGAAGCCTTAAGAAGATGGTAATCAGGAAATAAAAAGTGAAAATACAGAGGATTATAGGTATTTATCTAACGTTGGTAGCATACTAATAAGGTTCCTCTTAATTTGGAGTACATGGAACAATACATGGAATCTATTTGAAAGCAGCAAGCACCCCATTTTCCATTAAGTTCAACGACCAACTAAAAAATGAGGTAGCTATGTGAACTTCCAAGCAACAAGTCAGTGACTTCCAGAGGATAATTCATGCCACACTAAGCATTGCCTCCTTTCTCTTTCCTGTTAAGGATAGAGGGACTTCAGGCAAATTCACTCTTAACCTAGGTAGACAGGATGAATCCTTCATTTTTATGACTTGAGAAGTTGTTCCTTGTGTGCTAACTTTATCATTAATGGATATTACTGAACATAATACTTTACGTTTAGGAACAGTCTGTACCCTAACAAACTCAGAAGTCTTCATCCATGAGATGAAGTTCCTGAGACACAAGCCAGGAGACTTTTGTCTCAGGAAAATTTGACCCAGCATGGATTAAGGACTCTCTAGTGCTGTCCGCTGTTCCTACCCACCTTGGTAGTAACAGATCCCATAATTTGCAAGGCTGCAAGACTGCAAAATAGCTGTACTTTTTCTCAGCTGTAGTGAAATCTCTCTTTGGTTCCCAAATGCTGCTGCTTAAACAGACCAAAAGGTAATGTCTCTTCAAAGGTGAACTTCAGTAGCTCTATGGAAAAAGAAATTCAAGGTCTAAAGAAATCACAACTATTTCTTTTTAGCCAATCAGTCCTGCATATTTACAGAGACAGAGATTGAAGCTTAAGCCTTCTTCAGTTTCATTTTGAGTTAATTGGCATATCCTCCTCTCTTGCCTTCATCTTGACCCTTTCCCATACAGGGTCCTAATCACTTTTTTTTTTTTTTTTTTTTTTTTTTTTTTTTTTTTTTTTCTTGCGTATTGCCTGGCTGCTACTGCCTCATCTTCATTAGGATGCACCTTCAATATTCATGTAGATCCATTCAGGAGCCATTTGCTGTCTTCATTTTCCAGGCAGTGATATTTAAGTAGTAATCCCAGAGTTATTGGTCATTACTTTAGTCTTTAATCATCATGAGAGACCAAAGACAGGAGCTAACCCTTGCATAAATCACTCTGTTGCAAGAAAGCAGTTAATTTTTAGAAGATTTAAAACTCATAAACCATTGTCTTGCTTCCTGGTCATATCCAGATGATTGTTTGGAATGATCTGGGCAGAGAAAAAGAGGTTACACTTTGGTGGCATAAATCACCAATGCCGAAGGTATTAGGTCTTGCTAATAAGACCTTGCTATTACAGAAACTTCCACCTGAATATCTCCAAGCTCTCCACAAGCTGTTGAAGTAATTTAGATCAGTGAGTTTTATGTTTTTACATCCTTGGCTTCCTTGATACTCTGAGCTGAACATTTGTGTCTGTAAACTGAGCCACATGAGAGCTTTGTTTCCTCTAATAAACTTGTACTCAGTAAGCTATCATAATTAACTCTGGTTCAGGTAAAAAAGGGGGTTTAGAGCTTTGGGCAGACCACTGCAGAAATATGTTCCCATGCTGCTTGTGCCAGGAGAAGGGAAGGGAACTGTGTACGTAACAGGAGCAGGTTTTTTGCGTCAGTAGGTATACCATCATAACCAAGACATTGCTGGTTGCTCTTCCTTCCAGGCAATCCTATTCTCTTTGGTGTAGTGATCAAGTATAAATCTGAGGAAAGATGGAAAATAATAATAATAATAATAATAAAACAACAAGCAATTTGAGAGAAAAGGGTTTGCTCTGCTGGAGTTTCTTCAGGCAGCAGTCACCCCCTCAGGCACATCTGGATTCTCATTCCTATCACAATTGCATGAGCTTTATGGGAAAAAGGCACTCTCTGCTCTTCAGGGTGAGGATCCAATTACTTTAAAAGTGTCTTTATGTCATTATATTCCCATTAAAGTAATAATTTATCACTCTCCATTGTACTCTTAATGACGCTTGAAAATAATGGGCTTGAATCAATATTATGCCCAATATAAATGTGGTGGAGGAACATGGAGGACCTTAGCAAAGCTGGTTGCACTTCCCTGACTCTTTGGCTAGTGTTTTGAAAGTGTATCTGCCCAAAGGACAAGCTCCTGCCATACAGACTAATTGTGCTGAGTGCTAGAATGAGTACTGATAACCATTTGCCGGAAGTATTTTGATGCATCTGGGGAGCATTGGAGTAACTGCGCACACAATGTAGAGTTCTCTGGTTATTTCATTCATGTGCTGGGGGAGAAATGATAAACTTTTCCCCAATATTTAAAGGGTCTAAGTCATGAACCTTGCCTGGTAATTCTGACTCTCCCTGTACATGCTATTGAACATGCTATTTTTTTTCATGAACATGCTATTTTTTTTCCTGTGCCCAGCAACTCGTGGCTGGCAATGCTGTGCACAGACCAAGGATTTACTTTGTGGCTGCTCCTCAGGTGAACTCATAAGCTCTGCAGACATTTTTCCCCCCATATTCTTCCTCAGGTTTGGAAATGCCCTGGGTGGGAGGGCCCATTTTCTGCCATGCCCATGATGGGAATACTTCTCTCCATCAGACTTCCTCCAGAACTGGCTGTCTTAGAGATGAAACTTGCATCTATCTAAACTTTAATACTTACTTCAGCTATCAAATAGATCAAAAAAGCATCAGTAGATCTGTTGAGAAGCCTTAAGGTCTGAAGTGTGAGAAAAAGGTTAATCAGATTTTCCAGAATTCAAAAAAGTTTGTAGAATAACAAAAAATGGTTCAGGTTGGAAGGGACCTCTAGAGCCCATCTAGTCCAATGCTCCCTGCTCCAGCAGGGAGCACCCAGAGCACGGGGCACAGGGTGGCATCCAGGTGGGGTTTGAAGATCTCCAGAGAAGGAGCCTCCACAGCCTCTCTGGGCAGCCTGTGCCAGGGCTCTGGCACCCTCACAGCAAAGAAGTTCTTGTTCACATGGAGATGGAACTTCCTGGGTTTCAATTTGTACCCACTACCCCTTGTCCTGTCACTGGCCACCACCGAGAAGAGTTTGGACCCATCCTCCCTGCATTCACCCCTCAGGTACTTGTACATGTTGATCAGATCTCCTCTCAGTCTTCTCTTCTCCAGGCTAAACAGGCCCAGCTCACTTAGTCTTTCCTCATAAGATAGGTGCTCCAGTTCTGTAATCATCTTGGTCGCTCTATGCTGGACTCTCTCTAGAAGCTCCATGTCCCTCTTGTACTGGGGAGCCCAGAACTGCAGGTCAGAACTCCAGCCTCACCAGAGCTGAGGAGAGGGACAGGATCCCCTCCCTTGATCTGCTGGCAACACAAGTTCATCTCCCATGCCCCTCCACTTCTCTTTACACTTGGAAGTGACCCAAGAATATGGTGAAGAGTCATCATGCAGAGCAGCAGTTTGTGCTGGGGGCTGTTTCTGCAAGGCTGCTAATCTTCCAATTTGTCTGACTTTCTTGCAGTTCGTATGCCTGGAGTCACCATAACCCAAATCGAAGTGTTACAAATGCTCCAAAATCATCCTTTGGGGAAAGGCTGGGATATGTACAGCCTGGAGCAGGTCATTCTCTGTGGGAAGTAAAGTGTCCCAGAGCAGCTTTATACAGGGACTGTGCTAGAAGTTATCATGCATGATTTGTAAAGGTATGAGGAATTACAAGCTCTACATTGGGAAGAGTCCCTAGCCCATTCTGACTCCAATTTCTGCCTAGGCTTTGTCTGGGAGGGTTCTTGTGGCATGGGCCAAAACAGTAACCAACTGCATGGTAACAGGTGGGGCTCGTGTTTGTGCCAAAGTCTTGCTCAGTTGTCGCTGTAAATCTTAGGTGTCTCTCTTCTCTTTAGTCTCCTATATTAAAATATTAAAAAATGCCATAAGACTCAACTGAAAAGGAAGGATATATCCAGAGGAGATTTTTGATGTCCTTCCAACTTTCAGATCCAACATAAAGAGGCCTCCACCCCTTTTAGCCTGGAGAAGAAGTCTTTTCATTAGACACAGCAGTGGCTGAGGGAAAAATGAAGGACCTCTAGATGGAAAGAACTCAGATACAAGATACCAAGCATCTGTGGGATTCAGCTTGGTGGCAATAGGTAGCATCCAATCCTGGGCAGCTATGTGGGCAGTCACCTGGAGCTGGACATGGAGAATCTGAGCATACAAAAGGGTAATCCTAGGTCTGTACTATTAATTTCTTTCAGTGTGGAAATTGTTAGCTCACATATTCTTGATTTTGTTACATTATTTTAAGGATAAGGATAATGAGGATAAGTTAAACAACTTGAGGATTTTGCTTAAACCAAATTCAACCCAAGTTCTGTTCATTTCATGTCTTGATGTGCTCTAGAAATCATCCAGCTAAGAAACAGGATCAGTAAAAGGCCTCCTAGCAACACTATGTCAGATAAATGACACATAGGATACTGTTGGGGCATTGACTCAGCCAAATGGGAATAAATTAGTTGCTTTGTCATTCATGTCTGCCTCTTCCTCCCATGTCAGTTAATTAAATACAATGAATTTGCCTTTTATTTTTTTTAACCCCTTCCAGTTTTCCAATATTTGCTGGCTATCGTTAAAAACAATGGTTTCCTATTTTGCAGCTATCTGCAAAGCAATATTTTGCAGATAACAAGAACAAGGCCTACTTGTACCCACAGCCACAACAACTGCATATATACATCCACATCTCCAAACATTAATTTATACCCCATACATGTTATGGGGCACAGTACTGCAGATCTTAAAGCATAATTGCACTGAAGGTAAAGGAGACCCTTTCAAAGGACTATGGAATTCCTATTTCAGGTTCAGACTTTAAGGTATGACTTATGGTTTCTAGGAGTACTGTATGACAGTGAATCCTCAGGAAAATGGGACAAGGACATTTTCTGCTTTGCACCTTCATATCTTGCAGCCTCTGATTCCTAGCTTCTTTTAGGGAATATCCCTGAACCTCTTGGGAAAATGCTTATTAAAGAACTTTCCAATATATACCCAAGCTTGGCTGCATTCTCTATTCTTTCATTAGCCATTAGCCACTTCAATTAGAAAGAACATTAGCTCACAAGTCATAAATTTAGGAGAGTATGTGGTATCTCTCACTGCTCTGCAAAGGGATCTAATGACATCTTTGCTTCAACAGTAGAGAAAGCATTTAAAGCAATGTCCCTTGCGGACAGTCACCAGCACATGTGATGACTTATTTAGAGAATTCAGTATATTTAGCAATGAAACAGAGCAAAACTGTGAGCTTAGGAAGAACAAGATAAAACACCACAAAATTTTTTTTGTGGACATGAGGTCTCAGGTCTGTGCTTCCTTACACTCAAAGTACCCTCAGCTCTGCTTCCTGCAAGCCATTTGTAATCTTGCCCTGTTTTTTTTAGAAATTAAAGCAGCTGAGCAGGCCCATGGGCAACCAAAAGGATTTCGGTATGTCTTTGGATGGTTCATTTCCCTGAGCACTTGAAGGAGCATCACTTGTCATTGAACAGGCCCAACACCACCTCACACATCCAAATAGAAAAAATAGGATTGTAGGAGCTTGACCACAGAAGTCACCTACCCGCAACCTTCCTTCTGGTTTGTGCACGGGCACAGCCATCATGTGTACAAGAGGATCAGAGGTCCTGGGGTCCACAGGCTGGAAGAACCTGGTGTTCAAGACACAACTCTGTGAAAGACAGTAGTGAACATTCGTAGATGCCAAGTCCTCTGTATTAAAACTGTGCACAGCTTATTCTCATCTCATAAGGCCCCTCTGCAATACTGCAGCAGATGCCTGCTTCTGTGATGCTGTGATGTGTTACTGCACTGCCCTGCCCCACCGTGGCTGTCTAAGCTATGTTGGTGGTGCCTCTAGGGAGAGCCCGGCAAATACATATGGGAATAGCAATGTATGTACAATGTCCCTTCCCTCCAATCCTAAAGCAGTGGGAGCAGAGAAGATAAAATATTTAGACTCCAGATGTCTCTATTTGCCAAAATAAAAATCCTTGCAATAAAATAGCTGCAAAATGTAATTAAAATTGCCATTTATTTTTCTCACTGTTGTTAACATTGCTAGCAAAACTGAGTCACTTGAGGCTGCCAAATATAGCATTCCAGGTGTAAAACACTCTCAGATGTTCATGACATTTTGCACGTAAATAGTGAATCATTGAGGATGATCTGGTGCTATCCATATGCCTGATACAGAAATACTGTGATGAGTGGGAGATCAGTATACACACAACAGGATAATGTTTGAGAATGAAAAACTTGCGTTTGCGCATGCTGCCTAATAAAGATGCTGAATTTTGCAGACAGTGATTCTCCTGCTCTCAAGACCATTTTGCAACCATCACCCTCATCTTTGTGTCACAGCTCAGGAAACAGAGGCATACAGAGGTAAAATGGCTTGGCCAAATCAGAGCAGAGTTGTTTCCTCTTGCTCCCCAGCCCTATTACTGATATTTTTTTTTTGGTTCTTCCATTGCAAACTGTGCAGCATCTGAATGGTAGCATCAGCCTGGCTGCTATCTGTTTAAAAAAAGACTGTTTTCTGCCCATCACCTTTTCAATCTGCCTTTTGGTTGCTGCTACTTCTCTGTGCAGCGAAGCAGCAGCAGAGCCTGTATTTTGCAGGCTGTAATGGGCATTGTGCTTTCCTGTGAAATGGATGTGTTTCTGGACAGCCATGTGGGAATGGTGTTCCCTGCAATCATGTTAGAGGATCTAAGCCCTGCAGAAAGGCAGTGTTTGTGGAAGTATAAGCCACAGAGTTGCGAAAAATCATTTCAATCTTACAGAAATAAGTCTTTCGTCTTACCAGTTACATAAAGAAAAAAGAAAACCATTTGCTGTTATGAGTGAGGAAGCTCAGGGTCAGACATGTGCTGCACCATATTTTGCAGGCAGAGTCACATTGATCCCCGCACTTTGGCAAGACCCACTGGGGCTATCTGAGCTTGAAGCTAATTCAGACACCTCTCACCATTGCTCCCTGTGCATACTCTCTAATATGCTCTCTCTAACTCTTGGTTTTTTTTTTTCTTTTTTTTTCCTTTTTTTTGTTGTTGTTGTTGTTGTTGTTGTTGTTGCTGCTGTTTTTATTTTTTGGCTTCAAGTCCCTCTGAGGACCTTTTTCTCTTTGCTCTTTAGTGGTACTCCACTCTTGAGCTCACAGGTTTTGGGCAACTGCACTGTCAAGACACTGTCAGGGCACAGCCAGGGCTCTGGATCCAAGCACCCCTTTCCTGCTTTGTTTTATACAGAAGACTTTTTTTTTCTTGTTTAGGATTAAAACAACTTTAGGCTGGTAAAATCAAAGACCATGGCCTGGGACTACCAAAGTTTGCACAGAAGAGGATTAACATGTGCTCAGAATAGCCTTTTTATCTCCTTATTCATGTTGGCTGGGGTTGTTATTTGGTATCTGGGAAATGCTTCCTTCTGAGCTTTGATGTATAAGATACTGAAGAGACTGGATTCACAGTCACATATTTAATGCTGCAAAATTCTTCGTGTGCTGCCACACAAGCTGGATTCTGGTGACCTTAGCAGTGACCAGCAATTTCAGGGGTCCTTCAGAGCATAGGCTGTCAAATCATTCAAGCTAGAATGATGATCCAGCTGCAACCACCCACTGAAAGGATGCTCTGACACTAAGCACATCAGATTTGATCAAAGATTTTGTTATCAGAGACTTGTAGTATTAGCTTATTTGTAACCAGAAGCCACTGCTGGGCAATGACAAATGCTTGGGCAGTGTTAAAAGTAGATTTCTTTTGAAGCCAGAGCTTCTGGAGGTGTTGAAGTAACATTGCAGGACTTGACTTCAGCTCCAGACCAAGTACCTTCTGCCTGTTCTCTCTTTGTATGTCTGAAACGAAATAGGTTTTCCTTCTTATCTGCCCCTTCCTCAAGGGAAATACATTAATATGTGTTAATGCAGCAATACTAACCTGGCTATTACACAGCTTTTCTTGCTTTTTTTCCTGCTTTCTTTCACCACAGCATTTTTCTTTTTATTACTACTTGAAGTTTTTTTGTATTTTGTCTATATCCTTCCATCATCTCCCTCTCCTTTTTGGCCAGATCCACAGTCTATCATTCCCTCTTCTTCTTTCATCCCGTGCCCATACCTTTACTGATCTTTTACCATGGTGGCTTTCCTGACTCTTTTCTAGGGAGGAGCCAGTCCCAAGGGCAGCTTTACAGGGCACATTTACAGCAAGGCTCTATAAAGGGGCTGGCCCCACTCATGGTACCTGGCATCCTCTCCAATCACAGTCAGGATGAAAGTTTGCATAAAGGATAGCTAAACTGCAAACACGATTTTCCTATTTTGGTTAAGTTGTTGAGAGTCCCCATTTCCTTGTTCAGTTTTGCATTCATGTCTGTCCGAATCAAGAGAATTAAAGATTAATGACTAAACATAAATTATACTTAGAAAAGCAATGAAGTACAGGACTAGAAGGGATGCTAAGAGGTCACCCCTCTATGCTGCAGTAGGATTAAATAAATCTTGGTAACTACCAGGAGAAGTTTGTGTAACATCTTAGAAGCTCCTTAGTTTGTAATCCACAGCCTTCTGAGGCAATCTCTGTAAGAGCTCCATTATGCTTCCTGTTAGAAGGTTTTGTTGTCTGTTTTCCTTTTCCTTGTTTTGTCAGCTAAAATAAGTCTCCCCTACAGAAAGATAAGACACTCACTCCTTTATTCTCAGTGGTCACACAGAGCAATGGATACAAACTATTTTTAAGCCCCTCTCAGTCCCACAGACCCAGTTATTTCATTTGGTCTTCATCAGCCATGTTTTCCAGCACCTGCATCACTCATGTTCCTCTGCTCTGGACACCTTCCAATTTGTCGACCTCTTTACTGAAGAGCAAAGCCAAGTGGCAGACACCAGTGCTCTTACTGGAGTCTCATTAGAGCCAAATTCTATGTATAATTCCCCCCAGGGCCTTACATAAGTGACAGTGTTTAAGATGTCCCAGAATGCCATGGATCTTTTTTTGCAGCAATATCACAAGTTTTGCCTAGAAAATACAGTCACTATAAAATCAGTTGCAGCATACCCTGTTCTGCTGTCTCCACACTAATTCCCTTTGGGGACTCTCTAAACCTACATTAAGTGTAGTTTATTTCACTTTGAAAATAAAACTGTAAACTGGTAAGGTGGAATTCAGCTCAGCTCAAGACCTATCTTTTCGTGCCTACAGATAGGTGTCAACAGGGCATCTTAATTCAGCCTTGGCATGGCAGGGTTCAGGCACCTACAGAGAGCCATCTGCTACCACTGGACCTGCCCCAGAGAACCTCATGTCACCTCTGGATCCATTCCCAAAAGGTGTGGACCTCTCTCAGATGCTGTCTTACATTTTCCAGCCCCACTGGGAAACCTGCTGGGAAACTTCAGATGTGCTGGGCACCTAACTGTGGGCAGCTGTGCTGAGATCCGACAATGATATAGGGTGATGTTGTCCTACAGATTATGTAGGCAGCTCTGCAGGTGATCGGCTGGTCCCTTGTTACTGCCTTCTGTGCTCGACTGACTGTGCTGATCACTTCTCCATGGACTGTCTACGGCTCAGTTAATTTGTCTACACATAGGTGTTGAGTGCTATTTGACTGGCCTCTGGATATTCTTTTGTCCAGAAGTGAATGCTTTTTGCTTGCACACAAGAAAATATTTTCTTTTCCTCCAAGAACTGCATCTGTGCCAGAGGGTTATTTATGATGCTGAAGCTGTACTGATTCCCTTGGCACTACCGACTGGGTAAACAGGTAGATCTCAAAGACATAGCACTGGTAATTTCATCACCATTACATTAACTCAGAACTGTAATAAACTGGCAGTTAGGCTACATTTTAAAATAAAATAATTAAATGAAAATCCTTAAAAATGCTAAATTGAGTGGAAATTTTACAGTCTACCCACAAGTGGCAGTTGAAAGTTCATGGAACTCCATTTCTCCAATGGTGTTTGCAGATAAAACTTCCATGATGCTGGAGGAGCATAGCTGTGGGAAATGTCAGTGCTTCCTCTTAGTCACTGCATGAATTATCCTGTCTTTGACTGGAAGGAAGCAATCAATTTTTGACAATTCGGTGTTGGCTGTTTCTTATCACTTTTCTATCTTTTAGTTGCTTACATATCAACTATTTAATCATTTTGTCTATTTTCTTTCCAAGTATCAAAGTGTCTGACCTTTCTGGAATTCACCTTTCTTTTTACAATTGTATTGTTTGCCCTTTGCTTTTTTGATACTTTTCCTCCATGAGATCTCAAAAATAATCTCTAGTTGTGCAGTGATTGCTATTGGTAGTTCCTGATGAAACTTACAGTATATTTCAGTATATTTCAATGGTCCCCACTGACCTGCAGCCACTTGACTTAATACTATTTAACTAGTCTTCTCCTGTACTGACCTGCCTTTCTCTCCATGCATCACTAATGTCAGTTAAGTTGAGAATCTGCTTGCCGTTACTTATTTATTTTCTTTTTCTTCAGCCAGGTTGCAGCAAAAAGGCACTGTACAAAGTGAAAAAAGGGATAAAGTCATCACACTGATAAAGCACTTCACGTACATAGCTTAGGAGTTACATAGCAACAGCTGGCCATGAATTACAGGGAAAAATTATCCACAATCTAGACGGCTTCATTCAGCTAGAAAGTGGTACTTTTCCAAAACTAAAAAATTACATAAAAATCAAAGGAGGGGGCTAAAATCTTAACAGTGTTTGAAAGGAAGGGAGGAGTTTGGGTAAGTGAGGCTAATGCACGTCAGTGAAAAACTAATAGTCTGCCTGTCTCACACAAAGGTAAAGATACAAAGATGTGGTGACATGGTGAGATGTTTCTAAGTCTAAAGGATGAAAAGATGCAAATTCACAAAGATGCACCTATTACCCATGCATTTAGCCTGAGCGTGGCTGTTAGACTTTGCTCTGAAAGCTTTGCACCTTAGAGGGATAAGTAAGCAATGTTTTGTTCTGAAAGTTGTTCCTTTTGTCACTGCAGATATTTGCAGCCACAGGCAGCATATAGGAAGCCGAAAGGGAATTTTGCAGGACCTAGATGCCAGTTGGATGGATGAAAGCAGACAAAACTGAAACCTGTGAGCTGTAAGGAAGCTTTTGGACTAAAAGCAATGCCTTTAGGGGAGATGGCCAGGTCCTTGGTCCATTTACCATGACCCAGATGTCCAAGGATAGTACAACTAAGAGCTTTGGTTGATGAAATGACATAGAGTAGGGTGGTCTTACACGTGATGGATTCCAATCCAGACAAGAACTGTACTGCTTTGCTTAGATACAAACACTGATTTTGCAACCCTCTGATTCTCTGACGGCACATTTTTTAGAACATTTTTAGAATTCAGTAGTTTCAGTGTGGATTGCCTTGTTAGCTTCTAGATTTATCTCTTCGTTAAGATATTTGAAGACTGATTCTTTTGCTGAGTTTTAGAAAGATTCATGAGTATCACCTGGGAGAGTATGCTTGAGGCAGGGATGTATACGTCTATATATATCTTTGATAATCCTGTTACTTTGACTTGAACTTCTTGGGGCAGAGGTTGTCTCTGCATAAACACAAAGGGACAGCAGTCACAGTCATGAATGAGCTTTAGAATATTTTCACAATCAAATAATACACAATAGATTTCAGAAAGATGAACCACCAACTTCTGAAACTGGTTTGTTACTTTAATTTGTTATATCACCACCTTGTCTTGTAAGTCCTCAGTATTTCCATCAGCTTCTTATCTTGAATTGTAAAGAGATTACAAACTCTTCAGTGCAAAGGAGTCTGTCTGTTACATGTTTATAAAAGAGCAAGCACTTTACTAGGCCAAGCATTTCCACTATTGACTTCCTTAATATAAATGGTAACAATCCTAATGATCATTTGATTAAAGTTAGTGCAATAAAAAATAAATAAGCATATTCAGATGAATTTTAAAAATTTAAAATATAAGCCTATATCACAGCACAAACTTATTGCAAAAAAAATGATCAGGATGCGACAAAGTATTCCAGAAAAAATACTAAAAGATCTATTATTTGTGTCACGATCAGACTGGGTCATATTCTGTAAGAAACAATCAATCCTGCATTAGTCCGGTTGGAATGGGCAATGATTTTCATTTGTAATTTCAGTTTCAAAGAAGGATACAGCATATTTCTCTGTACAGAAAGTAGAAAAGTTTAGAAATGATGTATTATATAACTCCTGAGATACTAGAGATTTGACTGGAATTAGAAGATGAGAGCTCAGAGGCAGGAGAGAAAAAAATAGTACATATGCCAATTGCTCTTTCTATCTGACTGTAGCTGGTGCAACCAGTAGTCTATTCAGTCCACCTGGACTCCTACAGAAAACTTCTGCCAGTATTGTGCTAACAGCATTGAATGGGTCAGTAATCAGACCTTGGACAGTTGGACAAAACAACGTAAAAAAATGAGTAGTGAGAAAAAAATTAGAGGTGCTCAGGCTAAATAAAACAGAGGAGGTGGAGAAGAATTGGATACAAATCTCATGAGTAAAGATAAATTAGTGAAAATCAGTTTAAGTTAGGCAAAGGAATAAATGTTGGAAATACAGCCACATCATGGTAAAGCTCTAGAAACTTAAAGCACCCATGCGTACTTTGACAGAGGATGGCAAGTCATTTAAGAGGCAAGAGCTGCAATATGCATTTCTAAAGGCTTCTGAGATCCATGCAGAAAAGTGTTCCCATTTACCTTAGGGTCCATCTTTCCTTTCTACTGGAGTAGAATGATACTGGAGAAGAAGATAGATAAAGATGTGGTTGGCAGGATCACAACTCAGCAAGAACAAACATGTGTTTTTCTTGAAAAACTTGTTGGAAAATGTTTGTGATTGAACATAAATAGCTACAATTTGATGTTTGTGATCAGTTTGCAATCTGACCAAAGACCAGAGTCTAGTAGAAGATTTCTATAGAAGAACAGAGAAATGGCTACAGCAGATAACTATGTTCAAAGAAGATGTTCTTAAGAAAGCAAGAACCTTTGAAGGTCAAAACATGACCTTTGGAGGTTAAAATCTTTCATCACCTCACACCTAAGCAGCTATGTGATTTACTGGGGATGACAAACTCAGCAAAAAAGAAATTGGGAGTAGCTTTTTGGTGGATGGGTGAACTTGCACAACCTCAGAGTTCTTACGTTTATGTAAACAGACTGTATATAGTCTGAAAGGAGATGGATACTTTTGTGTAATGTTCGCTCTCTATATGAACACTACATATGAACAACAAAATGCTCTAGGCAGAGACTTATCTTCACACCACACTGCTCTGCCTTGCTACTAAGCTGCATTCTGGACATCTGACACTGGTAAATTGTAGAAAATAAGGGAAAGTTTGAGTAAGTGAGCGTATGCTTGTGCTCGTTAACACTTCTAGTTAATAAGAACATTAATCAGCTCTTGCTCTTCTAATAACCTATTTTGAATATGATATAATAAATATTAAGAATCATTAGCGTCGGTTGTTATTTTCAAAATACAAGGCAGTGACATGGCAAACATAAGATGGCACAATTTTTACAGCCTTTTGCTTTATCTAAACACAAAATGTGATGTGGCCTAGCAAGGCCACTGAAGAAGAAACTTTGAGATAGCCTATAGGCATCTGTTCTTCTTCCAAGTGTTTCATGTAAGCAGTATCAGACACCAGAGGGTCACCCAAGCATTAAGATTGCGAAAGATAGCTTTCTTCTTTTAGGAAACTGTGATACAAAACTGCAATTTTAGATTCAAAGACATCACACTACCTCAGAGGAAAACCAGGAAGACATTGTATCGGATAGGTCTTGGCTTAGGAGGTCTTTAGCTAGAAAGAGATACTAAGTTCATGCCCCCCACTAAGGGATTAGTGACAGCATCCAGGGACTATAACGCTGGTGGTTCTCCAAGACTGTGCACATACTGATGCAAAAAGCTATTTCAAAACTAAATATTAGCACTGGTGCAAATGCTTGGAAATATGCAAAGAAAATTTCTGAAGGTTTTCCGTGGCCATATAACACAAATGAACAACCAGTGATCCAGGGCTGTGAAACCTGGTGGCAGTCAGATGGAGCAGGGAAGAAGATATGAGCAACCTTCTTCAGCTGTCCCTGCTTTGAGCAGGGAGGTGGGACTAAGTAATATTTAGAGGGCTCTGTCCACATTGGTGACTCCATGATTCTGTAAATTTTACTTCCTAAATTCCAGAGGAGCTTCCATATCCCCATATGAGTTTTGTTTGTTTGCTTGCTTGTTTGCTTTTTCTGTGGCATGAGGAACTTCTCCTAGCATTCTTTTTTTTTTCTTTTGTCTTTAATCTTGTCTTTAATTTGATACCAGCTGAAGACAAAAAGCAGCAGCTTAACAGGGTCAGGAAATCAGAGTTTATTTTGTGGACAGCTCCAATTCCTATGTACACACCGATCTAAAAGACATGATGCTTAATTAACCTTTCACTTCAGTGAGAGGTTTCTTGGTCAAAGACTTTGGGAGCTGTCCTTTTGTGTAACCCTTTTAAATTTGTGAGTACATTTTAAATTAAATGTTGAAAAATCACTGTATTTGCTTCATAGTAACCTACACTTACATGAAGATTGGACATCTATAGTGAGACAGAAAACAAAGAGGAGAAATTGGTTAATAAGTTTATAATTTTAAATGTTCTTTTGCTAGGTTTGAAATGCACAGAAGGTATTGTTTTATGATATACAGACAGTGGAACAAACAAACCACAGGATTATACTAGCAGTGTGAAGCTAGGCTATTACAGAGGAAATTAATTTAAACCCTAAATGTAATAGACAACATCACAGTGTACAGTAAAAAGGGCATAAATGCATATTTTCAGTGTTCTCACTATAGAAGCATGCCTGCATGATGGATGAAACTCTACCATGGTTTATGACATAATTTCTAAACATGTACATGACAGGGAGGTCCTGCTAAGTCCTGGGATCTCAGTGTGGACCCTAGGAACCACGAATACTGCACATCAGATTGCAGATTTTCCAAAATAATTTAAGCAAAATTTGAGCACTAAAAGCCTCATGATCAATCCAGGATATTTGAGATGGCCTTTGACAGTGACTAAATTCAGCCCTAGTTTTCCCCAGAAGGTATTTACCTTCAGGAGAAATGTGCTTTCTCATTCTGTAGGATAAGGAGGTACACTGTGGTCAGAAACCAGCACAAAGCACAGAAAGTTGCAGCAAAATGTAGATGGAGTGAAGTTTCAGATTATTCATTGCCATCCAAAGACAATAGAAAGACAGTTGGAAGATGGAAGAGCTTTAAAAACCTCATGCTCGTCAAATGACTGAGAGCCACTCACCAAAGCACTAGACACAGGTGGTAAGAGGGGAACCAAGGCACAGCCACCTCTGATGAGAGCCCAGAGAAGGCTTGATACAAAGCTGGGCGGATAAACAAGATTGGGGATGCTAAGTTTCTTGGATCTGTGTTGGAAGCTACCTGTGGCAACATCCCAAGAAGTGTTTCTTTCTCAAGCCAGCTCAGAGGATTTTTTGGACGCATGTCCTGCCATTTGTATACCAGGAAGGCTTTGTAGCTCAGTACCTATGATTCTGCTATTACTAGCTAAAGGCCACAGGCTTTGTCTTGACCTGAAAGTCAAGACTGAGTCAGCCCAGACTGGGGAATTGTCTGGGCTTTTCCAGGCTGAGCTATTTTTAGTTTGTTTTAGTTATGATAGCAATTGCCTAGCAGTCAGGGAACTATGGCTTAGGTCTGCTATAGCTCAGCTTTAGTTTATGGTGACAACAGACGGTTATGATATGGTCAACTGCAAGACCTAGGATTACACTGGAAACATGAACATTATACCAAAGCAAAGGAATAGATATCAGAAAGTTTTATTTATTTATTTGTTTAATTTTTTACTTTCTGTGTTGTAATTTTAACAGTATTGCTGAGAATTTCCTGTACTTGTTTGGGTGAAAAATTGTATTTTTGTAACTGGACAATTTTGTATTTGGGCAATTCCAAAAGGTCTTGGTGATTTATTGGCATGTATCAGTGACTCTCCTTTGACTCTGAAGCCAGAAAATGCATTCCAAGCTCTGATTCGAAAGGATTTTAAATATTAGTACATAATGCAAACTTACAAACTGCTTCACCCCGTGAGCTTTTATAATTAAATAAAATAATTGATTAAAAAAATCTACTCAGGCATTTTCTTCGTTCTGTTTGGTATTAAAAACTCCAAACCCAGTCTAGTCTCCAGCAAACTGCAAATCCATATCTCTTTTCAGTTTGTTCCAGTGCAACATAGTGGAGGGACAAACACTAGCAAAGGATAAGAGCTAGAAAAAGGCAGAATTTTAAATAAATAAATCAAAAGCTCACTTTCACAGGGTCTCAAGGACTCATTGTATGCACTGTGTTATCTGTGAAAAGCATCCTGGACGAGTAAATAGAAAATCCGATAGCAAAGAGGAGACCCTCTCCTTTAAACAAACAGTTTAAATAATGCTGTGTTTAGCTCAAAACATCTTAACAGCCAAATGCAGTATACTTTTTTTCCTAGAAATCTCATAGCTGTTGTTTTTACTGGCTTTAAACAGAAACACTGAGACTGATGAATCTTTCCAGCCATTACCCATCACCATCTGGAAGGATGTATTCTGTTTAGGAATGGTAAAACCCATCTTATAATGTGGGCAGTCATTCTGGTCTTCTGGGACCAGAATTCTTCTGGGAGGACAAAGCCCCAGGAGCCTTTAGGAGCCTCGACTCTGCAGTACAGGTAGGGCTGGACCAGGAGTGTGTTTCCTAGGGCTAACATGAGCCAGCCAGGTCAATCAGGCTAAAAATCAATGTGAAATACTTTGTAGGGAAGAGAGAAGCAGAGCCCAAAGGGTTAGAAATGCACAGTCTATAACAGCAACTGAGCTGGAAGGCAAGATCAGCTGGGCTGCCCAAATGGCTGCAATTAACCTCCTGTTGTGACTGGAATTGATTACTTCTCCTCCACTGCTGTGAATTCCTCCCCCAGTCACTGCCTTATCTATCTGGGCTGTAAATATTTAAGGGACTGTTGTTGGTGACATTTAAACTGTATTCCCTCCTGGGAATGTGGGATGGCCAGATAGACGAGGCAGCTCTGGAGCTGCTCGTGCTGACCCTGCGTGAGCCAGCGGCTGCGCATGCAAGTGCTAGAATGGCTCTTGCTCTTCACACTGGGTGTACAAACTGAGTGAAATTGGCCTTGGGCACTGAGGTGTTTGTGAATTTTCCATTTCTCTTTTATTCAACATAAACATTTACACAATAGTATCTTTGGTTTGGATGTTTCCATATTAACATGCAGGCAAGGAGAACATACAAGTAAGTATTCAGAGGCAGATACTGAGGGACACAGCAGCTCCAGATTCTACCCCTTTTGTCACACTTTTCTTTTTTTGGATGGATGCTCTTTATCATGCTTATTACTGAAAAATTGATGCTCATCTGCAGCTCCTCAGAGCTATTCACTGATCCTGGAGGTGTTCGCCCCTTGAGCAGGACATTACTGCAGCAATCTCACTACTGGTGGTAGATGGGAAAGGTGGACACTGTAGCAGAGGTGCTAATGTACCAGGTACCTATGTACAAGGCAGGTGGTTGATCTCTCAGAATAAATAGAGAATAAATAGCATGATGAGATGTTCTTTCCTCTCCTTCCTCTCCTCTATAGAGAATTAAAGTCTCTGTAGAGTAAGATCACCCTGTAGAGTAAGGCTATCAAAACCAGAAGGGAGCAAGCACTGGCACTGGTGTCACCAGTGACACGAGGATTTGTCCATGGTTACATAACTGAATTCTCTCATTGACCTGAGTGATCCAGGTAGCACAGAGAATAATACGGAGCTCTAATCCTTTTCTTTCCAAACACAGCAGTGTCATAGCTTTCCTTCCTGCAGACGAAAAAAAGGCCTATCTCAGGATACCTCAGTTGCACCAAGGAATATTTTAAAGCACTGGCACTGGGTTCTCTACACAGCTTTGTTCACTTAATGATGCCTAACTGCCTCACTAACTGCACTTCTAGGTAGGATGTAAGATGTAGTCAGAGGAAGCCAGATCCTAAGGGATTGCTCTCCTTAGCTGGAGACAGCAGTTTTGGTATCACAGTAAACACTATAAATCTGTTTTCCTCCTCTCACCAATGACTGGTCACATGATTCACTTTCATTCCTACTTCTCCACTAACTCAACTAATTTAGCCCATGTCTGCATCATCATTATTTGATGGGGGTTAGGTCAGGCTATCCCTTGGCTTTTATTGCCCACTCAACTTGACTTGTTCCCTTGTGGCCCTTAACTGGAATGGCTCTCAAGAGATCAGGCTTGGGACTGTTGTTAAAATCTCTGATATAAACAAAACCTGATACACTGCCTCTACTTTCAGCAGTGTCTCATGAAGAATCTTCTTGGTGTATGAGAATGTACATATTCGATGTATATGAATATTCCCCAATAAGTGGGAAACAGTAGGGGTTTGATGTGGCTTGGCATGTTTCCTGTCTTACATACTTCATTTTAAGCTACCAGCCTTCTTGGTCTGATGTCTCCGACCGTGAACATTGGGGTTTGGATATAATATAACACACTGGGCTTTTGGAAACCCCATACACCTGCCAAAACTCTCATTGGTATTGCTCAAAATCAGGCAATTTCTACTTAGTCCCTGAAACAGAAATATGGGAGTATTATTTTAGGAATTTGTACCTTAACAGTGGGACTGGCATGATTAGAAGATGTCTGGGGCACTTGTAGTGAAAACAGGGCAAAGACAAGGTAGAGGACAAAAACATAAAAGGAAAGGAAAAAGAGTGAAAGGAGGAAAAGGTGCATGGTTTGTGAAAGATAATTTGAGGAGAGGGACTCTTTAAAGAAGAGTACTTAAAGTAATACTTACTTTAAAGAAAAATAAACCACATCCACTTTTTTTTTTTTTTTTTTTTTTTTTTTTTTTTTTTTTTTTTTTTTTTTTTTTGGCATGTGGAATATGTTCAGAACTCTTTTCCCTAAGTGAATGCAGAAACACTAACCCTAATCTCCCTAATCTCTCCAAGCAGGTTTTCTAAGCCTTTGAGTCATCCCAAATGAGCATAGACACCTGGTCTTAGGACACACAGACAGAGCAGCTTGAACACTGTGGAGTGAACATACCTCATCAATAGAAGGAGAAGTGTCTTGGGAATGATAAAACAAAGGGCAAAGCAAGACCTGCTGGGCCGACTGGTAAGTGTGAGAGCTACTGTGTTTTTATTAATGGTACAGGAGTCTCATTTTAGAGAGATGTCTGGAAATTTTTACCTTCCAAAAAGTTACTCTAAAATGGCTGAGAACAGCAGGAGCAATGCTGATCAGACAGATCAGTGTAGAGCAGGGGTGGAATGAGACTATTTATAAGTAGTAAGACAGAACTTGGGAGCTAATCAAATAAAAAAAATATATTTTCTAGTTTGGGCATTGCTCAGATTGCCATAGTAATGACAATGAGAAACTGGAAACAATGAACTATGAAGTAAAAGCTGACTGAATATCCCTTTTCATGGAAGCATCTATTTAAAAGAGTGGTTTAAAGAGTACAATTTTCTAGAAGAGATGTATTTTAAGATATTTAATAGGGATTGTAAATAGGAACCAGTGATCTTTGGAGTGTGAAAAAAAAATGAAGCTAATGCTGGCAAAAGAGATGCCAGATAAGTCTACAATCTCAATTTGTCTAGTTATTGCTAGCTGGGTGACAATTTCTCACAGCTGGCAACCTAATATCTAGGCTCTACAAATGTCTTCACCTGCAGGGACGATCTCCCATTATGCAACACAGTTATTCAATCTTTGGCATCTTCTACTGATGTACCACCTGGTGTCAGCTTTTGAGGAAAAGGTCTGCAGATATGAATGAGAGGGAAATATTTCTGTAAAATTTTGTTCCGTTCCCAACAATGTCTGCCTAGTTCTGCTATTCAGTCCTATAAGATGGGTTCAAAACTCAGGAGACCTCTACTAAACTCGATGGATTTTTATAAGTGATTGAAGTAGAACTTTTCTGTATTCATTCTTGCTACATTTCTTTGTATTTTTTTTCTGTAAGCAAAGCCTGTTTATAGATTTTCCTGATGCACTTGTTACTTGCACTGAAATCCTCAGTTTCTTCTGACAGATTAGAAAATTACTACTACTAAAATAGACTGGCTTATTTAGTCTTATAAGTAGCTCTAAAAACAAGCTACTAATAACTACCATCATCAGCTCTTCACTACTGGGGAAAGGCTTCAGGAGAATTCTAAGCCTGCTTTGCCTAATTTCCTTAAGGAGATCTCCAGGATCCAGGGATTGAAAAAGACAATTAAGGGGAAGCAGATGAGATTTTTTTGCCTTGTGAAACAACAGCTAATGGAGAAAAGCCCACAGAAGGGGTATTAGACACCATGAATTTGTAAGCTTGGGGTCCTACTGCATAGTTTTTCAAGCCAGAAAAGCATGTCAGATGTCTGTTGGACAAATAGGGAAAGAGCTGTCATTTCTTTTCTGCTTTTGAAGGCACTAGTCATACTGCTTTCCAAAACACTACTATTACGAGACAGGTGGAACAATTTAAAAAACTGAGGGAGGCATAAGGTGCAAACGTGAGAGTGAACCTGTGTGTTTCACTGAGTGTAGGACACATTCTACACCCGAACATTGCAAACATTTTGTAGTGCAAGAGGATGAAGAAACTGTTAAGGAACATGCTGTGAAACACAACCTTCAGTGTAGCCCTGAGCAGCAATGATTGTGTCTGTACACTTGCACAGCAGAAAGCTGCAGGTATCTCTGTGACCTTAGGAGCAGGGACTGCACTGGGCCCTGAGGTGTGGTGTGCTCGTGGCTCTGCAAGGGTCTGGTGTGGTGTGGTTTTTCAAATGACTCCTGAACATATTCTGTATCAGAGCAGTCATACTGTGCCAGAATTAGCACAACACGGCAATGATGACACAGTGTTTTGGGAAAGTTCCCTCAGACGTTTCTGATAGAGGCAACACACCATTAGACTAGAACAACTAAATTCCACCCTCCACTTTCCTTAGTTTCAGGGGATGATGATTTGATGTTAGCCTTAAGTCATTGGACATACTTATTTAGTCTCCTTTCAATATAGGGACTACAGCAGGACTGGCTAGGCTTGCTTTTGCTCCTTAATCTTCACACTCACAGATTAAGAACTGAGACCTTTGCTGATGTCCTCTGTGGCTTTCGAAATTATATTGGAGTACGATGAAGATGACTTGCAGGGCACCAAGAAGGCTTGATTAATGCTAGTAAGTATGTGTGGCCTATGCTCAAGTTTGCTCCAACATGGCAAGTAGAACTAAAAGACCTATGTGTTCAATATACAGTATATATGCATATCTGGTACACAAGGTGCTGTTCATTTATCTGAAATGGCTAAAGATCATCTTGAAAGATGCTGGTGACCATCTCTGATCCCTGCACCATTTTTCCTACACTTCTTGGGAAGGAGATGCTTAAAATCAGCCCTGAGCAAAGGCTTTTTTGAGGGTAGTAAGACATACATTGCATATATGTGTGTATCATACAAGCACATATACCACACATACCATCCAGCTGCCAAGGAATGTGTATAGGCAGTCTGCTTTGGGCAGGGTGGGAAATGTTCAGATTGAACTAAGCCCTGTATTATCAATGTAATTAATGAGAGAAGACAATGATAAACCTCTCCCTCTCCCAGCTTCTCAGGTCAGAAACCTACTTGGGGAAATAGAGCAGGGTGATAGAGAAGACAGAGTGCAGAAGAAGGATTCTTCCATCTGCCATTTGACTAGATCATAATGTTGGTGGAAAAAAAGGTTTTTCAGGTGTGACTGAGAAAGAGTTACCTGATCATAGGCATGACTGTGCCAGACTGACTCAATCTAGGTTTCTCAGTGCCTTCAGTTTTTCCATTGGAAACAAAATCAGCAGAAAGGGCAGGCAACACATGATCCTGTTCAGCATGGAACCCTTCCCCTAAGGTGTTCCTAGAGATGGGCAACTGGCAGTCACTGCTTTTCTACAGATAGGGTCCTGTGGAGACTTCTCACATATACATATATATGCTGGGTTACTTATTAAATAAGTTCATAGCTCCTAATGCCATCTGAAGGATCTGATATTTAGTTATGATTCAAGGCCATGAGAAAGAAAAGGAAATGAATCTGAAGCTGACTAGAGAGCTCCTCTTCTTTCCTCTGACCCGTTAAGAAAGTCCTATGTACTAATAGCTTTAACTTCCTTTCCTATTATGCTCTGATAGGATTTACCTTACAAAGCACTCAGGTTGCTGAATTAGAATAAGCAACGCTGGTACATGAAGATGTGAGTGTCTCTGGATCTGTTGGCTAAGGTAGCCCAGTACACCTCTCTTCACAGAAAAAGACAAAATGAGAAATTCCTAGTTTGCTGTTGAATTGCAAGAACCAGGAGCAGAATCTCCAGTGAGACAGAGCAAGACATAGTAGCAGTTCTGAGATGGAGAGAAGGTTACAATGTGCTAAAAGCAAACTTCTGCATGGTCTGGGGTCTTTGGGAGGTTGAGCTATATTGTGTGACCTGTTTATGATAAACATAACATTTCTGGTGTAAACACAGATGCCTTTGACAGACCCCAATCCTATCATACTAATAAGTCTACAAATTAACTCAATGAAGAAAATTCACTGCTTTTCCAGAAAATCAGGAGGAGGTAAGACTCTACTAAAGATTGAGTCTGAGGCCTTGCACGGATGTTCGGCAGGGATTAGGGCTTATTTTGCCCTTTTGTGCTGTAAGGAAGCTCAGGGGGTTTCATTTTGCCGTAGTGCCACACATGCCTACGTATTTACAGCACTAGATCCTTGGCTAAAGGGCATACATAGCACCCATGAGGCACAGGGGTGGAAGGACTGAAAATATGTGATAAAGACAACATACAGAAAGGGTGGAGGGAATTACAAAAAATGAAGATGGAAAGAACAGGTTATTGTGAACTCAATCACTAGATAAGCTGAAAATGAACAAAAATATACTTTGCAACATGGCCATAAAAATGTTATGCAGCTCAGAACAAGGAACATCTGGCACTGATAGTCAGCAATTTTGAGAAGGTCAGCCTACACAGTTTTTCCTTTTGGGGGTGGAAATAGTGAATTCTTAAGATTGCTAAAAGCTTTTGAAAAGTTTGATCTAGATTTCTTGCAGAAGATGAGCTTAAAGAACTGAAGAATTAACAGAGAAGAGCCTTGGAGATGTTAAATAGCATTTAATGCGGTTTTCATCAGGAGATTCCCTTCACTGTTCTTCAATTGCATGTAAAATTGGGTGAATCTTATAAGAAACTCTTACAACTGTGCTGGGGAATTTGGAGAGGACCCCATTTATTCTGCTTTTGTGACGATCAAGGGGAGTTGAAAAGGCACAGGATCCATAGCCTGGGAATTGGAGGACTGTATCATGCAGTGTTCCTGTGTTGTGACATACAAATTCAACTTGTGAAGATCTCCTTGTTGGACTAGGTCCAGCACTGAACAGAAATGTTCTCACAGAGGGCTAAATGTCAAAGTACAGTGCTATCGTCCTGAGGGAAGAACAAGTCAGTTATTAGAAGGGAATAGTCATTTACTGGAATGGAATATATTGTATTACCTTATGATATCTTGCACTAGCTTTAGGCCATGCTCTGCAGAAGAGTTGGAGTCACCTCTATGTCCAGCCACTCACATTACAGGAGAAGAGGTCCTCATGAATTCATGAGGGAGCAGATTAACTGGAGAAGAATGATGTTGGCTTACTGTTGACTTTGTGCTGGAAAGCTGTTATTCAGTCAGGCATTCTTTGCTCTTCATGGTGAAAAGTGTTTAGGCCTCAGGAGAAAAACTGTTTTCTAGTCCATCTTAACTCCCGAGTTCAAAGCAATGGTAATAATTAAAAGAGAATAAAATAAAAGGCAGGGAGGTGATAAAGGCATCAAAATCCCTAGGGAGCTATTAGAAGTAAATCAGGTAGTCTACAATTAAATGAAAGAAGCCCACTGTCACATGGAAACTTGGACTAATGCAGGCTTCTGCAAGTAAGGATGTAAACTTCATTGACAGGATCACTGGAATTACACTAAGCTGTGCAAAATGTAGATGCTCCCTGGCTTGGCAGAATAGTTGAACTTTCCTTCAGTAACTCTACACATCCGATGTGAGGCAAGAGACAGAAGATGGAACCAGCTCTGAGCTGAAAGTAGGCTTCTGTGCATTTTAAAAATGTCTTCACCCTGGGGAAAAAAAAAAAAAAAAGAAAACTTTCTATGCGATAGTTTCTATGCACAAGGTCATAGTGAAGCAGAGAGGTCCACTATGTTTCCTGATTAAATGAAGATAAATGCTAAACATTGAGGAAAGACAAGGACTCTTAACTGATGGAACAGAACATGCTCAAAAGGAGAAGTCATCCTGGCATCACTAGGATCTCATACCTCATGGTTCACAAGAGTTTGAAACCGCTTCTGCACAGTCATTCAGTGATATGAATGAAGTGTCTCCATGACACCATCAGTGATCCATGTGGGTAGCAACAGCAAGTTCCAATTGAATGGGAAAGAGAGTTACTCTCAGATTTTAAAACAGAATCTGTTTCAATTAATGAAACAGCAGAATTTGTATCCTAGCTGTCAAAGAGAGGACAGAAGAGACACACTAAGAATTCATGAATTCTTCAACGATCTCTTAGCAATAAATCAGATAACGTAGTAGAGCTTAGCTCCTTGGGCTCCTGAGGATGGAGAAAATTGCTTGGTGCAATTATTAGAAGACTGTGGCTTTTGTGGAATGTGTATGATCGAGTAATAGATCTGTTTGGAGGAATTTGCATCCACAAATCTACACCAGTGAAAAAGAAAAGGCCATTGTGCATCTTACTGTGCAGATAGATTCTCTCTGTCTCTATTTTCTTCAATGCTCTGATGTGCCAATCTGAGCATGCATAAGAACTCAGGGAAACTTTTCACAGACATGGCTCATTTTCACCTTTCTCCATGCTGGTATCACAAACTGATAGAAGATACTGAAACGTGCACCAGAGGAGTCCAGAATATCTCTCTGACCTTTTAATAAATATTAATTAAATTTTGAGGCTGGTGCAAGACCAGGAGGACTGCAAGCCCCTATGATCTCTAGTTGCCACATGGGCAACATTCTGAAAGAAATTTTATCTTCTCATAGCCCACAGCTTTGCCTGGTATTGTGAGGGTCACTAGAGCGTCTGTTGAGAGCCATGAGTGAAATAAAATTATACATCTGGGTTTCATTACTACTCTATACAGAGATACAAATATAGAGGTATCTTTGTGTTTGGATTATCTTCTTCACAATGGAATTAGCCTGTATGGCATTCACAATGGAATTATCTATATATTTGGGTAGATTCCACTCAAATAGATGGACCTTTAGAAGGTGCTTTACCCACTTTATTCAGAGGGGAAACTGTCTCATAGCAAATATAAGGTATAATAAGACCCAAGACTGAAATCCAGAGAAGTCTTTAAATCATTTATATCCCAGCTGAGCTTAGTTTTGAGAGGTTTAAGTGATGCCCAGCAGGTAATGCCATTCTTTAAGTCAAGGGAAGCACATTCACTGATGGCAAGTCATAGTATCTGGGAGAATCTGGGATCTATTTTGTGTGCTCAGTCTTCTTATAGGGATATTCCCTTACTAGAGAATTTTTCTTGGTTGTGGATTTTTTTTTCCATTTTTGTTTTCCATTGTTCAGTGAGTCTACAGATTTTGGCAAAGTCACTATCTAAATAGGCTTTATGTGAATGGTTACCATAGGCTTTGCTCCTATGGTAACAGATTTTCAGCTGCACAACATCCCCCTAGTCATTGTTGCCCAGGTCCTGTTTCCAGGCTTTCCAGGACTGTTTTTCAAGAGGGTCCGAAGAGCACTGGGCAAAGTTACGGAGACTGAGTGACCAGGAACCACACGATCAAGCAGTTTTTCCTCTTCTCCCTACTGCTGGACTAGGCAGAGGCCAAACCAGCCTCTGCAGAACTTACAGCAGCTAAGAGGTTGCTGCAAATTCTGCCAGCCTCAGCGATTCCTTGTGTATGATCTTGCCAGCAGGTTTCAGATCCTTACTGCCCCATTCCAATTCCTCTCCATGCCATCATGCTCTTTACTCCAAAGTGGGAGAAGTTCCCACTGTGCCAGCTGTCAGCAGGATATTCATCTGTTTCTCGAGGACATTATCTCTAGGGCTGTATCAGCAAACCAAGAGGAGTTAGAGCAGAGATTTTGGCAATATCTGCGGCTCTGTGGCTGTGTTTAAGGTCACATTTCTGTAGCTGTGCTTGTCTTCATTTAATCTTGTTTGCTCTGACGTCAATGCAAATCTAGCAGCAAGCCCATGCTGCTACATGCTCTCTATTTTTTTTTCTCTGTTAAATCATGACTAGTTTCTTCTGATTGAATTAGATTTACTATTGAGAGGTGTAGATTGTTTTAACAGTGCACTAGCAATTGTGTTGGCTTATTCTATCCAAATACAGAGTATTTGCACTTGATAATTCTGTTCAATTGCTTCTTTTTTTATAACAGCCAAAAAAGCTGAGTTCACTGTGAGCTATATGTGCCTGTATCCTGGTGTGAATCAGCCCTGAATGCTAATGTATTAGTCTTGCCTATTTTATACATAAACAATTTATTACCTTCATATGAATTAAATTTTCATGACATAGATTAATGTATTCTGCCTACCATCTGGATGGTCCTACAGCAGACTCCAAATGGTGCAGGAATCCAAACATCATTGAAATGCAGTCCTTTCCAGAGCAGAGCAACGCAATAGCTGAATAACATTGTACAACTTTAGGAGTGTTGGGGAAAAAAAAAAAAAAAAAAGGGAATGAACCAGATTGCATCCTGCTGAAACTAGAGGTAAATATAGGTTGTAAGAGGGTATGGTTGAACAGCCCAGCAGCCCAGCAAGTTTAACAGACTCCCATTCCTTATAAATCATGTGGAGAGCATCCCTTGATTACAAGGCACAGGGATGTTCAGTGGCTTGTCTAAGTCTGCAAAGCAAGCCTGTAGCAAAGGGCTCATAACCCCTGCCTGCCCACTGCACTGCTCTATAAAGCAGTCTCTATTTGAAGAGGGAAAGAGCGAAGAGTCAGATAATAGGCTTGAGGAAAAAAGAAGAGACATTAAAATCTTTCAACATCCATGTCATTAGTGGATCAGAGAATAGGCTGTCATTGACTCTTCTGGCCTTAAATGCTAGTGAATTCAACAAGGAAGTGGTAATTTTCAGGGAATCGGAAAACTGTAGGCTTTTGGGTCATGTTTAATCATTTTGCACAAAGAAGCTCTATTTGTAATACCCTTGCTGTCAAAGCATCAGTGGATTAGCAGAACTAGCAGGTAATTCCGCCTTAACATCAATACTGACATAACACTATATGCTGCCTACAGCTTAATAGGAACATGTGAAAAATGTATTCGTGGAGTGACACTATTAAGTGAGTAATATCTGCAGACTGTGGGTGATAAAACTAAAAACCGAGGGGTAAAATAAATATTCAGGACTTGTCCCAGCCATTAAAGGGATGGAGCCTGTTCATCAGGCTCTGCTCTGCTGCTGGTTCCTTAGCGTAAGTTTCCCTTCCTTTGCCTTTAACCATGGAGCCACAAAGCCATAGAAGTGGAACAGGGTTTTCTCAAAGATGTGGCACCCCACTAGTGAGATACTATTTGAGGTTCCTATTTTTTGAGGCTTTCTCATTATTCCTATTCAATGTGCTTAGTTAACCAGTTCATAGAAGAAGTAGCTTAATAGCTAGAGGTGAGATGACACCCACCCCCTGTGAACAGCCTGTAAGTAGCACATAACCACCTTCTCACAGACTTTTCAACTGTAGGATGCCCTGGTTTGATCAAATTCTGCCAGAGGCATCCCTTTGGGGCCATGCCCAAACCAAAGCATGAGGTCAACCTGAGCTGGATGTCCTCTCTGTCCCTGATGCTGAAGCTGTGGAGATGGAAACACATTGTACTAATGTGTAAGAAAATGTGAGAGGAGGTTTCAACCCTGTGACTGGATATTCAGTTGGTAAGGGAGAGATTTTGGTACTCGGCTGTCTTTATTTGCTTTGTCAAAGCGCACCTCCAAGCTAAAAATCCTAATTTCCAACCAGGATATCTATGCCAGCCTTTCACTCCCGGTCCAGTTGGTCTAAGCATAATGGAAGAGTTTTGGGAGGAATAAGCACCCCCCCTCAATACTATGGAGAGAGAGCACACAGGGGCTTAAAAGTCTCTCCTTTAAGAACAAAATTTCCTAACCTTTATATTTTAAGAAGAGATAATGTCATTGCTGATGCCTCTTTTACAGAAGACAGGGATACACTTTCTTCTGTTCTGAATGAAGCATTGCAGGAGAGATCTGAGAAAAGTTGCCTGTCTCCCTGAGTATTTCTGAGTGCAATGGATGAGTGGCATCCAGAGAACAGTCAGACTGAATGATTGCTGAGCTGTTTTCACTGCCTTCTAGGTGCTGGCCTCTGTTATCAGTGAGATAATTCAGGATACCAAATTCATTCGTAGACAGGAATTTCCACTGTAGTAGATAGCTCCATCTCTCTGGTTGTACTGTGCCAAGTCCTAAATTAAGAAAAACTGTCATGGAAAGAGCTCAATCTCATTGTCCCTGCAAGTTCTGCTCATGTTGCTATCCTTGTGGACATGTAACATTGAGTAGGAGCTGATAGTTAGCATGGGATATTGAATTTTCCATTTTTACCTCACTCCACTCACAGCACTGGGAAGATTGAGGCTAGTGCCATAAAATGACCCCCAACACCCTAGGATGTGTGGGCTCTATAGCATAGATCCGACTGCGCATGTAGCCCTTTACCTTGTCATGCAGTCCTGTTGACATATTTGGGATCTACTTAGGATGCTGGGAAGACAAGCTCCTTATTCTGATAGGAAAGACTAAGATTTTTGAATCTGAAGCTAGAATCTTAAATTATAATTTAGACATAATCTACTTTAAATAAATTTCCCAAATTTAAATAGTGCAAAGTCAGTGCTGCTATTGAAAAGCAGGTCATGTATTTATATCTTAAATTTTGATTTAGAAGCCTAATATTAGTTGTGGACTTTTTACAGATCTTTATCTTAGTCTAAATAAGGAACCATGTCCTTATTTAAATGTAGAAGCTGGAAATATTAGTTTATGTGACTTATGTGTGACTGCAGAGTGTCAACATTAAGTCCAGGACTGGAATCCTGCAGTAACTGAACTCATCCTCTTCCCGCATTGTTGCAAATCCCTAAAACAAATTTGCCAAGAACTAAATAACCAGAGTTGCCTTGCTCTGTGAGGCTAAGAAGTGGTATGGGAAATATTGGACAATAAAATCAACATCACCTGAAACAGTTTGCTATTCTTGGGGGCTCCATGATTTGCAAATTGGGTGGATCCTCAAGGGCAAGTCTGCTGTAGGTTTTCTAAAACTCAAACCAGAAACTCTTCATGTATTCAGTGAGGTGATATTAAAGTAGTGATAACATTAGGGAATGGAATTTCAATTCCAAATGACACAAAATAATATGTTTTCTCTCAACATCCCCAAAGCTGTATGAAAAAACATTAAATATGGCTTCATGAAACCCCCTCTGTACATCACTGAATGAAAATACTGAATCATGTCCAAAACTCTTTCACCTACAAAATATAATCTGTAAGCGTAAAAATAAGTGCTTTGCAGAACACACCTTGTACTAATGATCTGTAAAATGTAACAGAAATGTAAACAAAACGTAACAGAAAGCAAAAATAAGCTTTCAGAGCACCATTGGTATAGGATAATGTTCAAAAGATCCCATTGCTCATCGAAAGATTCAGTCATGTCAGTCAAATGAAAAAGGAAAAACGGATACTTTACCTTATAAAGTGCATGGAGCTTTAAAGAGAAAAAATGTTCCATACATGCTCAGCATTATGGGCTGTGATTTTCAAGAGGTTGTAGAGTTTTGCATGTTTCTGTTTTTGACTATTCAACAGATGCTACCTGATTCTGTAAAGCACTTGTTTTTCTGAAAATTAAGTTGTCTGGAACAGAATCTATTTTGGGAACTAACATAACTTCATTTGCAGTGTTGCTGAGAAACTTGTATCCTATAATATGCTTATATTCATAATGCTTCTCTGAATTAGGAGAGGAGATCTGTCCAAGTTTACAAGTGGAGAACACAGTCAAAGAAGGCCAAAGCATATTCCTGCTAGTGGACACCTACTTATTTGGGGGTTAGCTGGATGTGACATTGACACTATCTTCAGTGCTCTTGGTTATAGGCACCGTTATGTTTTGGCTTCACACATCTGATGGACTATCTAACATCCTTCTAGCACCCAGTGGGTCAGACACCATGGTCTTGTTAGATTTTTCCAGTGCAGAAATGATGAGCCCCTGACTTTGCCAATGGGATCCTTATGACGGTCGGTTAAAGCAGCCAGAGTTCTTGGAGGCTGGGTGCTTAGAGCTTTTCTGGGAGTTGCTTGAGGTGCCAGTTGTGTTTGTGGCATTGTCTGATGACAGTGATTGGAGTCATTCACTACATCTGCAGAATTTGCAGTGGAAGCAAAGCCATCAATTCCTAGCCATTTAAACCGAATCATGTCTCTCCCCTGTTGAATGATGGCATGTATAATAGATCTCCACATGTCAGAGGGGTTTTGATACCAATACTACAAATATTACATGGAGAATTAAGGCATGCTGAGGACTCCATGTTCACTCAGAAACCTCCAATCTAGGGACAAGCTTTCAACTGGATAAGCTGGGGGATTTGATTTGTGAACTTCCTTTCCTAGATATTTCTGTCTCTCCCTTTGAATCACATCGAACAGCTGATCCATGTGATGGTGAGAAGGAAAAGCATTCAGGTTGTGTAACATCCGCTTATCACTGCAGATTATCCAGTAGCAATGAGATTAAACCTTTTCCTTATGTAGGAAGGGCTTTAGGATTTAGCTTTTCTTTTTTTTCTTTTTTTTTTTTTTAATGTATTATAAATCTGGTTTCATTGAGCAAGAAGAGGAAACTTTTCAAGTGTGACTAAGGAAAACAGAATGCAGAAATTTTTAAAGGACTTCCACTCCTCCTTCAACTTCTACACACCTATAACCATGTACACTACAACCTCCTTGTATTTCTTTGTTTTTATGCTCACAACAGGGAAGGAGACATGGAACCATGCAGGGAAGTGATACATATAAAATAGTGGTTTGCATCTCACACCCTGCAGAGGTGTATGATAACACCACACACAGCCTCACAGCTTTTTTTTTTTTTTTTTTTTTTTTTTCTGCTAAAGACTTGACTTTGTGGCTAAAGCCCAGTTGATTGCCGGGGTATCTTTGTGCATTCCATGTAAAATATGCTTGGCCCATTCTTCCTGCCCCAGTTCTACCATGTACTTACTAAGAAAAACCTCAGGACTCCTGAGACTGCCTAAGGTCTGTCTGGTTTCATCACCTATTGAATGGCAGAGATTGGAGGCCAAGACTGGATAGTCTTACTCAACTCAATCCCTTCCTCAACAAGCTGTGTCTTCTAGCTGGTGAGTAAGGTTTCAAAACAGTGTCAGATTACTCTGAGGCACTACTGCACCTTTCATTTTCCACCTATAAATCCTCTCATTTTCTGCCTATAAATCAAGTGTTTATTGCCTGTAAGAAGCAGACTCTTGAAATCAAAGTAAATATAGCAGAAGAACCGCTCTCTGAGGACCACTCTGGGCCCTAATATAGCTTAAGTAGAGGGTTATCAGATTTGTTTGTGGGACACACCAAGTTTCCTTGACTAGATTTGGCAAGTCCATGCTAATTGACCACCTTGCTGTATTGCAGGCATTAAATTTAGTAAAACAGTAATAACATATACTGAGTCTTTTATGGCTGCCTTTCCACTGCTCTGCAGTTTACAACAGAAGGATAAGGAAACTGAGACTGGGTAGGAAAGCATTTAAATTACATGAAGGTTGTGGTTTCTAAATAAAGACCAGTGGCCCCTTTGATAATACCACTATAATAATACTTTGATCCTGAGAGCCTGAAGTAGTCATTTTTTGCATGGGTCTCTCAATGACTGCAAAGGGAATTTTGGGCACAGTGCAATTACCAATACAAGATTGGGTCAATTACTTAATTAAATTTTAAGTAGAACTATACGCTTAGCAGATGGACATTTTAAGAAGGTATTGAGTAATGTGTACAGGGTAACAGAAGATCATGCAGCAAAGAGTTATCTGGTCATGTAATCACTCTTGCCTGAAAATAGCATAAATGCAGAGAATGGCCATAGTGAGGAAGAGCCTGATGTAAACACCTTTGATGTTCAGTTAACACTGTAAGGACAGGATTCCTGTACACCAAGAACCATGGCACACATTTGTTTATACTTGGATAGATCACTGGGTTTTAGCTTGCTCCTCATTTTATAAAGGCATGTAAAACATTCTTCAACAAAGACCTTTTTTAGAATTAACATTTGTAGGAACTACATTATTTGTCTTTCCTTCCTTTCCACTCCCATATCTCACTGTAAATTGGAGCTTTCATTCTGTCTCATTGCTTTATGTCCTGGAATTTTAGGACAAGGGTTTATTTATGTTTATTGTATTTCACTTTGCTTTTACAGAGCTGTAGCCAGAGTTAACTGTTTCACTGGAACATAGCGAGGCACTTATTTAAACTATTGACTTTAGCACTTCAGTGCTTCCCCTTAGTTAACATCTTATAATCCAGTGGATATGAAACTGAATGACAATTGACAGATGCTAAATGCATTCTAGTCCCATTCAGGAGTATACTTTATTGACACTAGAAAAATCACCATTGGTGAAACTGTCTGCCATTTGGAAAAGCATGTAGTGTAATTAGGCAGAATTTGGACAGAAATTAAGGCACATGTCCAGCCCTACAAAACTAATATCAGTAGAGGCACTGGAGTAAGCTGCATGATTACCTTCAGCAGAAATGAACATTACTCGTCATGTTGCAGGAAGAAGGTGAGGGCCCACACCTGTGCCTCATCTAGGAGCTCCCTCAAATTAATACCAATTTTGTAGAGATAACAGCATTTAGAAGTGTTGTGAAAGTCTCCATCTTCCTGCATATTAATGACGGCAATGTACAGAACAGAGCATTTTGCTGCTTAGAAAGGGCACTCAATACCCAGGAAAATGTGGAAGAAAAAAATGCAAATGCTGAAGTAAGAAAATGAGTAATGACAGATAGAGTTGGTGTCACAGTAAGGGGGAGACAATCCTTGAAGTCCATCATCAGGCTTATGGTAAACATGGAGAGATATGGAAATTGAGCTAGCTCTTTGTTTTAGATTAGCTAGGGCTGAGCCAAATGATGGAGTGGAATACTTGGGCCTTATGATTATGGGAAGCAAGGTGCATCAAGCTGCAATCTTGCCAGACTCAAAACATATAACATCTTAATTGTTGACCATTAGTGGGATGTGTGGTAGTGATCTCCATGTGTATTTGCTTTCTTCAAGGGTGTTCCAACGTCCGAGGACAAGCTGATGTCCAAGTACAACTGCACCGTCAGTGAAGTCACCATCAGGAACCTGCAGCCTGAGAAGAATCCTATCCACTTGTTGTCAGCAGGGAAGTCAGGAAGTGAATGTAGAAATCTTGGTCTCCATCCTCCTTCTCCCAGGATTTCAGAGAAAAGACCAGCCCAGGGAGAAAAAAAGTTATGGCCAGAAAAGGTAAAAAAGGAGACGTCTTTATCTCCTAGCCTGCATCGTGCAAACGAGTTAGGTAGCATGGAGAACATCACCCTGAAGAGGCCAGGGAAGTTGGCTCCCCTTGAGATTCCTTTGGAAGTGAAAGAAGCTCAGCTCCAAAAGATTATGGTTGTCCGGAGAGAAGCCCAAATGGCTGCTCAAAAGCTGACAGTTGCTAGCTCCATCAGCAATGAACCCCATGTAAAAAGGGTAAAGAATCTGGCCCAGGGAGAGCTGGAAAACCTTCATAAGATAAAACTGAGCGAGAAGGCTACTGTGGAGAATAAAGATGATCACCTTTCCCTGAAAAGCAGCAAGCCCCTGGGAGAAATCCAAATTATTTTGCCTCCAGAGACAAGCCGGAGTAAGTTGACTAAACAACCAGGTCCTGAAGACGCCCCAAAGACAGGCTGTAAGCAGTTAATCCCCACTCTCCAGGTACCTGACATACATGAAGACTCTAACATCCCTGACAGCAGCCCTGATCCTTGCCAGAATGATTCCCGACGCCGATTCAGATTAAGGCACATGAAAGAACAGCAGGAAGATCAGGGGAAAGACAAACCCTTAAAGGTCACGGATCCAATTGTGGGAGAGAGCAAGCAGAAAAATGCAGGTCAACGAACACAAAAGACCCTAAGTGATGCAAGCAAGCTCATTGAAAATGTGGTCAAAAAGCACAAGGAGCGAGGAGCGCAGCAAGGTGTAATAGATGAAGCTTCCTTTGTAAGGAGGCAGTCTACTCGAAGGATGGCCTTGGGAGACATCATCCAGGTGGATGAAGACTAAATATCATGGATATGGATCCTCCCCGCTGCTTGTTAGATCCAACTTTGAAAAGCAAAGAAGTGTTAAACAGTACGTCTACCCAGGAAAGGACATTAGACTCACTGTTAAGGTAGAAATTATTCAGAAGAGTGTCTAGAGATTTTAGTAGATCACGAAGTGAAAAGAAACCCACACTGTTAAACAACTGCAAACCTAACCCACTACCAAGACTGTTCCTGAGATGTGTAGACAAGCATTTCATAAAGAAAATATCCTTCTACTGTGCTCAGTGCAGAAAGGATACAGCTACAGTCCTATGCCCAGTCTGAACTACACAATTTCAAGAAAGATGTGGACTACACAGTGAAAATTCAGATGTTGGAGGCTGGTAGTTGTGGCTGTGGTTGTGTGTTGCAGGGTGTTGGGAGAAAAATAATTAAAAAAAAAAAAGGATCCTAGAAAAGATTGTCTCTGGGACTAGACTGTAAGAAGAAAGCATTGCCATTTTCAGCTACAACAAGTTAGCTTCAGAAAGGAAAGAGTAAAATATTCTTCTTAACTATTGTGGGCAGAACAAAAAGTCATTTGCCTAAAATTTAGCATGAAATGTAAGTCAGAAAGTGAAGAGAACAGTAAACACTGAAAAATGCTGCTTAAAGGCAGAGGTATCTATCACTGAAATTTGAAATAATATATTAGACAAAGAACTGCCAAGAATGAATTCAGAAGAGTTAATCCTATACAAGAATAAGGAAAAGGGATAATGATTTCTAATGTCCCTCCCACTTCCACAGGCACACATCATTTTATTGCTCTTTGATTTATTGCCCTTTGCAGATACTGTGCTTTTTACAAATTCAAGGTTTGTGGCAACTCAGTGTCAAGAAAATCTATCAGTAGCATTTTTCCAAGGGCATGTCTTCACTTTGTGTCTCTATGTCACATTTTGGGAATTCTTACAATATTTCAGGCTTTTTCATTATTATTATATCTGTTATGGTGACCTGTGATCAATGATCTATTGTAATCAATGATCTATTGACCTATGATTGACCAATGATCTATTGATCTATAGTGACCTGTATCAATGATCTATTGTGTTACTATTGTAATTGTTTTGGGGCAGCACAAACTATGTCCATATAAAACAGCAAGCTTAATTGATAAATGTTGTGTGTGTTCTAACTGCTCTACTGACTAACAGTTCCTCTGTCTCTCTCCCTTCTCCTCTGGCCTCCTTATTTCCTGAGACACAATATTGAAATTAGGCCAATCATGAAAGAGTCTCCAAATGTTCAAGTGAAAGGAGGAGTCTCATATCTCTCACTTTAATTCAAAAGCTAGAAACGATTAAGATACTCCAGTGAACACACAAAAGATAAGAAAACAAAACAGCCTTATGGCTCATACAGAAAAATGTTTAGTAGCCTGTATTGAAGATCAATCCTTAAACCCTTAAACCAAAGTCTAATCCAGAGCAAGGCCCTAGCTCTCTTCAATTTTATGAAGGCTGAGAAGTGAGGAAGCTGCAGAAGAAAAGTCTGAAGCTAGCAGAGTTTGGTTCATGAGGTTTAAGGAAAGAAGTTGCCTCCATAACATGGAAGTGCAACATGAAGCAGCAAGCGCAAGATGTAGAAGCTGCAGCAAGTTATCCATAAGATCTAGCTAGGATGATTCATGAAGGCTGCTACACTAAACATCAGATTTTCAACACAGTTGAAAAAAACTTATATTGAAGGAAGATGCCATTTAGGACTTTCACAGCTAGAGAGAAGTCAATGCCTGGCTTCAAAGCTTCAAAGGACAGATCGATTCTCCTGGTAGGTGCTAATGCAGCTGGTGACTTTAAGTTGAAGCTAATGCTCATTTACCATTCCTAGGGCCCTTAAGAATTATGTTAAATATACTCTGCCTTTGCTCTGTGAAGGAAACAACAAAGCCTGCATGACAGGGCATCTGTCTACAACCTTTACGATTTCTGAATATTTTAAGACAATTGTTGAGACCTACTGCTAAGAAAAAAAAAAAGATTCCTTTCAAAATATTATTGCTCATCGACAATACACCTGATCATCCAAGAGCTCTAATGGAGATGCATGACAAGATTCAGGTTGTTTTCATGCCTGCTAACACAACATACATTCAGCAGCCCATGATTCTGAGCAATTTCGACTTTCAAGTCTCAGTTTAGAAATATATTTTGTAAGGTTCTAGTGGCCATTGATAGTGATTTCTCTGATGAATCTAGGCAAGGTAAATTGAAAACCTTCTGGAAAGGAGTCACCATTCTAGATGTGGTTAAGAACAATCATGATTCATGGGAAATAGCAAGATGAACAAGAGTTTGGAAGAAGTTGATTCCAAGCTTCATGTATAACTTTGAGTGGTTCAAGACTTCGGTGGACAAAGTAACGGCAGATGTATGGAAATAGCAAGAGAAATAGAAGTGGAACCTGAAGATTTGACTGGATTGCTGCAAACTCCTGATAAAACTTCAGGGGATGAGGAGTTGCTTCTTATGGATGAACAAAGAAAGTGGTTTCTCGAGATGTAATTTACTTCCAGTGAAGACATTGTGAACACTGAAATGACAAAAAAGGATTGAGAATATTACATAAACTTTGCTGATAAAGAAGCAGCAGGGTTTGAGAGGACTGACTCTAATTTTGAAAGAAGTTCTATTGTGGAGAAAATGCTATCAAAGAGTATCACATGCTCCACAGAAAGTAAGAGTTAATTGATGTGGCAAACTTCACTGCTGTCTTGTTTTAAGAAATTGTCCCAGCCACCCAACCTTCAGCAGCCACCAGCCCGATCAGTCAGCATCTGTTAATATTGAGGCAAGACCTCCCCCCATCAGCAAAAGGATTACAACTTGCTGAAGGCTCAAATGATAGTTAGCATTTTATAGAAATAAAGAATTTTTTAATTAAGGTGTATACATTGCTTTTTCTTTAGACATAATGCTATTGAACACTTAATAGACTCTAGTATAGCATAAACATAACTTTTATATGCACTGGGAAACCAAAAAAATTGCGTGACTCACTTTATTGTGATATTCTCTTTATTGTGATGGTATGGAACCAAACCTGCAATATCTCTGAGGTATGCCTGTATTTCCTTTTGTTCTACAGTCTATATCTTTCATTTGTCTGCTTGGAGAACTACTAACTATGCAGATATTCTGTAATGCAAAAGTATACAATAAAAATAACTCTTCATGTTGCTGTGATTCTTCTCCATTTTCTTACATCTGGTGCCAAGATATTCATTGAATCCTTCAGAAGGCTGCACCTTAGGGGAGGACTGCTTCTCCCTGGTTTCTTTGAACATAATTCTGTTTGTTTCTTGGTAAAGAGATGATGAATCCTCATTCTTTCACCACCTACTTTCAAACTTCTCTACAATAATTGTTGAGCTGCGCTGACTTGTAGGCATTTGTTTGCTGCAATTCATCACATAAAATATCCTGCAGTTTCTCCCTGTTCACTTCTGGTCGCTTTTTAAGATTATCGTTCTCTCTTGAATACTGAATATTACTTAACATTAAATGTGAAAATATATAACATATAACCTACAATATCAAAAATCCCAAGCATACACAGTTCCAAGAATGTCCCAAAATATTTTAAGGGTGCAAAATATATTCTGTTTTTTTTTTTTTTTTCTTTTTTTAAGGAGCTAATATCACAAGCTGTTAAAAATGCTAATACAGTACAAATATTATTAGTAAAACTAACATGTTATGAAATTGCTTTGTAAATGACATTTTCAGTTAAAAAATTGGGAGGTTCATATGTTCTGGTAGTTTGCTTGTTTGATTGGTTGGTTTGTTTTTAGAAAAGCTGATATTTTCTGGATATCACATGATTCCAGAAGCTGGAAAGAAGCTAAAAAGGGAAACAGTGAGACTTGCCATAGAATTATGAAAGTTGGCAAGAATATATGGATGTTCTTGGAAAAACATCAGTTTGATAAGATGGCTAGAGGGAGCAGAACTCAGTCTTTAGATATTCTCCATTTGGTGGTGGAAGAATGAAGAACATTTGTAACAGAAAAGAGGTGAACTTAATTTTACACTTTATTCTTTCTTCTATACATGTGCTGAAGATAGCCAAAGCCACAGCATATGAGATATGGTTAACCATTGGCGTCATTTTTTGCTTTCCAACAGCATCAGAAACTGTAAAGCCTTTTTTTTTTTTTTTTTTTTCCTCCCTGAATTGCTCCCTGATTGTTAACTTTGCAGCAAAAAAGACAGTGCACAGACATGTATCAAGAATTTGTTCCTGATATCTCTTGCTGAAGAAAATGCAGTGCTGGAATAGAGATTTTGCCTCAATATTTTTGTTGGTTTTCTTTCCTTTTTGCTCCCCTGTTTTGCTCTGCTTGTGTTTATGTGCTTTTCCTGACACCTTTTTTTGATTTATTCTTGTTTTGGAACTGTTATTGTTGAGTTTTATTTTTGAGTTATGAATTGCCTGGTCTAGATAATTCTAGATATGCCATGAACTCTTACATTTGACTTCATATAGAGCTTTTGAGTCCTTACTTTGTGATTCATTTCCATAAAAGATGGAATAAATTTGCTCTTCTGTAACACCTGGCCCTTTCTAGAGGACTCCACAGGCAACTTACAGTTGAATTCAGGCTATAGAAATTAAATAACCAGAGACAAACCAGAGGAAAGTATTCCATAGAAAAGGAGTTGTTTTAAGGTAAAGAGAAAACATTGCTCAGCATATTGGAAGTGGCCCATAATCTAAACATTTGTATAGTGTAAAATCAGGCACTGAGATAAGGTCAAGGATGTCACAGAAACCTTCTCTATGGAATAAGAATTACAGACTGCAAGAGTGAATGGAAACAAAGATGGGGCACAGGAGCAGTGTTTGTACAGCAGAAAAGTCATGAGGAAGCCATGTGAGGTAAAGGGGACATTTTGGAAGGAGAAATTATGCTTTTTTGCTTTTTACTGAACTTAGGTAAAAACAACTAGTTGGCAGTAACTGCTAACTTATTGTCTTGCAAGCTTTCTGAAGACGTTAAACGTTGTCATATAGGACACACTTTCTGGGGCTTTTCCCAGATACTCCTACACAGAAACAAAAATCAGTTGCAGAAATCAGGACTGAAACTGTGCCCGTGCTTGTCACAACAGCAGTAGCACTACATACACAAATCAGTCACCCTATGACTTGCCACTACCCTATTTGTCAATTTGCTTAGTAAGAGTAAGGGTCTGAAGCTATGCAGGAAAGATAACATAAATACAGTTAAGGTAGTAGTAATTGTCCAGCACTGCAAGGAATTAAGATTAGACACTAACCTAGGGATAAAAGAAACCAAGGAATTTATCTTCCTTGTGATGTCTGGGCAGTGAGGAAAAACAACAATTCAGCTCATGTGAATTCAGCTGCATCTCTGACTCACTGCTATCTGTGAATATGAAACTACTTTCCCAAGGTTTGGCATTTTGGTGGAATCTCACATGTTCCCAGCCAAGCAATATTCCAAGCCAAGCAATATTCCAAGCCAAGCAATATATATAAGCTAATACCCAGAGAAAATGATTGCTACTATAATTTGCTGTTGACAGTAGTAGAGGCAGAACAGCAACATGAGGAATAGACGAGTTCTTGAGGTTGGCCTAGCTCATCTGAGAAGATCCTTGCTAAGCCATAGCAAGGTGATAGGAGGAACTTCCTCATGTGGGTATTGAGCCCAACAGGCTGAGATTTCTGCCTTGGAAGTAGAGTGGCAGATCAACTGGATGGACAACCTGGCCAGACAAGTGAAGTTGTAGGAAGGCCATCACACGTACCATAACGACTTGCTATTGCTCTGCTCCTTTACTTGTCTCTTTGAATGCAACAGAGACCACAGTTTCACAGTACCATTCGTCAATGCAAGAGCATTCTATCCTAGCTCTTTGGGCCAGTTAGGCCTTTTCACCACTCCCTTGTGCTGTACAGTGACCTGGAACAGTGAATTTGACATAGAAATTTGCTCCCTAAAATGAATTTTAAGGTGGGAGGCATTCTCAGGCTTGACTCGCCAAATAGATTTAGCAGTGCTTGTGGAGGAGGCAAGGAACTAAGGAATGGGGGAGAACAGGACTGTCCATTTCAAAGACGGACTGTACTTTTGTCAAGTTAAAGTGTCTTTAAATCATATACCGAGGACATAAATTAAGGTATTGGTGTGCCAAGGAACACAGTGGGAACACTCTCCATGATATTAAAATCCTGAAAAATCTGGACTCTATCTTTATTATTCTGTAGACTGAAGAATAATTGTCCCTCTGGTTTAGAAATGCCTCACTAGTATTAGCTGGAAGAGCAGTCTGAACGATATAACGCTCTACTGTGCCTTTGAAATATGTGAATCCCCCTTCTGCTTATCTAAGTTTTTTTTTTTTTTATGGAATGTGATGATAACCACACATTTTCCATCATGGAAAAGTGCATCACTGATGGAGGACCAGAGGAACTCTGGTACTTTTCCAGATCCTTCCAGGAGGATGCACCCAAAAGTTAGCCATTTACTAGTAAAAGATACTTGCTGGCATATAACGTGTGTAATGAAAATGCAGTCCTGTGCACACACATGAAAAAAAAAGATATTTAGAGGTAAATGTTATTTTGAAAGAACCTCTTTCAATAAACAGCCATGCTTACTTCTTACAGCAAGACTGGGGCAAAATAAGGATTTTGTCCAAAGGATACTGAGCTGATTAAGGTGCGTATCATGAAGGGGGTCAATCTCTGCTCCCATTTACATGCTTTACCTACATCACTCCTTGAAGTCAATTGAGTTGCTTTGATGTTATTCCTTTCAAAGTTACATCAAAGAATACAAAGAATAGATGTTTCTATAATATGTTTGAACCAGGAATGGATGATGCAGCCAATGGGGGTACCATAAAACATTCTCAGATATTGATCATAATGGACAAAGTTCTAGCAACTAAATGGTGAGGTGGGGATCCACTCTTATATAATGAAAGGCCAAAAACTAATAAATGGTATTTTAAGCATTTACATTTGTATATGTATTTAGTAGCTTGTTCCAAGATAAAACCTCTTTGATTTCCTGCTCCACTTCACTGCCTTTAGTTTCAACATTTTTTCTTTTTTTTCAGCTCAGGAATCCAGAAGGTCATTTATTTCTTATTTCGCAAGAGCAAGCTCCATCTCTTTCCCTCAAGCTGCAGAAAAGCAGTATATAAGATGGTCTCCACCTCAAAGATTTTTAAATCTTAATGTAAAATAAAGAAACAGTGAGTGGATCCAGTGGACACTGAGTAAGCAAAAAGTTACAGCGCAATCTTTTGTAAATTATTATGATGAATGAAATTTGCAGATTAAATTACCTAATTTAATAATAGTGCATATCCCATGATGATTCCATTTTGCCCCCAGAGATTTTTATATTTTTCACACAGTACAGCAAATCAGCACTTCCTGAGATGGGAAAAGAGGGCAAAACCTTTGACCAACACATAGTCTTCTACACCCAAACACCAGAAATGAGAAGAGGACAAGCCAGAGATATCTGAATCCCAAACGCTACTTGTGACAGATGGGAACACTGTAAAATACCCCAGTGTCTTTTTACCCCAATGTGCATGAATGCCCCTGGAGAACCTGCCTCGTTGTTTGCTTGAAATTATTCCTCCCTTCAGCCTAAAGCAGCAAAGCTCAGCGTCTTGAATGGAAGACAGGGGAAGAGATTCTAAGTGAGGACTTAGAACAAGAGACAAAGATTTTTTTCATCTTTATTATTACTTATTATTTGACTCCCTTTGCAACTACCCTTAAGTCGATAATGACTGCAATATGGATTTTGTGTGAAAAACAAAAACAAAAAAACCCACTGATTATATGAAACAACAATGTAACCATCAACAAACTGGAGAAAGAAGAAAGTAAGACCCAGAAGCATGGAACTAAAAAAAGGTCTTTAGTCTATGGTCACTGTGACCGCAGTTCCTGCTTTCTGTAAGCACGTCTCTTCATGTGCCATGACTTTTCACATCATGAAGACCTGAAATTTTAAGAAGCCCAGTCAAAATCTGTATCTAACAGTTGATGCAAGTGTGAAAAGGCCTGAGTTGCATCCATTCATAATAAGACAAAGATTTTACACTATCTTTGTCCATGCTGTCCCCTGAGGGAAATAAGGAGTTGGTTCCCACAGTAGAGGCTGTGATCACTCTGGTGTTGCATGACCAGGCTCTTAAATGGAAGTAGAGTCCTTTGCTGGGGAGTTCAGCAATTACCAGCAGTACAGAAAACACTATTGTTCCAATACAGGATTTCTAGTTGTCAGGGTGAGACTGGGAAAGGCTAAATGCCCCCTCTGATTTCTCCTGCTGATGGAGCATAGTAGCATTGAACACTTGGAAAACACCCTTCCAACTTCAGCAATGACCCGGCACAGAGCTTGCCTTTGGGATCAATGTGATAATGCTTCCAGTCCACTTGTACCAACAGGTTGCCTTAATTTTCAGTTTGTGAGACATGATTTTAAACATAATTTTTTTCTCTGAATATTCACTGAGGCCCTGGAGGTGACATGCTTTCTGGCATTTGCAACACAAATGTCATTAAAGGGAACAGTACTGCAGAATTTTCAGCAGGGTGCACTTTTAACTTTGTTCCTTGAGTACAGGAGCTTTTTACCCTGAGCAGGGTAGTGAGAGTTTTTCTGTCTTTGGAAATTTAATGCTGATGCAGAAGGGAAATTGGTTCAGTTAAAATAAAGGATATATGGAACAACCAGCTAAACCCAGAAGCAAACAAATGGTGGGCTCTTAAGAGGTACAAAACACATACTCTGTGCACTTCTCTTTCTTATATTTACTTTGTGCTGCATTTGCTAGTTCCTGCTGGAAATAAGAGCAGAAGCTCTGAAATGCCTTTCAAGAGTTTCTGTACCAGTAAGAAAAAGACAGCAGCATACAAGCACCTTGTGAAAATGTTTTTGAGCAGGAGAGATCCAAAAGGTCCAATAAAGTTGAGATGAGCAAAGGGAACTTGAGGTCTTGGTGTGACCAAGACTTCTGATTTGTTTTTATACTCAATGGGAATGTTTCAGCAGAACTTTAGTGAATTTGTGAGGCAGTCTTTTCTTAGGAATCACGCAGAGATACCTATCTGACTCCTGACATACACTTGAACAGATATTTTTTCATATATTATAGAAAATGCAGTCTTAAGTTGAACAACCAATGTAGTAGCATGGCTGCAGGCCACCTGACTTCATTTTCTCAATGTTATCCATAGGACAGGGCCCATCTAGATCTGCTGATGGCCAAGACTGAGGGTCCTAAGAGTAAGACTTAGAACAGGGTCTGCAGGGTCCATTAAGTAATCCCATACTCTGTGTTAGAGGCAAGTCTAAGAGGCAAGAGCATAGTGAGAGACATCTCAGCTCACTCTGGAAGCACTAAAAATGCCCAGCAAAATGCCAAATGCCCCAGATGAAATTTAGTCAAGTATTGTTAGTTATATCCTCTCCACAGTCCTGTCTTCAGGTCATTCAACCAACTTGTTTGGTTGCTACCTATTTTATCCAGATTGCATGCTTTAAGATGTAGATGCAAGCTTATCACAAGAGAGTGTGAAAAATGTGTTGAAAAGCAGATACTCAGCAGATACTCGGTACAGACAAGTGGAGAATGAAGTGAGGTATAGTTGAGGTTAACTTGTTCCAAACTGAAACTTTTGTTGGGAGTTCTTTTCCCTTACATTTCCATGATTTTCTTGTTCAATTTAAATGTCCCATAGTACATTGTAATACAGAATGTGAGAAACTGTTGAAGGTCCTTGGCAACAGGATAAGGTAACTAAGCAAGGTGTTTTTATTCTAAGCAGCACTTCCTAAAAGCTGGGGCCCACCATCAGCTTTATCTGGCAGAAAACACATGCATAAAGCAAGCAGAATAAGGGAGCACCAGAAACAGTAGATGTGTCTACAGGGTCTTCTAAAGACCACTTCCAGGCTGCACTCAAGTTTTTTTTTTTCCTGCTGAGCATCCTCTTTCTTTTCCTTTTCCTTTTCCTTTTCCTTTTCCTTTTCCTTTTCCTTTTCCTTTTCCTTTTCCTTTTCCTTTTCCTTTTCCTTTTCCTTTTCCTTTT